>JAQQAC010012171.1:3387915-3863762 GCA_029783875.1 Phataginus tricuspis | reverse complement strand
TTTCCCTGGCATAGGACTCAGGGACATTGCCTCAAGGCCACACTTACCGTGAGACTGCCCCCCTCACCTGTCACCTGACAACACAAGCTTAGAGGTTAGTGTGTCTGGGAGTTTAGCATCTTCAAGAACAACGTGCATTGGGTTTGTGGTTGTGTAATATTAGGCTCTACAGTGTGGACTCAAGAAAAAAAGGAGCAACCTTTTTTAAAAAACACCCTTGCTTTCTAAGCTTATAGCTTCTTTTCATTTGATCTGTGATCCAAGGATGAGGGGAGGTGAGCTGGGGGAAAGGGAGAGAGAACATTCCTGAAAGGACACAGGGATAAGGGCAGACGGGTGTCGTGCAGGGGTTTGAGTAGGAGGCAGAGGGTAACCCGGAGCCAGATCGCTCAGGGCCTTGAAAGCCACTTGAAGGATTTGATATTAATACTGAGTGTGCCTGGACCCGTTGCTGTATTTAGAGCTAGAAGGGGCGCCGTCAGGCATCTGCCTCAGGGCGCTGAGCTCACTCAAATGTCAGTGTGGTGAATGGGAGGGACAAGCAGAAACTGGGGGGAAAAGGAGGAGGATGCTGTCACGATCCAGATGAGAGATACTGTCCGAACTAAAGTGGTTGTGTGGGAATGCAGAGCGTGGAGCAGTGAAGGGAAATATACTGAAGGATTTAGACCCAGAGGGAATGGTTTCTGGTTTGGGCCACTGGGAGTTATGTCCTAGTGAAAAAAGAAGATAAATTAGTTCAGGACTGGTTGACTTTTAGATGACTGTAGGATATGCCGATGGAAATACCCAGGGGACAGCTGGATAAACACTGGGAGAAACCAGCAGGGCTCAGGGTGCACATTTGGAAGCCATTCGCATCCAGGTAGTAATTGAAGCTGAAGAAGTAGAACAGTGGTTCTCCACCTGGGGTGATTTTGTCCCCCATGGGACAGCTGGCAATATGTGGAAACATTTTTGGTTGTCATAATGGGATGGGGGGTAAACTACTGGCATCTAGTGGGAGGAAGCCAGGGATGCTAACTAAACTTCCCACAGGACAGCATCCCACCACACGGCAAAGAATAATCTGGCCCCAGAGTCAGTTGTGCTGGGGTTGAGAAAACCTGGAGCAGTGGCCAGTATAGACAGTGAGCAGAGGACTGAGCATGGGGCCCTAGAGAACTCCAGACATTTAAAGGATGGGCTGAGAAGCAGGCCCGTGAGGAGACTGAAAAGGGACCACCAGCGAGAAGCCACTTACCAGGGAAAGTTCCTCACTGGCAAGAGCTTTTGGCAAATTGATGTCAAGTGTGAGGTAATGGATTGTTAAAGCAGGCCGTGAGGGGGGAGGCCGCTTGACAGAATCTCCTGATTAATCCCTCACCACCACCACCACCACCACCACCCTGCCACCCCGGTAGAAACACTAGGGACAGACTACCAATGGACCTACTGGAGGACGCAAAGGACTCCTAACTTCTCACCTTTTCTTAAAGGACATGCCATGGAGCGCATCAGGGAAGCACCTGACACGCTGTGACTTGTATTTGCAGTTAAACGAACGCAGCAGGTTCAAACTGGCTGCAGAAGTTTTAGCCCTCTCCAAGTTTGCCTTCTTCAACCATAGGAAAAGAGTAGAGAGTTCTGCTGTTTCTCGGAACTGTGTTTTCTTCACTTGCAGAAACCGGGGCTGAAAATCTTGATAACTAAGCCAGGAAGTTAGGCTCATTGGATTTTACTGCTGGAAATGGCTGACGGTATCATCTCCTTTGCTTGCTGTTTCACTAGCCCGGTTTGGCATCTCTGGAGCTTTGACGCTCATTCTATACAAAACTAGAAAAGTTCTCTAGATTGACCTCGCTGTATTTAGATGCCCTGGGCTTCCCCTAAATAGAACCAGATTCCTTGGACAAGTCCTGAAATGTATTTGTCTCCTTTGTCCTTTTAATTTACCATGTTTAATTCATGTTTCCTAGAAAAAAAATAAGATAGTGCATTTAAAGTACTCAGCACCAATCCCAGACCACTGGAAATGCTCAGTGAATGTCAGCTGTGTTTTTTATTCCTTGGGCCATTTTAATCCTTAAGTCTTGGTCCAGGTCAAAACTAATTTTGTGGGTCTAAGCTTGGGAGAGAAAAAAACTTGTCTACCTTCTCTTCAGATTTCCAACTAAATATATTTTCAAAGATTAACATTCAGAGAACATGTTTTTATATTTTAATGCCCTAAGAAAATATCATATACCAGAAATCATACTGCCTAAAGATAGATGTACACTTACAACAATAAACACTCCCTTTCCTGTGGGTAGCCGAGTCAGCCGCTGGTTTTATTACCTCCTCCTAATAAAAATAAGATAAAAGAGAAGACAAAACATACATACTTGCTTTCCCTGGTACACAGCTCAATTTAGTTTCCAAGCACATCAAAAATGAAGATTTTTAGGCTGCTGGGTTGGAAATCACTTGGCATGAAGGGGGAAAAAAATCGTTCCTATTGTGGTGTCCAAAGTTTTCTTCGTTTCCTCCTGGGTTCCATTCATGTTGGAGAGGGCAATGGGGAGTTAGAAGGGGGACCGGGAACATTGGTAGATGGCAGACACTTCACAAATTAGAACATGCTGTATTGTACCCTCAGACAGGTCTATTCCAGGATCAGGTACAGACCTAATGCCATTCTGGACAAACCTGAGCCCAAACGACTGTACGATTGTCTATTTGCCAAAACAACAGCAAAAACAAACGCCATACACTTGATCCCGGGTGCAGGTGGTTGGTTTACATAACGTGTCCGTCGTGTTCCAACATCTACCGCACTCTCCGGCGCCCCCTCCATAGTCTGACTACCTGGCGCTTCTTGTGCCCCCTACCGGACAGAGCAAGTATGCTTCAGAATTAAAGGGCAGCAGAAGTTCCCATTTCCCTCCAACTCTCTCCTTGGGGTATCTATGGGGGAAAGGGGCAAAGTTCAGCGTGACTCAAATAGCGTCTTTCTCTCTCTAGAAATCCTCTCCTGCACCCTCTTGGATCCGGTGTCCAAAACGACTGCCAGAGGCTCTTTTTCTTGGTCTGAAGAAAAAGGACTGGCCAGACTAAAAAGGAGGGGCTTTGGGGAAATGCAAGATTCCAGCCCTGGGCTGCGGCCCGGAGGAGATGATGTCACCGATTCTGCAAAGTGGGGGCTGGAGGTGGGGCGGCGGCCAAGGGGGAGCCCGCGCCGCGCCCGCAGCTGCCAAGGGAGCCGTTCCGAGCCCACGTCAGGGGAGCTGTCGGGATAAATAGGGTCCCGCAATGGCCGGGGCCGGCTGCGCGCGGAGCTGCCGCGTCCCGGACTGGAGCTGCCCGGGCGGGGTCGCGCCCCGGAGGCCGAGGGCTGGCGCTGCTCGCGCTCCGAGCGCCGGACGGCGGACATCCCCGGCCCGCCCCCGCGGCCCCGCACTGCCGCGCGCGGGGGTGTGCGGAGAGAGCGTCTCCTGAGCCCCAAGGGACTGCCTCCTCGAAGGGAGGGCGGAAGACGGGGGGGGCAGGAAGACAAGGGCCCTTTCTGCCTGTCGGGGTGGCGGCGCGGGAGGGCAGGGCCATGCTCCTCTCGGTCCTGGCGGCGCTGGGCCTGGGGCTGCGCCTGGCGCTGGGCGTGCGCGGCGCGCCCTGCGAGGCGGTGCGCATCCCCATGTGCCGGCACATGCCCTGGAACATCACGCGGATGCCCAACCACCTGCACCACAGCACGCAGGAGAACGCCATCCTGGCCATCGAGCAGTACGAGGAGCTGGTGGACGTGAACTGCAGCGCCGTGCTGCGCTTCTTCCTCTGCGCCATGTACGCGCCCATCTGCACCCTGGAGTTCCTGCACGACCCCATCAAGCCGTGCAAGTCCGTGTGCCAGCGCGCGCGCGACGACTGCGAGCCCCTCATGAAGATGTACAACCACAGCTGGCCCGAGAGCCTGGCCTGCGACGAGCTGCCCGTCTACGACCGCGGCGTGTGCATCTCGCCAGAGGCCATCGTCACCGACCTCCCGGAGGGTGAGGCGGAGGGCAAGGACCGAGGGGCTGGGAGGCACCGCTGGCTGTCGCTGCCACCTGGGAACAGGGCGGCCACACCTACAGAGGCCGGCGGGTGGTCGGTCAGCCCCGCAGACCGCTTCCGAGGGTCAGAGGGGACGGGGAGGGCTGGTGCCTTTACTTCTGGAAAAGTGTGGTTTTGCTACAGTACTTTCGGGAGCTGAAGAACACCGCGCGTCCCATAAAGAGAGTGAGGGGTGGGGGAGATTTTGTTTACAAAGGGAGCCCCTGGGGTTGTTTTCACTGAAAGTAACAGAATAACAATACCAGCAGCTGCAAACGTGGATACGGAGCTTAAGATGTGTCTGAGCCAGCTTTAAGCACTTTACAGGTACCACTAAATCCCTAAAACAAGCAAAAGAAAAAATAAAATCCCCCCAGGATTCTCCATTTAGTGTTAGCTCTTGAAAGCACTTTCTGAATCAGCAGTGTGGGTAGGCACTCCCACTAGGAATTGTAAATCCAGTCGCCCTGGACAATTGTGTCTGTTTCATGGCCGTTGACTTGGTTAACCGGACATCACTTTGATCATTTTGCTGCTTTTCTAGGTTAGGAGCAGGTTGAAATCCACTTCTTGAAATGAAACCCGTAAGAATAGTTTTGTGTTCTTTTCTCCCAGACCCAGGGATGACGATGTTGCTTTACTGTATTTTCTTGAATTACACCGCAGAGTATTGCCCAAAACATAAAGAAGGAGAAGGGAAGGGAAAAATCAAAACTCCCCTCCATAATTTTAGAAAAAATAAAACATATTTATTGCTTAAGTTATTTAAATGATTAGAGGGTTATTCTTTCGCGGGGTTATGTAGCTGTGCAGTGTTTCTGCGATGCAAAACGTTAGTTGAGAATTTGGAATTATTCTGGCAATCTTGATTAATGTAAACTGTCACCTTAAAAAGAAATCGTTTTAAAATGGATTTAGGAAGGAGGTGGGCTGTATGGGTCCGCCAAGTTAAACGTGTGTGCATTCACGTCTTAGGTGGTGGGCAGGCCAAATCTCACCCACCAGTCGTCTTTCCTAAGCCCAGGGATGTCTGTCTGAGAGAAGGTGCCGTTTGCATGCCCTTTTTATTATTTAGTATTACCCTTTTGTGATGCTGTGTTAGTTTATGTATCCAGATGGCTGAACAGACTCACTGACCACACCCATGTGGCCCTGTGTGTGTTTCAGACGTTAAGTGGATAGACATCACGCCAGACATGATGGTACAGGAAAGGCCTCTGGACGTTGACTGTAAACGCCTAAGCCCTGGTGAGTTCTTTTTCTTCAAGACCTCCTCTCTTGTCTCCTCTCCAGAGTGATTTCCTAGCCCTTTTCCAATTTTGTCTTTCCTTGTCTTCTTTAGACCGATGCAAGTGCAGAAAGGTGAAGCCAACCCTGGCGACATATCTGAGCAAAAACTACAGCTATGGTAAGTCACCTGAGGAACCCTTCACCTTGGGATTTTGTCCACTGTGAAACCAGGTCTGCTGATCTCAAGGTAAGGAAGAGTGTTGGTGTTATTTCTTGTTAATTAGGTGGGTTCGGGATGGCACAGAAACAACTGTAAAATTTCTTGCTCTTTTAGGTAAATAAAGTAAAGGTAAAGTAAATTACCCATGCGAGAACAGTAATGTGGACCAGATTACAAATCTGACCTGATCCTGCTTGTCAGTGAAAGTGCCACGCAGCCAGGACAGCCCACCTGACTTGATCTATTCCTAAGGTTTCACCGTGGCAGGAAGGATGGTTGGCCAATCCATGGATTTGATTATCTGAGGTCCAGAGGCTCAGGAATTGAGACCTGCCCATGTTTCTTTTTACTTATAAATACCTGTAGATATTTAACATCTTAAAGAAATTGTGAGGAAATATATTAATTAATCATGAGACCCTTTGGCTACAAGTATTGACCTCTCCTCCCTTACTTGAGAAAACTAGTCAGCACCTTCTTCAAAGAATCATGCTATTTTGAATGTTTTAAGTAAATTTAATTCTGCTATCACTATTTGAAGGTAAACTTAATTACAAATATGTTCTCTTAAAATATCTATTTGGGCTCTTTTATGTTTCTCTAAATTTCTTAAATTTTTTTCTGCTAAAATAATACAAACTATTTTGGGGGAAATGTTCATTTTATTTGCTTGGTTTTCCATATTTCAAACTGAAATTTTACATCATAAGAAACTTTATATCACACAGGAAAGTAGGAAGCTCATGGCAATATAAAAATCTGATATTATAACCTCTTATTTTAGTTGTTAGATCATACACAGCCAATGTGGGTAATTTAACAAAAAAAAAGTGCGATCTTTTCTAGTAGCTTCTGTTGTTTTGAACCTGTTCTTTGTAGATACTGTCTTAATCTAATCTATTTAGTCCCTCACCTGACACTATCCAGTTTTAGTTACTAATCTGAGTTTCACTGTCATGTTGTCCTCTGGGCTTCATTACCTCACAACTACTTCGGTGATGAAACCATTTTCTATTTAAGTCCTTTGGCTCCTTCATCAACCAGCCTCCTAGGAAGGAATCCAAGACAGACCCATACTAGCTGATTACAATTCCACAGGAAGCAGTAAGAGCAAGGGACCATTCGAGTCAGCACTGAAAGCGTGACCAGACACAGCGACCTTAAGAGTCGTCTATAGCGACAGTTCTACCTCTGCTCACCCCAAACCTTTCTCTGACTACCTGGGAAATTAAAGGATTGGGGACAGTGATCTTCAGAGACTCCTTCCAGTTGGAAAATGTTACGACTGTAATAACTTCCTGTGGAACAGAGGAAGTTCTAGCATCAGATGGGTATTTGAACCACACAAACTTTAAGGTGGCTTCTGAATCTGAGAATATAGGATTCTCACTTCAAATAATCACAAGGCAGAGTATAAAGAAATATTTGTTTCTAGGAAATTTTTACTGATATTCTAGGTAACTAAATTTCCTGATAGGTATTTGGTAGGAAAAAACCCCCACCAATTTTAGAAATTTAGGGCTGTGAAGAACCTGTGGGTTGCTGTGTTCAAGTCCTGTCTGCCGCCCAACGAGGAGCGTCCCTGACCTAAAGGCAAAACCCAGATTAAGCCTGCTTGGCAGCTTGCTTTTTACAGCTTGTAGCATGATGCAGAACTGCTAAGACCACGTTGACAATATGGGAGGCCTTACATCCAGCTTAGGATTGTGTGGGCTTTTTGCCTGCATTCGGGCAGCTCGGACATGACCATAATTACAGGAGTGATTTTTTAAGAGAGGCTCAGAGGTTGGCATGAGCACCCCATCCCTATTCTTCTCCAAAAGCTTCATCAATGCTTACATCAGTTTTTAAACCGCAGTCATTCATGCCAAAATTAAAGCTGTGCAGAGGAGCGGCTGTAATGAAGTAACGACAGTGGTGGACGTGAAGGAGATCTTCAAGTCCTTGTCACCCATCCCTCGTACTCAAGTCCCGCTGATTACAAATTCTTCCTGCCAGTGTCCTCACATCCTGCCCCATCAAGACGTTCTCATCATGTGTTACGAGTGGCGCTCAAGGTAGGCACAAAGGGGCAGAAGAAATTGCTTCTGCTTATGAAAATGTGAAATCTCATTTTGAAGTCATGGCTTAAAAAACAACAGCAAAAAAGAGCACCAGAAGTTTTTTTTTTTTAATTGAAGTAGTGTTGATACACAATTTTATATTGGTTTCAAGTATACAACACTGTGGTTCAACAGTTACCCATAGTATTAAATCCTCACCCCCACTAGTAAAAGCAGTTGTAATGGATGCCTTGTTGGAATATCATAAATCCTAAATACCAATTAAAAATAGAAGTGTGAGTATTTAAGTGGAAGCTTTGAAAATCAATTTCAGAATTCATTAAGAGGTTTCAGAAACATAGGGAGATAAATTACTGAGTTAAAATAATTCTTTTCAAATCAATCTGAGTAGCAAACACTGAATTCCTTAGAAGTTCTCTTTAATAATATACAGATCAAGTAAAGCTTGCCGTTTGAGACTAGAGAGCCACATGTGTTCCTTGTATACACCAGCAGCTTACAGTTTGTTTGCTAGATCATTACATACACACCCACCACATTCACACACATACATACACATATCTCCAGCTCTGAGTGTGTTTCCCCTTATCTCATTCTTGGCATCTTTCTATATATTAGAACATTCCTTATAATATGAAAACTCAAACTCTTCACACCAGGTCACAGGACGGGTCCCCTAACTTGCTGCAATACACTTACCATGCTCACTCATTTCCATAGAACAAGTCTTCCCTACGACTCTCTGCCATTAAGGCTCATATGTTTCCCGGGGATATAGCTCAAGACCTTTTCCCAAACAGCTTCCGAAACGGACCTCACTCAAATACCTTCTTGGTCTGTGCTCTAACTAGGCACCCCCCTCACACCGCATATTCCAGCTTGTGCCCTTGGCTTTCAGGCTGTTCTTCTATTTCTGTCATCTTTCCAAAGAGGCTGAATGTACATGTTGAGTGAATGTAAATAGTACACTTTATACTGCACTATAAAATGAATTTCAAATGGATTGAAGAGATATTGAAAAGACTTAATCAAAGAGGATAAAATTAGATAAATAGATATGACATCTGAATGGTAAACATAAAAATAATATAAGAAATCACAGGGAAAATGTCAATGCACATATTTGATGACATAATACCATGTACGCAAAAATCATAAATAATGAGAAAAACATCAAAATTTAGGAAAATGCTTGCAAGAGGTATGACAAAGAAGTAGTAATCATACTCTATAAAGAATTTATATAACAATATCTAATACATTAAGACTACAATATAGAAATGTGCATGTATAAATCTATACAGACAAGTTCCAGAAGATAATATACAAATAGTAAATAAACACTTAAGGAATTTACCTCTAATTCTCCAAATAAAAATGAAGTTTGAATGAAAGTGTAACAATGTTGTAAACAATTTGGCACTGTGCATTGAAAACCTTAAAGAAAAACACATACTCTTTCACTTCCAGAAATCCGACTTTCAGATATCTGTCCTAAGAATATAATAAGCCAGGGCACACTAGGGTAGTAAATATACAAGGATATTCAACAGTGGTAATAGTAGCTAACCAGAAGAGGGTGGGTCAACAGTAGAGAAATGGTTAAATATATTATGGATATCCATAGTCGTAATTTATGGTAATTAAAGTTATATTTTTTAATTATTCAAATTATATGAGAAAATACATATAATACAATGATAAAAGGAAATGGACAGTATGATCTAAATATACTGTGTGCTATAAAAATATACAGGTACAAAGAAGAAAGGAAATACTGATTAAAATATAAATGGTGGGTTATGGGTTCAAGAGCAATTGAAGAATTTCTATTTTTATAATATTTTGTATTTTTTAACCTTTTACTTTCATAATCAGAAGTTGTTTATTAAGATAAATTACTTTTTTTTCAGAATGATGCTTCTTGAAAATTGTTTAGTTGAAAAATGGAGAGATCAACTTAGTAAAAGATCTATAGTAAGTATAATTAGCAATACTGTGAGTATGGATGGAAGTGCATGTAGGGAAATCCTGTCGGGTCTGGGAGTTCCTCACTCTCTCAGCTCCAGGCTGTCTGGGAGACACAGCAAGAGCAGCAGAGTTTGTCTTTTGAATAAATAGTTAAGAATCTAGCTATTGTCACTTGGCATTTTTATCATAAATCTCTCTTCAACTTCAAAGGTGATTTGGTTGCATTCACTAATGATCTACTGGTTATTTCCAGATTAGTTTTTTGTTCACTGTATTATATTTAATTGCTTTAGCAAACAGTCAGACACTGGAGCCAAATTAATATCCAGCGGGATTAAAACAGACATGGGGTGTGAATACCTAGTTCTAAAACTCACACTATCTCTGGCAAAGCAGAATCTTTCCCTGTATCTCAAATAACTTAAGACTTTTGTCAAAATAAATCAAACACAAAGGTAATTCTTTCATGACCAGTCCATGATTTTAGTGAGAACATCACAGAAATATTGATAATTCAGTTAGGAGAATTAGCATAATTTTTTGCCCAGAAATGTGAAATCATACCAGAATCAAAGAAAGTGGATCATTGGTTTCAAGTTTTTAAGCAGACATAGTTGAGCATAGTCAAGGATGTGTTTCGATACATTCCAAAGAATTTGTGTTTTCAGGTTCACAGAATGTACCACTCCTGCCCCTGCTTAGTCTGCATGAACGAAAATCCTTGGGCGAGGGGAGAGTCATACTCATCCCACCTAGGGAGAGGGTAGTTTCTACTCAGTGCTTTTATGAGCAACGGAACCGAACACTGCTGGGTCTGGGCTAAAAACCCATGAGCTGCTCAGGAGCACACGAGTGTTATTGGACAGAAAATTCTAGCAAGATTGGTTGCCTCTTTTCCAGGACTACGGATTAGTAGGTTAGAAGCATCATGTAGAAAATGCAAGTCTACCATAGAACCCTGAGAGTAAAGAATATTTTCGAGAATCATACCCATTCAGACCATTCTTCTGCAGCAAATATTCCAGGGCACTTCGGTAAGAATCTGAAAACATCACCACATAAGAGCCACGTACAGGGATGAGTTCATTCCTTTAGAACAGATTAGAATTGTGCTCTGGGAGGGTGGGGACAGTGTTTTCATTTCTTTGTATTTCTAGTGCTGAGAAATGCCTGGCCTGTAGTCGTGCTCACACTCTGCTGTATGAAATGCACTCTTAACAAAGGACGTGCGTATTATGATGAAAAGCAGTGTCCATGCAAGTGGGCTCAATTTTTATTTTTTTCCTACATGCAGCTATTTAGATAACTAGCATTTCTTTATATGATAAATAGTCCTTTTCTGTCAGGGAACCAAGTACCCAAAATGACTCATTTCTCACCAATTTCTGTGCAGCTAACCCTTGAGTAGATTGCTAGCTGTGGGTGGGGCTTCTGTCCTTTGGATGTGAGAGAATTAGGTGAACCCAAAAGTGTGCTAAGAGCCCCCTGACTTCCTAGTGAGGCTGGGTAATTTCTGCTGTTAGCCATGTGAAAGCCTTTGTAGAAGGCTCTGCCGTGTAGGCATGCTGCGTTATAGGGCCTGGGGACGAGAGCGCATGGGAGAGGGCCTTGGGCTCTGGCCTCTGGAGTCGGACGGGTGAATGTGAATCCCAGCTCTGACATTCATGTGACCTTCTGCAAATAACTGCTGTCTGCTTGTTCCCTGGTCCTAATCATGGTGTCCCCCTAGAGGGGCCGTTGTGGGTTTCACTGAAATGAGCCCACATCAAGACTGCATCCCCTTTTGGCACTTCCCAGTTCACCCAATACAGGATAATCACTCAACAATGCGGGCAGCTGTTTTACTTGTGGTCATGATTAATGTAGTACAGTAAAAAAAAAAAAAAAAAGCCTGGATTCTGATGTGAGTTTCAAGCATAAAGGGGTGAGATGTATCTGACAGTCACGTTTACAAACTGCCTCCCAGCAGTGGGAAGAGAGGCTGCAGGAACAGCAGAGGACAGTCCAGGGCAAGAAGCAACCAGCCGGGCGCACCAGCCGCAGTAATGCCCCGAAACCCAAGGGGAAGCCGCCTGCCCCCAAACCAGCCAGCCCCAAGAAGACCATCAAAGCCAGAAGCACCCAAAAGAGAACAAACCCCAAAAGGGTCTGAGCTGCTGGCTTCCCAGAGTGGAGACTTCCTCCGAGGGAGGGCTGGGCATGGGCCGGCCAGCCTGCGGAAGGCCGCACACCGCTTGTCTTAACAACGCAATACTCGTCACAGACACATCTTGCAGCATTTTTCTAAATGATATGCTTCAATTTTTCTTTTTAAGCCACTGCAAGCCACAGTGGTAGGTATGTCCTTTGGCCCGGAAGGCATGTGAAAGCTGGTGGAAAGGGCTTGAGGTGTGCATCCTTTGTGAGCTCGCCGTGTGGGGAAAATATGCTTTTGTTCCTACAGTTTGACCCGATATGTGCATCGTGAAATAAATGCCATATTACAAACAAAACACCTGATTATTATTCATAATGTTTTATTTCCGTTTGACTTCCGTTGTTAGAATATTAGTGGTATTTTAAAATACGATTGAAAATATAATGCTTCTAAGAAGGAAAGAGAGCAAAAGGAATGAATGCTTGAAAGGTCTTTGTGTGATTACTGTTAGAAGGATTTTTGTGATGAAACAGAACTTCTGAACTAGAAAAGTGGGATTTTGAATCTAGAAAAGTGGAATATGGGAAACTGTAAAGAGTTTTGTTTTTTTTTTACTAAAAAACCTCTCTACTCTGTGTTTAGCTAGAAACTCTAAACACTAGGATAATAATAATGACGAACAAACAAGGAGAAAGGCAGGCAGCCAGAACACATCCGGGTCCTCGTTATCTGGTCGCCATGCCATGGAGGAGAGGCTCTGGTTTTACATTTGTGCTCATCACTACCCTTTAAGGAACACCAGAAGCAAAGTTTGTTTCTCCTCTAATGTTTTATATACCAATTAATCAACTTCCAAGTATTGTGTACCTCTGGGTGTGGTGTTCAGCTCACTTCTCAGGACATCGTGGGTATCCTGATGCCAAGACTGAGAAGATACTCTCTCGGCTGCTTGCTGCTGCTTACAAGCGTGTGGTGGGCCCCAGGGGGAGGGCCGGGACTCCAAGCCCCTGGGTCTCGGCCTCTGGGGCGGCCCCACTGCCTCACATCAGCTCTGCACTTGGAAAAGGTGACTGCAGTGACTTGCCCACCACTATTCAAGGATGGAGAGGAACAATCTGAAAGCTGTAAAGTCTCCTTTAGAGTTACCATTGGCCCTGCTTCTCAGAGAAGGGCTAATTTACATGTTGCGTGCACACAAGATAATTAGACAATTTAATTTGACCTCTGTAGCCACTGAACACAAGTGAGGTGTGTGGGCAAGCCAGGGGAGACTGGAGAAATAGGGCCAGTGAGAATGCTGACACAGGCCTCTGCTCCTCCTGGAAGGGTAACTTGGCCTGCATCCCTACCCTGAGGGCAGCAGAAGTAAAAGAATCCAAAAGATCAACCCACACAAGGTTATCAATAAACTACCGGTGTGTATTTCTGTTGTGAAGAGGCCAACACTCTTTGACCCTTAAGGAAAGCCAGATACATGTTTAGCATGGCATCCAAACTGAAAAAACCTACGAAACGCCATTAAAAGGCATCTGTAGGCTAGCTTACCTCCTTAGTATAGTAGGAATTCTTTAGGGGAAGGGAATTATAAATGGAACTCTCCAGGGAAATGGAGAAAAAACTCATATATAAGAAAGGAAACTTCTTAAAGTGCAAAACTGAATGTTTGGAGTTTGTAGATGACTTTACATATTAAAACACTTGAAGTACTTACCTGAAATCACTACTGAATATTACACAAAAAATTAATTAGGCACACTTATCAGTTTGAGTAATGGATAAAAGATTAACTAAGCCACTGTTTGGTAATTTATTATGAAAAGATGATGTGGGGAAGTCTGGGTTCCTATGGCCAGGATCCTCACTGAACCTAAAGCACTTGATGCCGTTGCTAGGCTACCGCTTCCGCACCCGCAGGCAATGAACCATTACTGCGCTATACAGAGAGCTCGGCCCAGGGCTCTGCGCGGAGGCAGAGACGGAAGTGCTCGACCTGCCGCCTCCGGGAGAACAAACCGGGTAATAAACCCTTTCGCCCCAAGAACGTTCTGCTGTCATTCCTTTGGTAGCATTGAATCCACAGGGAACTTGCCCGAGGCTGAAACCCACTGGCAAGACAGGTGAAAATGATTATCAGCCCACTGAGAATAATATGACATGTGTTGAAGTGACCTTTGTGTGAGAACCAAAAATTAAATTTTCTCCCTTAAGTATTTTCTCCACCTAAATACATGTGAGAGGAGGTAAATATAAATATCTGGGGAGGAAAGCTGAGGTTCTATCTCTGAAATAGGAATCAATTGAGAGCTGGGTTACTTTAATGAGAAAAAAATAACTCATTTTGCAATATTTTTATCAACAAATTTCATACTTGGAAACAACTATAAGCATGTTTTAATTTTGTTGATTTTTTGACAACACAGTAAACATGTATTTTCTATAAAGCATTCAATAAATACATAAGATAAAAATAATGAAATTAAAACCCTGCCTAATCCCGCTCACCACTGTGTGGAAGTAACCACTATTAGTATTTTGGTGTATGGTTTTCCAGGTGTTGCCTATACATCTATATAATGATTAGAAAAATATTAAACTAGGAGCCTATTATACCCCTGGTCCCATAACCTGCCTTCCTCATTTAGCCTTTTACTGCGATTACTTCTCATGTCAATACGGCAGGTGCCACTGCATTTCTAATGACTGTGTTGTACCCCATGGTATGCATTACTCAAGAAAACCCTATGTTATTAGGGATGTATGTTGTTTTTTAGCCAGAATAACTGGATAAATACCAATAGCTAATATCTGCACATCCTTAATTAGTTCTTTGGGATAAGTGAGTTTAAGTGGAATTGCAGGGCCGAGAACCAAGGAAGGTTCTTGTCCGTATTTTTAGTTCCTCTGGAATGCTTGGGCTACAGATGTAGAAAGTGCTGACTTCCGACTTCTCACGAAGTTTGTTTCCCTCTTCCCCTATTTCTTAAATAAATATTCACTGGGAACTGGATATTAGCTGAGGCAAAGCTCCTCTCTTCATCTGTAAGCCATCACTGACAACATTCCCAGTACCCCCGGCAGATGGGGAGTGAATGATGAAGCAACTCAAAGGGGCACAGTCAATAGATTAGATAGACAGTAGATAGATCATAGATAGAGACGATATAGGTAGACAGATGACACATAGATAGGTAGACAGATGGATAGATAGATAGATTGATAGACTGACAGATAGAGGGATAGATAGATGGGTAGATAGATAGATTGATAGACTGACAGAGGGATAGATAGATGGATAGATAGACTTACAGACAGACAGACAGACAGACAGACAGATAGATAGATAGATAAAAATTTCTTCGAGGGAAAGCCTATGCAACCTCCTTAATATTTTAATGAATCTAATTTAAACACACAACCCATCAGCTAGAGGAGCCAAAGAATGAAGATGTAGCAGAAATGCCAATAGATTCTCTCTCAGCCCAGCTTTCTTTTAAGATACGTGAGAACTTAGAAAAACAGCCCTAACCTCTTACTTCCCAGTTCTACGCCAATGCAGTCTGACCGCACCTTTGGTTTCTGTTCTCCGGCACTTATACGCATGTCTACTGCAAACTTAAAATAAAACTCTCTACTTGTCCTAGCTCAAGGGTGCTCCTGCGTGGAAAAACCAGCACCTGAATAAAAGAAAAGGGCCCACTTTTACCACAAGTCCCTGCCTGCTGTCAACACCAATTCTAAAAGCAAAAATAGTTCTTTGGAATCATGGAATGAAAAAGTTGAATGGGACCTTAGAAGCCTTCATCCAGGTGCTGGAGAAAGGCTGCACTGCTTGAGGGACTGTCTGATGTCTCACACGCAGTGAGAGAAAGACCTAGGTCCCCAGAGTCACTCGATTTTAACTTAACTGATCAAACTGCACTGGCTGTTCAGCGATATAAAATCAGGCCACTAGAGGGTCTAGTCACTTACTGACAGGGTGAGGACAGCAGATAGGGGAAGGGGAAAGGATGTGTGTGGTCATAAGGTTACTGCATTTCACTTGAAGTGGTGAAATATCATCTCAAATAGTTTTAAAGTTAGGTAGATATATTGTAATCCATAAAGCAACCACTAAAAGGACTATATAAAATATGTATAGTTAAAAAGCCAATAGATGAATTAAAGTGAAACACTAAAATAGTATTTAAATTTCAAAAGAAGACAGGAAAGAGAAAACAGATTAGACAATTCCAGAACTTATCAAAGTGACATTTAATGTAAATGCTATAAACATGGACAAAGACAATCAGAATAGGTATTTAAAAGAATGGCTATATTCTGTGCTCATTGGAAGAGAGGGACATTAAGAGATCATGGAAATTATCCTGACAAGCTAGATGCAAACTGGAGAGAGGAGGATGGTAGGTAGCAGTCCCGAGGAGTTGAAATAAACGAAAAGGAATCATGCTTTCCAACTCATTTTCTTCTATTATGAATGAGAGGACTCAGGGTCTGATTTCAAAATTACCCAGAAAGCTTTGGCCTGACGATCTGCCTTAGATGATAGAGTTGCTAGGATCCGAGGCTAGGAGGGAGGAAGGGAGGAAAAAAAGAAGTGAAGCACAAAAGATCTGTAGGGCGGTATGATACTGTGAAGGGGACGCGTGACACTATGCACTTGTCCAAGCCCATAGAATGTACAGAACAAAGAGAGAAACATTGTAAACTATGGACTTTGGTTGTTAACAGTATATCAATATTGGTTCATTAATTGTGACAATATAGTGACTCAGTCAGTAATAGCTCATGGCCTACCGGTGTGGAAGCGGTAGCCTAGCAGCAGGCCAGTTACATCATCAAGTAGTGTAGGGTCAGGTGAGGATCCTGGCCATAGGACTTCCATTTTCCCCGCAGTGGTGTAATGCAGAGAGGTTATCTCCGGGGTCTTCCTCAGAAACATCCCTTATAGATCATAGACCTACTCTGGCCACATTGCTGTACTATCCAAGGAAGGATGGAGAAATGTGAGTGCTACATTTTTTAGGCTCCTACATGGGAAGCAGGCAATAGAGGAGGTTGAGAAATACTTTTGGGTACCTAACCGTCTCATTTCTCCCCAAGTGGGAGAAAAAAATTAAGGGCTATTGAATATAAAAATTATTTATAAATCCTTGCATAATTGTGTTGGTTGGCTATTGTGGTTACTATCTGTCCCATACCCATGCACGTGCAAACCCTTGAAGAAAATATTTCCTAATGAGAGAGCTCTGTGTGTGTGTATATGTGTATGATTGCCATGTGATGAAAAATTAGAAATAGCATCATAATTTGATATGTTAAGAATATTGCTCACTTTAAAATCTAATAAGCTATTTTTGCACTTTTAAATATCATATGAGAATGAAGTACATTATATGCCGTCATGATAATACACTCTGTACTGTGTGTATAACCAATAATCTAGCAGTTACCTTCTTACTGTGACTTTTTTTATAAAACAGCATGTTTTGAATATTATTCAAGAAGGCTTTAAAATACTGATGCAAAGACAAATAGTATTAACAGAAGAAGAAGCACAAACATTATGCATGGAATATGAAAATGAAGATTATTTTGAAGATCTTATAGAAAACATGACCTGGCAAAGTAGATTTTGGGTTTAGAAAGCACAGTCTGGTCTATTTTTGAATCATTTAAATCTCTTAACCCTACCCTGTTCAGGTTGTCACACCTCTCAATTCCATAAACACGTCCAGAGTCCACTTGTTTGTCAGGCTCACTCCCGTCTTGACTCTCTGCTCAGCGGTCTTCTCTAGTCCTCCTGGAATGTTGTTGAGCGATGGAAAGGCCCCCGGAGAAGCTGCTGGAGCCCAGTCAGGCTGAAATTCAGAGTGTGCAGCATCATCAAGTTCAAGCAGAGCATTTGGTGACCCTAAAGATCACTCGTCCCAGGAGAGGAATGAGATGCTAGGACTCTGTCAGGTTTCTAGAAGAGGAAGTGAAGCAGCAGCTGGGGCAGAAGCCCAGAAAGGGCATATAGACCAATATAGGGGCCAGTCTGCCAGAGGCGGTGCCCTTCTCTTTCCTTCCTGCTGTGCTTCCATCCTTTTATAAATATGCTCTTGAGAGGACACCAGTGCAATTAATTTTAGACTTTTGCTAATAATAAGCAATAAGAGGACAAATTTCTGCTACTGGTTATAGACTGATATATGGCAATACTGACCATATTTCCTAATGGGAAAATAATTTCTGGAAAGCATTTTACCCTGAGAGCTATATTATGAAATGTGTGTGTGTGTGTGTGTGTGTGTGTGTGTGTGTGTGTGTGTGCGCATACATATATAGTGACAGACACACCAACCAAAAAGTTTAGTTTTCAACTTTGTGAATTACCAGATAAGCCAGCAATATCATGTTCTCCAGATAAATAGGGTTCCTTGGGTAGAGTATTTACCTTAGCATCAACTCCAAAGAAGACACTTGTCCCTAGGACGGTAATGAAGTATCCCCCCTCTTACTATTCAAGCAACAGAGATAAGCTAAAAGAAAACAAAAGAACCCAAAATGTCAATACAGCTACCCCAAATGTCAAGGATTAGCATTTTGGTGTGAATCCTTCCATACTCTCTCTCTTTGGTTTAAGAATGTATCAAGAACATCTTTCCATGTAAAGAAATACAATTGTGTTTTCATTTCTCACAGTTGCAGACCATGGATGTATCAGACTTTACTTTGCAAAGGAAGTGGACTTCTAAATGTGGTTCCGAAAGCATGCCAGGATAGGACAGATTTTTGTGACACGAATAATTTTCCACTATTATTGAGCTCTCAGGACCAGGAAAAATTAAGTGAACACAAAGAAGTACAGGGCATAAATGGTATTCTGTATTTTGTCACATGAACATGTTATTTTGAAAAGATACTACAAAATATTATGAAAGACAGAGAAAACGAGAGAGAGGAGAGAAAGAGATCGGATATAGGGTGGTTTTAAGCCATGTAGACATGCAGACCTGAAAACCATTTCATCTACTATGTGTGTGTTAGTCTGGGTCTTGAGAGAAGCAGGTGCAAAATGGAATTAAATGTGGAAGGATTGATTCTAGTAGATGAAATGCCTATGGGAGAGAATGTAGAGGGAGACAAACTGGGCTGGGAGAGCAGACGGAGGGAGGGAAGGCTGGGTGGGCACATTTCAGACCGCCTCAGGGTCCCAGGAAGGTCGGCAAGGCTATGCCAGAGATTTGAGACGAGCCAGACAGCGAGGCATGCCTCCCCTCCCAGGAACAGCTCTGCGCTCATATCCTGTCGCGCTTAGTCATTGACTGGAGCGGCCTGTGGGCAGCAAGGTCTTGGTGCAGAGGTAATAGTGGGTTTCAGACCACAGTGTCTGGATACCTGGTCAGCTACGGTCCGTGTAGTAGGAGTTTGTGACTCACATCCTCATGGCCATCACTGTAGGACAATCATAAAAATATTGAACTTTGACCCTTATGTTGTCAGCACAGTCTAAAAAGTGTTGGTGTCCAGCCACAAAAAGCCTGCCATCTTCTATAATTGTCATCTATACTCTGTTTGAATCCCTAAGCCCTGAAACTTTTATGTTTTCATGTCTTTTTTTAATGTCTTTTCTGTTTCCTTTCATATTTATTGAAGAGAAAATGTGCTGATGAAGCTGCAGATCTTACGGTATTTACTCTTCTATCTAAAGGGTTTGTATTTACTAGGATGTAAGGAAACATTTTCATGAGGTAATTAACAGCAGTATTAAAGTCCCTGATGTGTTATTTTGCCTTTACAGGTTCAGCAGCATAAGAATAAACATATAAGGACAAGCATGTCTAGCTCAATATTTGTATGGCACAGTTTTATAACTAGATAATCCTAAAATCTGTACCTGTAATATCTAGATGAGCACCAGTTTATAATGGCATGGTTGGATCACATTACTGATATACTTGGAAAGGGAAAAAGAACAGATTTTATTAGCAGTTAAATTTCACTAAGAGAAGACTCTAAACCAGGGGGCTGATCTAAATCTCACAAAAGTATAATAACATGAATAACATAATGAAGTATAAACAACTGAGGGTAAGCAAAAAAAAAAAGGTATTATGAATAAAATTCTATGATGGTATCAAGGGATAGCTAAAATGTCCTTGTTGAATCAAACTTATGGATTTTTAAAATTAATTAACATTGTAGTCCTCTAAAATTTCATATATTTATTATGTCATTGAAATAGTTCAGTAGCTGAAAATCACATGGACATTGGTTAGCCAATGCTCTCCTTTTATTAAAAGCACAAAAAAACTGACTTTGGATGTCACATAAAGTAGCTTCCAAGGGGTAAACAACTTCACACACAGGCCAGGCAAGCATCAATACTGGTGACGCACTCCAGGGAGCAGAAAGGGTGGCGCGAGTCCAGGACCAGGGCCAGACAATAAGACACAATAAAATAGCATGTTTTAGGAAATCTGCCCATGTTCTGCATGGCCTCTCTTTCCAGAGAAGGGATGCTGGAAATAGGCACCAATCAAGAATGCTTCAGGTCTCCAGTCTTGGAAGGCGGCTGCAGGGAGTAAGTGGGGTCATCAAAGAAAAGGTGGCTTCAGGGTCAAGGTGCATGACTGAGCTGGGACTAAAGGACTGAGACTGTTCCACCTGGTGGAATTCAGGAGCACAGACTGTTTCCGCAGCTCTGTCGGCTGTTGGGAATAGAGGTGCTTCCCTCACAGGCACACCACTGCCTAGCTTGAGAGCCAGTCCCCGTATGCGCACCCACCATGGGTGCACTATGCTTATCGGCCTCAGCTCAGAGCTCAAAACTGAGCCCACCGCTTTGGCAGTCCTCAATTCCTTCTGCCACAAAGGCCCCGGACAGGCGTTTTCTGCCTAAAGTCCAGCTGCAATTCAAGATCAGCCAATTTGCGGCCCTAACAACTTTCTAGCCTTTTCTAACCTTTCTTCCCTGCAGGCAAGAAGATAATCCAAAATACTGTCGACCCAAGCCTCCATATACCTGCCTCATGTGGTTACTTCCCACCCGCTAAATTCAGTCTCCCCAAGGCCAATACCAACACAAATCAAGGTCTAATTGAATACATCCCTTTTGTCATTGACTAGATTTCTGACTCCTTACCTCAAAGCTAATTCTGTAATTCAAAAGAAATAGCCCTTCTTCATGTCTAGCTTATAAAATCTTTATACAGATATGTATAGACAACCGAGTGAAGCACGCCACCTGCTGGTGAAATACACAATTAATTTTAAGAGTTGATTGTTTTAATGCTTTCAAAATTCTGGACCTTCTTGTAGCAATTACAGTGTGCCACTTACCATAATTTATCACAAATACCCAAAAACTACCAGACAATTAAAGCAGATAATAATAGTATTTGAAGGAGTGGGGAATGTGAAGGAAATAAGGAAGATGAAGGTTTTTACTATACTTATTTTTCTGTGGAAACCAAAGAAAGCCAATAGTTGCTCTAAGCCTAGTTATTTTTTTTTTATGCATCCTGAAGAATAATCCTTAAATTGTATAAAACCTACATATAACTAGGTTTTATATAATTCAACAATGCAGATAAATGGCCCCAGGTGTGCTTCTCAAACATAACTGGGAACACGAGACTTGAGGTTGGGTAATCAGTGGCTAACACAAAACCATCAAGAGATGAGGTTTTGAGGTCGGCAAGACGGCCGAGTGGGAAGCTTGGAGCGCCCTTACGCGGCAAGCTCACGGACTCACCAACAATTCATAGACCAATCCTTTTGTGAGAATCCAGAAACTAAGTGAAAAGCTCCTCTTGCATTCCAGGTGAGCATGAAAGCCGACTCATCAAAGCAGGTAGGGAGATTGGGGACACACTCTGACCAGGTCTCCGCCCCAGTGCAGTAGAGCAGTCAGAAAGCAAGCCCCTAGCGCTCGGCTTCTCCCAGGGGAGGGAAAGAGTTGATTTGGGTGTCCAGTGCCCCAACTTTCCTGAGAGGGATTCCAGAGGACTAACCTGTCTTGTCAGTCTTGGAGCGTCCACAGCCTAGCAGCCTGGCGGAGACCGGAGCCGGCAGCTCGCAATGGCGGACACAGTAGCTCCCCCTCACGCCCAGTGTGGGGATAGCAGGTGAAAAGGTCCAGGTCTGGCGAGGGCCCTGCTCCCTTTCAGAAGCCAGGCTAAGTGGGCTCTGGCCCCGTAACCTATCCCGCCGCCCCCTCAGGACACCTGGGTAGACGTAATAGCCAGCATACTGGGAATTGCACAGGACCCTGGCTGAAAGCTGAAGAGTGTATCCCTGTAGTAAACATCACTCAAATTACATCCCGAGAGGGGAAAACGCCAAAGGCAGTGAAAACTTTGGCTGATTACCATCTCCTATCAGTGGGGAGATTTGCATTATCTTACCTCCTCTAGTTAGACTGCAAATTATGTAAATCTATATGTTGCTTTTCAGAGTTTTCTGCTAGAATGCTTAGAGTCAGATTTGGGGCCAACCTCTAAATAGTGCCTTAGGGCCTTGCAACGTGCATTTGTATATAACGCAGCTCCTGGGTTCACAGGCTCTCTCCCACTATTTTGTTGAATCCTGTGTGTGCTTATATAAGCCACCTTAAATCCTCTCTGAAAGATCGGATAAAATTAAACATGAGGATTTGTTGGATTTTTTTATTGTTAAATTTTTTATTGTTGTTATGCATAGCCATGTGATTTTCACTTTGAGGTGAGCTTTTGACTTGAGATAACATTTTTTCCTCCACAGCATGTCTTTATCATACCTTCCAGGAAGCCGTGCCACATGGTTATATGTCGGTGTGAACTCATACGCATTAACTTCTCAAAGTTCTAGGAAAAGACAGAATACGTTTGGTAAGATCCAGTACAAAGCTATACGCTGATTTCAAGGCAGTTACCAGTTCCCACCGTATACACAAATCCCTGATGTGCATGACTGCAGAGCTTGGGCGATGGTCTCTTCTCAACATAGGTACTGCTGATTCAGCAAGTAAGCAACCAGAAAGGATTTACAACCCAGTGTATTAAGGAACAAACCCTTTGACAGAGTGAAAAGCTTTAACTTGTGAGTAACCACAATTTTCTGCCCAATTCTTTCGTTGACAGCTAGGCTAAAGGTGAGGAAGAAAACTGGAAGGAGATGACAAAGACAGCAGGACTGACTGTGTAGCCGTTTACTGAACCTGATGGAGGGGCTAGAGTGGGATGGGGGAGGGAGGAACCCGAGGAGCAACTGCAGGGCCCAGGGGCACTCTGAGGACACAGATGTCCAACGAAGCATTTAAGGAATTTGTGATGTTTTAGTTGTATTTTGCTTGAAAAAAAATCCTTTCTTTGGTATCTCTTCAAGAAACTTTATTAAAGGCTTAGTTTTACTTAAGGGTTTTGAAGTCAGGATTATATACATTTGCTTTTAAGTGTGTCATAAGATTAGACTAATTTTGTATGATTTTTGGAGGCATTTTGGAGAATTTTGTTGTGATGGATTTTTGTGCTTCCCTGAGGAACCATTCTTCCTTATTTTATTTTTTTACTATTTTTATTATGGTAAAAAATATATAACAAAATGTACCATTTTAACCACTTTAAATGTACAAATCAACAGTATTAATTATATTCACTGTTTGCACCCATCAACCACAATCTATTGCCAAATTTTCATCACCCTCAACAGAAAGTCTATACCCATTAAGCAGTAACTCCCAATTTCTCCCTCACTCCAGCCCCTAGTGACCTCTAGTCTACTTTTCATCCCTATGAATTTGCCTATTCTAGGTATTTTTTCAAAAGTGAAATTAAACAATATTTGTTCTTTTGTGTCTGGCTTATTTTATTTAGTATATGTTTTCAATGTTGATTTAGGTTGTAGCATTTTCAATACTTTGTTCCTTTATACGGTTTACAGTTAATATTTAGTTAAATAATATTCTACTGTATGTACATACCATATTTTGCCTTCTGTTGAGGGACACTTGGGTTGTTTCTACTTTTTGGCTATTGTGAATAATGCTACTGTGAACATTGGTGTACAGGTTCGTGTTTGTATGCCTGTTTGAATTTTCTTGGGTATACACCTAGGGTGGAATTGTTGGGTCAAATATATTCCATGTTTAACCTTCTGAGGAACTGCCACACTGTTTTCCACAGAAGCTGTCCTATTTTATATTCCTTCCATATATAAGGATATCAATTTCTCCACAACTTTACAAATACTTGTTACATTCCCTTTTTTATTATAACCATCCTAGTTAGGTGTGAAGTGGCATCTCATTGTGTTTTTGATTTGCATTTCTCTAGTGACTAGTTGTACTGAGGAACTTGTCACATGCTTCTTGGTCATTTATCTTCTTTGGGAAAATGTCTATTCAAGTCGTTTATCTACTTCTGATATTAAACTGATATCAGGTATATGATTTGCAAATATTTTCTCCCATTCTGGGGGGAGTCTTTTCATTCTTTTGGTAACTTTCTTTGATGCACAAAGTTTTTAATTTTGACTAAGTCCAGTTTATCTATGTTTTGTTTTCTTTTTTTCGTTGCCTATGTTTTTGGTGCCGTATTTAAGAAACCATTGCCTAATCCAGGGCCCTGCAGATTTTCCCCTATGTTTTCTCCTAAGAGTTTTATAGTCTTAGAATTTAAATTTAGGTCTTTGATCCACTTTGAATTTTTATATATAGTGTGAGATAATGGTCCAACTTCTTTTTCTTTAATGTAGATATCTAGTTTTTCCCAGTACCATTTATTGAAGAGACCATCCCTTGCAAAACATCAACTGACCATGGATGTGAACATTTATTTGTAGGCTCTCAATTCAATTCCGTCAGCCTCGATATCTAACCTTATGCCACTACTGCACTGTTTCAGCTATGGTGGCTTTGTAATAAGTTTTGAAATCAGGAAATGGAAGTGCTCCAACTTGGTTCTTTTTCAAGACTGTCTTGGCTATTCTGAGTCGCTTGAAATTTCCTATGAATATTAAGATGAGTTTTCCTATTTCTGCAAAACCACCACTGGGATTTTATAGGGATTACACTGAATTTATAGATCACTTTGGATAATATTGTCATCTTAACAGTATTAAGTTTTTCAATCCATGAACAAAGGATGTCTTTCTACCTATTTAAGTCTTCCTTGGTTTCTTTCAGCATTGTTTATGTTTTTTAGTGTAAAAGCCTTACACATGTATGCTGATTATTTCTCAGTGTTTTACTCTTTTTTTAATCTATAGTAAATTCAATCATTTACTTAATTTCCTTTTTGGATTATTCATTGCTGGAATATAGAAACAAATAACTTTTGAGTGTTGATTTTGTATCCTGTACCTTTGCTGAATTAATGTTAACAATTTATGTGTGTGTGTGTGTGTGTGTGTGTGCACATAATTCTTTAGGGTTTACTATATATAAGATCATGTTTTCTGCTAATGGGGATAGTTTTGGTTTTTCCTTTCCAGTTTGGGTGCTTTATTTCTTTTTCTTGCCTAGTTGCTTTGCCTACAACTTCCAATATTATGTTAAGTAGAATGCATTTTCATTTCAATCATCTCAGGGTATTTTCTAATTTCTCTTGTAGTTTCTTTTATTACTCATTGGTTCTAAGACTGTGCTGTGTTGTGTTGTTTAATTTCCACATATTTATGAGCTTTCCAGTTTTATTTTTGTGGTTCATTTCTAGTATTATTCTATTGTAGTCAAAAAACATACTTCATATGATTTCAATATTTTAAAAATTTGTTAAGACTTTTTCATAGCCTAATCTATAGTTTATCTTAGAGAATGTGCCATGTGCATGTAAGAAGAATGTGTTGACTGGTAGAGTGTTCCATATATATCTTTTAGGCCTAATTGGACTATATATTATTCGAGTCCTCTATTTCCTTATTGATCTTCTGTCTTGTTCTATCCATTGTTGAAAGAAGGCTATTGAAGTCTCCAACTGTTATGTGGAACTGTCTCTTTCTCCTTTCAATTCTGTCAAATTTTGCTTCCTATATTTTGGGTCTCTGTTGTTATGTACACATATGTTTATAATTGTTATACCTTGATGAATGCAACCATTTTCAATATACAGGTTCCTTCTTCTCTCTTTGAAACTTTTTTGATGTGAAATATATTTTTCTGATGGTAATAATATAGCCACATTAGCTCTCTTCTAGTTACTGTTTGCATGGAATATGATTTTCCATCTTTTCCTTTCAAGGTCTTTGTGTCTTTGGACCTAAAGTGAATCTCTTATAGACAGAATATAGATGGATCACTTGTTTAATCCATTCTGCCACTCTCTGCCTTTAAACTGGAGAATTTACCCCATTTACATTTAAAGTAATTTTTGCTTAGGAAAGACTTACTTCTGCATTTGACTACTTGTTTTCTGTATGTCCTACATGCTTTTGTTCCTCAATTCTTGCATCACTCTTTTTGTATTTGGTGATTTTTTTGTAGTGTACCATTTTGATTTTCTTTTTTCTATAATTTAAAAAAACTTTCTTAGTGGTTTTCTTTGGAATTAAAACTGACATTCTTAAGCTTATAACAACCTAGTTTGAAGAATACCAACTTAGCTTCAATGGTATACAAACACTCTGCTCCTATACATCTCTTTCTCTTATATTATTATCACAGAGTGCATATTTATACCTTGTGTGCCCATTAACATATGTTTATGATCATTTATTGTCTTGTATATACTATAGGGAAAAAGTGGAGGAGTTAGGAACCAAAAGTACAATACTGACTTTTATATTTGCCTACGTAGTTACATTTACCAATGTTCTTTTTTTCTTCATATGGTTCTGAGTTACTATTTGGTATCATTTCATTTCAGTCTGAAGTATTCCCTTTAGCATTTCATGTACAACAGGTCTATTTAGTAACAAACTCCTTTAGTTTTTGTTAATATGGAAATGTCTTAGTTTCCCCTTCACTCTTGAAGGATAAGTTTTGCCAGATATGGAATTCCTGGTTGGGTCTTTCCCTTTTATCTCTTTAAATGTGGTATTCCACTGCCTTCTGGCCATCATGGTTTCTTATGAGAGATCAGTTGTCCTTGAGGATTCCCCATACATAACAAGTTGCTTCTCTCTTTGTGCACTGCCTTGATTTCCGGCTTTTAACAATTTGAGGACAATATGTCTCAGTGTGGATCTCTTTTGAGTTTATTCTTCTTGGAATTTCTTGAGCTCCTTGGATGTGTAAATTTAGATATGTCATTGTATTTGGGAATTTTTCAGCCATTATTTCTTCAAATATATTCTTTCTACTCCTTTCTCTTTTCCTGTTGAGAGTCCCATAATGTAATTGTTGGTCTGCTTGATAGTGTCCCACAGATCCCTTAGTCTCTTTCACTCTTGTTTTTTCTTTCCACTTCTCAGATTGAATAATTCCCACTGTCTTAATTTCTAATTCACTGATTCTTTATTCTTCCAGCTCAAATGTGTTTTGAACCTCTCTAGTGAACTTTTTAATGCAGTTATTGTATTTTTCAGCTCCAAAATTCCTGTAACTTAATTTATAATTTCTCTATTTATATTCTCATTTTGTTCATACATCATTTTCCTGATTTTCTTTAGCTTTTATCCATGGTTTGAGCATATTAAGATAGTTGATTTAAAGTCTTTACCCAGTAAGTCTAATGTGTGGGCTTCCTCAGGGATAGTTTCCATCAATATTTTCCTGTGAATCAGCCATACTTTCCTATTTCCTTGTACATTTTGCAGTTTTGTTGTTGAAAATGGGACATCCAACTATTCTAATATGGTAGCTCTGGAAATCATTTTTTCCCCTTTTGCTCAGAGTTTCCTCTTCTTCATTGGTGAAGACTTAGTTTGTGTTCAGTCATTGTTTTGACTGAGAATTCCTTGAAAGCCAGGATTTAAAAACAACAAAAAAGCACTTCTCCAAGTCTCTGTAGTTTGACTCTGTGCTGCAACATGTCTTTAATGTTTAGCCAGGCCATTTAAAATTCTGCCTCTGACTTCACTTCCTGCTTGTACTGAGCCTATAGGTCTGTCAGTGGTGAAAAGTTGGGTCCCTCAGATCTTTTTTGAGCATGTATCTTGTCCCAGGTATGTGTGTGACCTTCTAAATTCCCCAGTACACATTAGAGCTTCTGAATGCCCTAATTTCCCAAAGAAACTCTCTCCCCAGCTTTTCCTCCCTAACTTTAGGTGGTCTGTTGTATGTCGCAACCATATCATCAGCCCCAGGCAGCTGTGGGGATTCTGATCACCATATAATGCTCTCCAGCAATGCTCACCACTTCTCCTCTCTGAGTGGTTTTGGGTTAGGTGGAACAAAAATGAATACCTTGTGTTAGCCTTTGAATAGCCTTCAGACAGGTTAGAACAAAAAAATACAATAATTTGTGACAAATATCTGCTATATTCTCTCTGGAGCCAGAGACCAGGGTCCCACACTGGGAACACAGAATGTGATCTT
This sequence comes from Phataginus tricuspis, assembly GCA_029783875.1. NCBI lineage: Eukaryota > Metazoa > Chordata > Mammalia > Pholidota > Manidae > Phataginus > Phataginus tricuspis. The sequence goes on along the minus strand of JAQQAC010012171.1, from coordinate 3,835,653 downwards.
CAAGACTGTCACAAAGCTGGAGAAACAGTACGGCAGGGGCACGTAAAAATGTCATAGGTTTCCACATCATTTTTAAGGTGCCTTTTTGTTGATTCACATCCACTTGGTTGCTGTAAACCTTTGATTATTACCCAGAATTCTGACAAAGTTGTTTCTGACTGCTCCTGGTTGTTTTCAATGTTCCTGTGGTGGAATGGGAGCTTAGAGCCGCCTACTTCACCATTTTGCTAACATCACTCCAGTGGAGCCTTCTTGACTCCTTTGCTCTGAGGGGCTGACATATACTCTCAACTCAGATGTCTTCTTCCCAGCATGACCAAAACAGAACTCATGGTATTTCCTTCTAGCCTACTTCTCTCTTCTGTATTCCCTGGGAATGGTTAGATCATTTCCTCAGTTACTCAAGCCAGGAAGACATTTTTTCCCACTTATGTGGCAGAGCAGTAGTCAGTAACGTTCTGTGGACACAATGCAGCCTTCTAAGAATTCTTTGATCATTCCACTTATCACTAACACACCATTTATACATTATTTCAGGTTGCTGTCATCTTTCACTTCGATGTTTTCAATGCCTCCTACCTGGATAGCTTGCATCTCACTTTCCCTCTCCATCTCCTATATGCATTTTCTCCAAGCACTCTGTGCTTACCGCTAAGAACCCTGGACACCTATGTTAATTTTCTGTCTCCTGTTTTTTTAGTCCTAAGCTCCTTTAGGTCAAGGACTATGTGTATTTAGCCCTGTAACAGTGTGCAACATATAGCAAGATCTAAACAAATAATTATTGAACATATGAAACAGATCCACAATTCTAGCCCTCATAGTGGTATGATTTAGTATATGTATATGTACATACACACATATACACACACATATATATATATGATAGTTCAGATGGTTTAGAAACTGTTAAGACCAGATTTTCTTTCTTGCTTCCTTACCTCTGATTTTGAAAATCCTACTAATTTTCAAGATCTACTCCATTCTTTCTTCTCCAGCACCTACCCATCAAACATACATGTCAACTCAGCACTGAACTAATTCAAAATCCCCTATATTATTCATAATACTCCCCTCATCAAAAAAGGGAGAGATATGCATATGTTAGAATAGTATAAACTATATTGCTAATAGATGCCATAAACAAAATGTAGTTCCATTCACCTCCCATCCCTCTATCATGCATCACTGGCATGCTTAATAATATACTCTTCTGGTGATCATAATTAGGTGTGGTTTTTGTGAGTTTTATCTCCCCATTAGATTTACATTTGCTTGAAGGTAATAACCTTTATTCAATCAGGTATGTATTAACCAAGAACAGACAATTCAAGCAGATATACAATACATATTTTCCCAACATATGTTTATGGGTTGTACAATCATGTATATCATACACATATGCCTTGGTCTATAATTGAGTCAGACTTATGGAATGAGCTACACTATGCCAGAATTTATTTTTATTTTATGTATCTGTTTTTTTTACAATGTTCTTAAACCTGGAGAAATCATGGCTTAAAAGAACTATTAAGGTAATGATGTACTCATCTCTCCCTGAGGAACCTGGCTGGGTGTGGAGGGGTTTCTCCACTTCACATCGCTTTCTCATTATGCTCTGGCGACTGAATCTCAATTTGGCTACTCCAGGAGAAAACACTCTGTGTCGAAAGACTATACAGTAATATTCAGATCAGCAGCCAGAGCCATACAGGTGTACATTAGGGAGCCTGCTTTTTTAAAATAAAGAAAGAAAGTAGATCTGATGGAAAAAGTCACCTCTCATACTCTCACATTGGCCCAGATAGAAACATTTTCAAGTTTTCCATCACCAACTAAGAAAAGTCAATCCACATACATCTTGCACAGCTACTGCTTTTCAGTAAGTACCTCTTTGCCAAGGAATAGAAATGATTGCCTTTTACTCTCTGATTTCTAATCTTCCATTTGATTACATTATCATATAGCACCCACAGGTAGTTAGTAGGTTTCCAAATACTTAGAACAGAGTTGAAATTACTGAGAGACTCTGCCAATTCAAAGTGGAGAAGTGGAGGGGAGTTGAGGAGAGGGATTGTATGGACTGTGTCATGGCAGATGGCACAAACAGCTGGAGACCAGGACTTGCAAACCCAAGGGTATTTCACTTGCGCCACTGTCTCCCAGGTCCCTGGCATCTACACATCTCAGCTTTGAGGCTTCAAGGTTACTATGGAACAGCATAAAGTTACTATGGAAGAGATAAAGTTTGATTCAGGAATATGGGAATAGTGCTGGTCGTCTCAGGATAGCCTTGTCCTAGGCCCAGTCACTGTAACAAGCAAAGAAAATAATAATTAAAGAGATACTGTACTTCAATCCTCAGGATTCTCAGGATCCATGTCTTCAAATACACTATTAACAACCTCCACTGCCTCATTGATATTAGATGATCCATGGACAGCATTTTTCAAAACACTTCTTCCAAACCGAGCTCGGATAGAGTCAGGGGACAGTAGTTTTGCTTCATCTGGGTCTGTGGGACCCATCAATCGTCTCCATTCTGAAACAGCATTCCACTTGGTCAGGATCATGACCATAGATGGGCCCCTGAAAATAACAATGCTTTCATAAGACAGGCAGTTTAAAATTGTGGAGATTGCATACCCAGCTAAAGACAGAAGGCCACAGCTTCATCCAGAGAGCTCATTTTTATCCTTTGTCCTTAGCAGTGTGATTTGTGTGTGAGGTTTTTGTGCTACAAAAAAGCTGCAGTTTGATTCTAGGAATATATGCCAGGCTCTGTTTCAAGTACTTTCAATGTATGAATTAATTAGCTGTCAGAACAAACCTATGAGGTAGATACTGTTAGTACTCTCACCTTACAGATATGGAAAACAAGGCACAGATTATGGATGTTGACAAAGCAGGGATTTAAAAGCAGAGAGCCTCTATATCTAATGTGAAGGCCTAGAGAAAGAAGAAGAAAGAAAGAAAAGAAGGAAGGAGAGAAAAAGGAAGATAAGATGGAAGGAAGGAAAAAGAAAAGAAATGAACCCTAAATATTAACAGGATACCTTTTAATGAATGAGATGGAATATTTTATACAAAGTGATTTTTGTATTTTTCAAAGTTTCTATGAACATTTACTACTTCAATAATGCAAAGAAGTATGTAACAGAAACTTACTCCAATAACATTTCCAATATATTTTTATAAAAGTCTCTTCCTTTTATTCTTGGATAAATTTTGTCTGCATGCTCTTTAGTTAGGAGCATTTCCTTCATCTGTGTTATATCAAATCCATCCTCTTTAATAAGCCTCAAGATCTCCTCTAGGGAAAATAGAGAGTTGGTAATCTTGCAGATTGCTTCCACTTTCACTCCATGTTCAGTAGATTGAAATAACTAAGGAAAGTAATTGTTTTACTTGTATGCTGTGATTTAAAGAACCAAAACTACGTTAAACTAAATTAAACTTAAAAAGATTGACATTCAGAAGAACTATAATATGTTAATATAGATGTTCAATCTCTGACATCACACCTAAACAGAATGATTCAAAAAGTCTCAAAATAATAAATAGGCAAAAGTTTTCTGGTAAGTGCAAATAGTAAGAAAGCAGGTGTATGACCTTGATACCAGACAACCTAGAGTTCAGGTCCCAAAGCATTTAGTGAGACAAAGAAGGCTATTGTATGATGCTAAAAGCTCAAATTCACCATGAATAGTTATGAATGTCTATATATCAAGTAACACGGAAGGCACTATTATAAATCAGAAACTATAGGAGAAATGGCAACATACTAAAAAATAGGTGACTCATCATCACCAATAGTCCAAGCAAGATAGATCAAGTTGGCAAAATATAAAGTAAGCCCATAGAAGACATCACCTAAACAAATAGTAAGGTAGGTCTTATACTCAAATTTTGCCCCACATTATAGAGAATATCCTTTCTTCTCACATACACAGAATATTAACAAAAATTTACTATATGGTAAGGTAGTTCAACAAAACCATAGAAATTTCAATAAAGAAGAAATAATTGCAAACGACCTTCTCTAACCATAATGCACCAAATACAGTAATAATAAAATAAAATTTCTCCTCCATCAGAATAATTCTTTTAAACTTTCTAAAAAGATAAATCTATTAAATAACTCTATGGCCCAGGAAAAACACAAACTAAACCTGCAGGTCCCTAAAAAATAATGTTAGTAAAAACACTATGCATTAGAATCTATGGGATGTAATTAAAGCAGTAATCAGAGAAAAATGTATAACCTTAAAATTTTTACTGACAAAAATAAAAGAATGAAAAGAATGAATTAAATATCCAATTCAAAAAGCTAGAAGAACATTTTAAAAACTACTGGAAAATAGAAGGAAGGAAAAAATAAGATAAAAATGGAATGTAATGAATTCAGAAAGAGAAAACCAATATAATTTATAAATAAATCCAATTCTAATTGTTTGAAAGACAACAAATTGAGGAATGGCAAGGTGAAAATAACCATTGAAGGCAGGGAAAGTTAAACAGAAGAGATTTCAAACTTTGTACAGGTGGAATGGATAATTTCCTGGAAGAATACAGCTTAACAAAAATTACCTCTCTTTAGTGGAGAAAGTCTAAATAGATCAATTTCCATAGAAGAAATGGGAAAGTGGTCAAAGAATTATCCTACAAAAAAGAAAGAAAACAGGCCCAGATGTTTTCACAGGAAAATTCTGCTAAGCCTTCAAAAGCTACCTCCACTGGTACTTAAACTCTTTCAGAGCACTGAACAAAACGATATCTTACTCATGCTTCATGATGAAGTCTTACACTGTCATCTAAACCCGGCACTAAAAAATGAAAAGTACAGACCAATCTTATTTCAAGTCTCAATGCAAAAAATCCCAAATGAAATATAAGCAAACAGAATCTAAAAGCATATATGAAAATACACCATGATTAAGTAGACTTAATCCAGGAATGGGTGAATGGCTCAGTATTAGAATAGTCATTAGCATATTAGAAAACCTATTAGCATAATTTTTCATATTAATATATCTATGGAGAAAAAAATGATCAACTCTGAAAAGGACTTCAACAAAATTCTTTACCATTTTGATTACAAGACATACAGAGAACAAGGGAGAAAGAGCAAATACAACACAAGTTCATTGTTAAATCTAGATAGAGGGATATAGGTTCATTGCATCATTCTTTCAGATTTTCTATAGTTTGAAAAATTTCACAAAATTTGGAAAAGAATGTATACATCAGGCTTTATTTTTAAATATTTACCTCTTTGTTCATGTGTTACATGAGGCTTAATCACTGCTAAAGTGCTTTGCAAAGGAAAGAAATACTGTATTTCCCTTTTGGCAGCTTCTAATGAATCACTTCCATACAGCTGGTTGATAGGCAAACTTCCCATTGCAAATTGTGCACATAAACTTTGAAAAAGAAGTCAAGTGAAAAACTGTTATGGCATAATGTAACATAATATAGCATAACACAACATAACACTTCAAAAGTTATCTGAGCAATAGCAACTCATCCCGGATCCAGGCATTGTGCAAAAGGCAGGAATTACAGAGTGGCTTTGAGGCATGCTACTTCTTCCCAAGGAGGTAACAGTCATAAGGAAGAAAGGACATGGACATTTACATAAGCACGATAATGGGTATTGCCAGAAAACTGTGAAGGAAGGAAAAGTAAAAGTGAAAACACAGAACCCTGGATGCACTACTTGCTAGCTCTGTGTTATTGGGCAATTACTTAACTTCTCTGTGCTGTAGTTGTTTCAAATATAAATGTAATTATAAAACCTGTTTTGGAAGGTGACTTTGAGGATGTCATCAGATGATGTACTTAAAATATATGGTGCATACTAAGCTCTCAATAAATATTCCTTTCCCTTCTTTCACCACTAAATATTATCAAATGCTAGAGATGATATTTGACCTTATAATCCAGGAGACACTGCAGTGGAACTTTTGAGCAAAGGCGGCAATAAAAGAGGAGCATACAGCATGGCTTTGTGTTAGGAGGCAGGGGTGATGGTGAGGATACTGGACGGTCCACGTCAGGTTAGGCGGTTTATTCTGGTTCTGCTTCTTTTACGATGGACATATGCCAATCTTCTAAATCAATTGTTCTTTGACGTTTTTCAGTTGTCCCTTTTCTGTCTATCTATGTATATTTCAGGAGGAGAGATACTGCTCATTTCATTTCCTGCCCTTTACACACAGCCCTGAGCAGCCAACTCACAAATCCAGCCACGGTGAAAAATGTACCTTCCTATTAACAGACTGACATCACTGGAAAAGTGGCTTCCTACCTTTGGCTTCAAGACCCTCTTCTTTCCTCTCTGCTTTCAGTGACCCAATCAGATTTCCTTTCTGCTGTGTTCAACTTGGCCTTCCCATTTGGCCTTGGGTATTCTCACATCTCTGCTCTGAAGACATTTGCAGCCCAAGAACCTTGGAGCCTGTGATTGCCAAGGGTGGGAGGATTTGCACAGCAGATGATGGAAGCAGCCAAAGCCATCACCAGCACTTTCTCTGTTCAATGCAGGTAACCGCAACCAGGCCGTTAGGCCATTAGATGTGATTATTGGAAAAGGTGTGTGTGAAGCCGGGAGGCTGAGATAGAGGGAATAAGGGGTGAGGTGTTGCTGTGTTTCTCTTTTACTCAAGTGACCATATTTCAGATTAAGCAATGCAGAGGGCACAGTCTAATACTCAAGTGCAGGAAAGCGCTGAGCTCCACTGAAAAAGTTACTTCAAAGCAACCCAAAGTTGCTGGGTGGAACCAAGGAAACTGGAAAATGGGAAACCAATCAAAAATAATGGTCGAGATTAGTCGTGGATTTGTAGCAACAGAGGGATCAAAAGGGCTTTGGGCAGGATTCTTCACTGTAAAAGTGGGGGGGGGAGGCAGTCAGAGTGCCTTCACCTGGAGAAAATGTCTCTGAGCTGGCATACGACCTCCATACTTGCAGCCACAATTGCTAAACAGTTTGGCTACAGGACAGGCCTTGTGGTGATAGGAATTCTCTCTCTGAGGCCATGCATTGTATTCTATGCTATATTTCATTAAGAGGTTCTATGGCATTCTGCTCACACCATTCACAGACTATCCAACCCATATCATGCTTTTTGGTAACTGTCCAGCACAGGAGCAAAGGCATAAGTGAGTAGGGCTAAATAAGGGGTAAAATGTGTCCATGCAGAACAAGTTCGATTCCAGATATCCTACCCAAAAGAAAACATTTCAACTTTTATAGGTGATGATTCATAAGTACTGTTACTTATTGTGTCAACGTGGATGTCACGTTTACTGTGCCTGACAGAGCATCTCTGTTCTTGCTCACTTGAAGGAAGGACCTTTCTTCTGCCGAACTGATTCCTATAAATCGGCAAAAAGAATCCAAGCGAATTGTAATTCAATTTGTTTCCATGAGCTGCATGCCAAATGAAGATGCTAAGACACGATTCCCGTCCTCCAGGTGATCCCGAGCCCAGGAGCTAAGATGAAGAGATGTTTAAAGACTGCCTCCGATGTGCCAGGTAAGATGCCAGATATTATGTTGATTACACAGTATAGCTGATTTCAAAGATTCATCAGTAAACTAACTTAGTAGATGTTCCCACCAAATAGTTAAACTACACATGAAGTTGGACACCATGGTCTTGAAATTTTGCTCAGCTAAAGAATCTCTAGCTGTCATCATACTCTTTTTAAAATAAAATCTTCTAAACGGTGGGTGGGGCGAATTTCTCTGCCAAGGGATGGCCTTTTGGCTGGGTACCCACACTTACTTCCCAGCTCCAAACCAAGCACCCCACAACCTTCTTCTGCAAAGCTGTGACCACATTCCGGCTGGCAGGGGACTGGGCCTCCAGTCATAAGCAGTCCACTCCTTGCCCAAGAATAGCACTTTTTGTGAGAGCCTCCCTTGTACTAGAGCTGTGGGTCCTGTATCCCATATCCAAAAAGAAATGAAAATGAGTTCCTATGAAATAAGTTGAGGACCCAGGATATGAATCCTACCACTCTGGAAGATATTCCTTGGCTTTTTCAACATTGTTTGGTCCCATTAGCTCTTTCCAGTGCTGTAAACCATTCTCTCTTAATAGAACAAGGGCTAGAGATGGACCACTGTTAGAAAAGAAAAAACAAAGTTAAGAAAAATATGGATCAGGAGCTAATTATATCTAGGTAATACAAGTGCTTTGTTAGATTAAAATAATGTCAAAATAATCCTTTTATCGAAAGTCTAAAATTAATTGCACTGGTGTCCTCTCAAGAGCATATTTATAAAAGGATGGAAGCACAGCAGGAAGGAAAGAGAAGGGCACCGCCTCTGGCAGACTGGCCCCTATATTGGTCTATATGCCCTTTCTGGGCTTCTGCCCCAGCTGCTGCTTCACTTCCTCTTCTAGAAACCTGACAGAGTCCTAGCATCTCATTCCTCTCCTGGGACGAGTAATCTTTAGGGTCACCAAATGCTCTGCTTGAACTTGATGATGCTGCACACTCTGAATTTCAGCCTGACTGGGCTCCAGCAGCTTCTCTGGGGGCCTTTCCATCGCTCAACAACATTCCAGGAGGACTAGAGAAGACCGCTGAGCAGAGAGTCAAGACGGGAGTGAGCCTGACAAACAAGTGGACTCTGGATGTGTTTATGGAATTGAGAGGTGTGACAACCTGAACAGGGTAGGGTTAAGAGATTTAAATGATTCAAAAATAGACCAGACTGTGCTTTCTAAACCCAAAATCTACTTTACCGGGTCATGTTTTCTATAAGATCTTCAAAATAATCTTCATTTTCATATTCCTTGCATAATGTTTGTGCTTCTTCTTCTGTTAATACTATTTGTCTTTGCATCAGTATTTTAAAGCCTTCTTCTTGAATAATATTCAAAACATGCTCTGTTTTATAAAAAAGTCACAGTAAGAAGGTAACTGCTAGATTATTGGTTATACACACAGTACAGAATGTATTATGATGGCATATAATGTATTTCATTCTCATTTGATATTTAAAAGTGCAAAAATAGCTTATTAGATTTTAAAGTGAACAATATTTTTAACATATTAAATTATGATGCTATTTCTAATTTTTTATCACATGGCAATCATACACATACACACACACACACAGAGCTCTCTCATTAGGAAATATTTTCTTCAAGGGTTTGCACGTGCATGGGTATGGGACAGATAGTAACAACAATAGCCAACCAACACAATTATGCAAGGATTTATAAATAATTTTTATATTCAATAGCCCTTAATTTTTTTCTCCCACTTGGGGAGAAATGAGACGGTTAGGTACCCAAAAGTATTTCTCAACCTCCTCTCTTGCCTGCTTCCCATGTAGGAGCCTAAAAAATGTAGCACTCACATTTCTCCATCCTTCCTTGGATAGTATAGCAATGTGGCCAGAGTAGGTCTATGATCTATAAGGGATGTTTCTGAGGAAGACCCTGGAGATAACCTCTCTGCGTTACACCACTGTGGGGAAAATGGAAGTTCTATGGCCAGGATCCTCACCTGACCCTACACTACTTGATGATGTAACTGGCCTACTGCTAGGCTACCGCTTCCACACCTGTAGGCAATGAGCTATTACTGACTGAGTCACTATATAATGAGCTCTGTCCAGTGCTCTGGGTGGAGGAAGAGACAGAGGATTACAGACCTGCAGTCTGTTGGATGCAGACGTTAAATCTAGTGCTCAACCTACTGTGGGGAGAGCAAGCCGAGTAATAAACCCTTTCACCCCAAGAACATTCCATCGTCAGTCCTCGGTCTCACTAAACCCATAGTGAACTTGCCCAGGGCTGAAACCCTCAGGCAAGACAACCACTGTCTGCTTTCTGTTTGAAACATTTGAGGGACATGATGGTTGGAGCTATGAGGTCATCTTGCCAACAAAGAAGGCAAAACTGACAGTACAAATGCTGACTCAGAGCCTCAGAGCATGACGCTCCCTATCATAGCCAAAAATGAAACCTTACTGACATGTTCTCTCTCCCCTTTTGGACATGGAACCAAGATAATAAACTAGAACACAGCAAATAATTATCAAGAAAGAGTAAACAAACAAGGAATTACACATTGATATAGTTAAAGTAATAATTTGCTTCAGAATTACTTCATAGACAAGAGAAAAAAAAGAATATCACAATAGTTCTTAAAGATGAAAAAGGTGTAATTCTCAGAGGAGATCTGAAGTGATGTTTTTAATTACCTAATGGCAACAGTTTAAAAAGTGACAATTAATCCTCCAACACTTTAGGTTGACTTCTTGCAATGATTCATGAGAAAAGCTGAGGAAAAAAATTCAGAGGTAAATCTCCACAAAGCTAAAGAAATTAGACTTAATGGCAGAGTGGGTGGGTTGGCCATCTGTCTTGCCAGTGGGTTTCAGCCCCAAGCAAGTTAGCTATGGATTCAATGTGACCAAAGAAAATGACAGTAGAATGTTTCCTTCGGGTGAAAGGGCTTATTACCCGGCTTGTTCTCCCCACGGTAGGTGGAGCACTAGCGTCTCTGCCTCCACCCAGAGCACTGGGCCAAGCTCTCTATATAGTGCAATAATAGCTTATTGCCTATGGGTGTGGAAGCAGTAGCCCCTAGCAACAGGCCAGTTACATCAAGTGGTTTAAGTTCAGTGAGGATCCGGGCTATAGGCACCTCAACTGCCCCACACCATCCTCAAGCACGCTCTCCTTAGTTTGCACCCTCTCAGTCAGGTGATCACAAGACTTATAATCTAGGCACATAGTGTTCTCAGGATCCAGCTTTATCCAGTGAAAAAGCACTGGAGAGTATCATTACTTGCAAGATGGTAATGAGTTTCCTTGAGCTCACTACTAGAGGATTAAGTTCCACTTCAAATTCTCATACAGATACCATAGTGTGGATAAAATGAGAGTTCCTGTGGCCAGGATTCTCACCTGGCCCTGGCTGACTAGCTCACTGCACACCTATGGGCAATACATGGCTGTTGACTCTATATAAAGAGCTCCACCCAGTGCTCTGGGTGCAACACAATGGCACGGCTGCAAGGCTTCAGAAGAGCAGAGCAGAGGCTGGAGTGGTGGCAGCGCCAAGGACAGAGGCCCAGAGGATGGCTATGTGGACAGAGGGGCCCAGAGGACGGCTGTGCAGAGAGAGGGGCCCAAAGGCAGAGACCGGCTTGCTGCATGCAGGCTCGCTCTGAGTGAACGTGATTTTAGTGACTGACCTGCCACCTGGAAATAAAGTTGGGTATAACCCTTTCACCCCAAGAACATTTTGCTGTCAATTTCTTTGGTCACATTGAATCTATAGTGAACTTGCCCGGGGCTGAAACCCATCGGCAAGACACATAAGTACACTAATGTACATTTTGTTTTGCTGCATAGTGTCCATAGGGATTTTCAGACATCATCCCAAGTATTCCAGTGATCCCATGTGATGCCTACAGTCAGTGAAAGGTATGGAGATACAGGGAATTTGTGATTCTAAATAAAGCATCTAGTAGTTGTATGAATATTTCATGGAAAAATCTGGTCCACAAAAATCAGAATTCAAAGCCCAGAGCACCTTTACATCTATCTTACTTCTCATCAGTCACAGAAAAATCGCTAAGTAAGGTGGTTAGTAACCAAATAAATGTGTAAAAATCAGTTCATTCTTATGTGTCTATGCAATCTTGAAAAAGATCAAAAAGGGAAAACATTCTACAAGTATCTAAATGAAACAAACAAAAACAACAAAAACTTAATTATCTACAAAGGAACAAAAACCAGAACTGACCACTGTAATACAAAAGCCAGACTTTTCCTCTGTAATACAAAAGCCAGTAGACTAAAGTCTATAGATTTGGGGACAGGGAATTTTTTTTAATTGTACAGTCAAGTAAGTTTTCTTTCATATATGAAGGAAATAAAAGACATTCTCATATATGCTAAGGCTCAGAAAACAAAATAGTTAAGTATATATATTTTTTAATGTGCTTAAATATATGTTCCAAATAACTGAGAGATAAAATATAATTAAGTGATTAATATTGGGAAATTAATAGACTTTAAGACTGTGGGAACCATGAAAAACAGTTTATATAAAAAAATTCTAAATACATCTGTTGGAAACTTGATTAAATACAAAAGTATAAATTGAAAAATATTATCAAAAGATTTCAGGATGTACACAATAGCACAGGAAGGCTAAAAACCACAGATATCCAGCTGGAGGACCAAGAACAGGGGCCATGAGATAGATCCAGAGAGATTAGGGACAGGGGAAAGTGATTCCCTAAATCTGTGTTTGAAGTAGTGGGCTCTCCCCTGAGCAATGATTGTGCCAGGCTGATAAGAGAAGATATAATAAAGTCTTGAGAACTGAACTACAGTGTAGACCACTGCCTAGATCTATGACTGATCCCTAAGTTCTCCACAAGGGGGGCAAACCAGAATAACACACAAAAGCTTTGAAAATGGAACTGACACTGGAAACAGCCCATGGAAAGTGGGTTGGAACATGTGGTCTTAATGTAACCTTAATGTTAAGTGACTTCTAAAACAAACAAACAAATAAAAATCAACATTCTCCAGAAGATTTTAACAAGATTCAGTCTCATAACATAATATTCAAAATGACCAGGGACTAGGATACAAAATTATACAACTTTCAAGAACTAAACAAATCACAACAATTCTAATATAGATGTTGAAATTCTCAGAAAAGAATTTAAAGTAGCTATTTTAACTATATTCCATGAAGTAAGGGTGAACACTCTTGAAATGATCAGAAATATAAAAGTTCTCATCACAGAAATCAGTTATAAAAATAAACCAAATGAAATGCGTAGAACTGAAAAACATTTAACTAAAATATTCACTGGATGGTCTGAATGCCAAAAGGAAATCACAAAAGGAAGATTAAGTCTTAATGTTAAGCTAAAACAATATAAATGATCCAATCAGAATAGAGAGAAAAAAAATTTAAGTGAGCAAAGCCTCAGGAACCTGTGGGACAATATCAAAAGATCTACTAACATTTTTATTTTGGGAATCCCAGATGATGTGGAGAAAGAGTACAGAAAAAATGGGACTTTAAAAAATAGGGACTTTAAGAGATAATGGAAATTATTCTGACAAGCTAGATGCAAACTGGAGAGAAGAGGACAGTAGGTAGCAGTCCTGAGGAGATGAAATTAATGAAAAGGAATCATGCTTTCCACCTCTTTTTCTTCTACTGTGAATGAGAGGAGTGAGGGTCTGATTTCAAAATTACCCAGAAAGTTTTGGCCTGAGGATTTGCCTTAGATGATAGAGTTGCTTGGATCTGAGGCTAGGAGGGAAGAAGGGAGGGAGGAAAAAAGAAGTGAAGCACAAGAGACTTGTAGGGCGGTATGATACTGTAAAGGGGATACATGACATGCACTTGTCAAAACCCATAGAATGTACAGAACAAAGAGTGAAACAATGTATACTATGGATTTTGGTTGCTAACAGTGTATCAATATTGGTTCATTAATTGTAAAAAATATGTCACAATAATATAAGATGTTGATAGGAGAAACTGGGGGCACAGGCATATGGGAACTCTGTACTATCTTAATTTTTATAAATTTTCTAAAACTGGTTAATTATTCTGACTAGCTTTTCTATAAATCTAAACCTGTTCTAAAATAAAAAGTTTATTCACTCAAAAATATGTACACATTTAAAAATATTTAAAGAGGCAAATAAATCTAAACTAAAGCACTCTGAAGAACAAAACTCTTCACCCAGATGGTTTCACTGTTAAATCAAGTAAACATTTAAGAAAGATGTAGTATCAATTATACAGTATCTCTCCCAGCAAATAGAAAAGGTGTGACTCCTTCTCACCTCATTTTATGAGGCCTGGATTATCCTGACACCAAAACCAGATGAAAGCATTACAAGCAAAGAAAATGACAAATATCCCACTTGAATACAGACACAAAACTCCTCAACAAAATATTTAAAAATCCAATCCAGCAATACATTAAAAGGCCACTGTACAACAACCAAGTGTGGTTTATCTGGAGAATACAAGGCTGGTTGAACATTCAAAAATCAAAGTAATTGTCATATTATCAAACTCAAGGAAAAAAAATAATCATGTGAGTTGATATAGAAAAAATATTTGAGAAAATAAACATCCATTCATGATAAAAAGATCCCCCCCAACTAGGAATAGGTGGGAATTTCCTTAATTAGGCCAAGAGTATATAGAGTTACCATTATGCTTAATGGGAAAGACTGGATGCCTTTGCTCTAAGGTCAGAAACAAGGCAAGCATGTTTGTTCTCAGTTCCCTACGCAACAGCACGCAGGGAGTTCTAGCTAGTCCAAAGAAGGAAAGCAAAAGAAAGAAAAGGCATACTGATGGGGAGAAAGAGATGAAGCGGCCTCAATTTGCAGATGATATTACTGTCCACATCAGTGGTTCTCAGCCAGAGACTTTGTCCCCCAAGAGTGCATTTGGCAATGTCTGCAGACATTTTTGGTTGTCACAACTGGGAGTGGGAGGGAGTATGGCTGCTATCATCTAGTGAGCAGAGGCCAAGGATGCTGTAAACATTTTACAATGCACATGACACAGTCTCCCTCAGCAAAGAAATATCTAGCCCCAAACATAAGTAGGGGCTTATGAAAGATTGCAAAACCCTGGTCTACATAAAAATTCCCAAGGAAAGTCCATCAAATCTTCTAGAACTGAGTTCAGCAAATCAGAGAAAAATAAACAATTATCAATTGTATTTCCATACAGTAAGTATAAAAAAGAATTAATGGTGTGAAATTATGGTTTGTGTTCATATTTTGCCATATTCACTCTGCTATGTGAAAAGGGAATGGAGTTAAAAAGAATTAGCACCAAAAAAGAAAGAACTAGCACCTTTTGAGTGCCAGGCACTTTATTTACATTCCCTCATTTTAATCTTCTGAATTTTCCACATGAAGAAATAAACCTAGTAAAGTATCTTTTTCAAATCACACCATTAATGAGGGGTTGATCCAATCTTTGAATTAAGGCATTTCAAACATGAAAGCTTCCAATGTTTATTATGTAATAATTCTTGCCATAGTTTAGAAGGTAGTTTATGAACTCATTAACTACAAAAATGTTTTATCCTTCATTATTGAGAAATTAGCAAATTAATATTAACTAAATTTCTTAACATTAAGTGCTCTTTCAACGTTATATTTTAAAATAATATCTTTTAATGTAATTACACAACAGCTTATTCAAATCCTATGCACAAAATACTTAAATAATTTATACTTCATTTCTTACCTTTTCTTTCGTGAAAGAGATCCGGTCGAAGTAATGCCAGTATCTTTTCTAGTTTTATGCCTTTCATATTTTTAAAATCAGGGAAGAAGATATTAATAAGCTTATTAACATTAGCTATATTCTCTTCAACATCACAGAACTGGGATATATGTTGTCTTTCCAAATATTCTTGTAAACTGTTGAAATCCAGAATATAATTTGAATTTATTATAAACTGAAGTTTTAAAACCATGCCAGAAAATGAAAACTGATATGTTACAAATAATTTGGCATTTAGTAAAAAAAAAGAAACTTAATATCATGTAATGATAAATTCTATCACATCAAAGAACATGTATATAATTCAACTTTTTATTGAACCAATCCAAAATTCAATTACATGAAATCATGTGTGTTTGACTTCATGTGAGGAAAAGAAACACCAAAACAAAATGTTGAAACAATTATTTTTCCACTACATAAGGTTTTTCCAGATAGTTTTATGTTTCCTTTTAATGTTGTCTTGAATTAAGGGTTATTAGGAGCACATTATATTTTCAAATACATAGACATCTTATCATTTTTGTTTATTTCCAACTTTATAATCAGCAAATGTGTATGTTAAATTTTAATTTTAAAAATTTGTCAAAGTTTCCTTGCAAGCAAAGTTTATGTATATTTATATTTCATATATTATAGATAACTTATTATATATAATATGGAATATGTATTTTCCATTCCTGTATATCTTTGCTTATTTGTCTGTGTCTCGCCTGAAGGTTTCAGCCCCTGGGCAGGTTCACTATTGATTCGGTGAGGCCCAGAAATGGAACGCTCTTGGGGCAAGAGGGTTTCTACCCAGCTTTATTCTCCCTGTGATAGGTCGAGCACTAGAATCATGTCTGCATCCAGCAGCCTGCATGTCCATATCTCTGCCTCTGCCCAGGGCACTGGAAGGAGCTCTTTTATATAGTGATTCAGTCAATAAAAGCTCATTGCCTATAGTTATGGAAGCAGTAGCCTAGCAGTAGGCCAATTACATCATCAAGTACTTTAGGGTCAGGTGAGGATCCTGGCCACAGGAGCTTCCATTTTCCCCACAGTCTGTTCACTGTGCATTGAGATCTCTCACCATAATGGTAATTTTATCCAGTTCTCTTATTTTTCTAATATTTTTATTTTTATGTATCTGTTATGTTTTTTTTGACTACAGTATCTTCATCAATGTTTCCTTTTATATCACATCTTTCTTTAACAACTTTATCACTTTCAATGTTTAATTTTAATAATTTCTTTTTCCTGGTTGTTTATTAGCCATCCTTTTATTTTTATTTTTATTTGTGTCTTTGTTATAAACAGAATATAAATAGTGCACCTTTTAAAACTTTATTTTGCAAAACTTTGAATTGCCATTAAAATTGCAAGAGGAGGATAACAAACAGCTATAACATTTTGCCACATTTGTTCTCTCTCCCTTCTCCCTTTCATTTCCCTGTGGGTGTGTGTTTTGTCTGAACCATTTAAGAGCTGGCTTCAGATATTTTAACCATTCATCCTCCTAAATACTGCAGAAAAGATAACTGATATAAAACTATTATCTCATAAATAATTTATATCCAAATTTCAACAATTTTATAACACTATCCTATCTACAGTAATTTTTTTCTTAATCCTGGATTTCTCTTATACATTGTATGTAGTTGTCCTATCTCTCTGGTCTCCTTTAACCTCTAGCAATTTCTCCAGGTTCTTAATTCCTGAGACTGAGCTCAGGCCCTGGACAAGCTCTGGGTGGAGAATGCACCACAGCACCCTCACCTTCTTGTCAGCCAGTGACTTATTAGCACAGGTTCCCTTTGATTCTGAAGAGGCAAGAAAGGTCTGGAGATGGAGTAGAGAGTAAAGGTCTAGAATTCAGACTGCTCTGATCCCAGAAACACTTCTAAAGATTATCTTAGGAACTGTATCTACTATCTTTAATTTAAATGACAATTTCATTAAAAAAAAAAAAAACCTCACTAGCTCCCTATAGCTATGGCATGTATAGAGGTAAATAGGTTACCAGGAATAGAATAGACAGTTTGTATGGTCAGAGGAATACAATGTATTATAGGAGGTAGGAACTGTCACGTCACTCAGTCATAAAGTTTTAAAGCTGAAAGTCAGGACCTTTGAGATCATCTAATTTTTCCCCATGTTTGTATCCCCAGGACCTGGCATACAGAACTTCAATTAATATTAGATGAATGAAAGGGTGCATAACAGAATGAATAGATGAATGAGTGAAGACCCTGCCAGTACTACATATATGACTCTGGGCAGTGTAGCTAAGGGAAGCACACCTTCTTCTTCTGTAGAATGACTGGGAAACAAGGGTAAATGACATTGTCCTTTGAGTTCTTAATGCACAGGCTGATTAAGGAGACAAACATGTAAAGAGATCATATAAATAATGTGACAAAAGGCCATCACAAGTGAATTTGGACTCTGGATGAAAAACATGGGTGGCTGTGTCCTGTTTTTCCCTGGTTCTCCCTCCCTCCTCCCAGCCAACATTGGACCAAGTAAGCCACCACTGGCATGGAGAAAGTTTTGCCATGCCGTGTGGTTCACAAACACTGAATGGTTTCCTCTGTGCAGACAACCGACCTGGCAAAGACCTGGGGCCCTGCTGCCCTGCGAGAAGCTCCTGTTCACACAAGCAGCTGCCTACCCTTCCCAGTCTACTTGCTCTGCTAGTAACATCCCCTCTTCCTTGCCCCTCAGTCTTCACCACCCAGAGAAAGGTGAGGGGGCCCTGGGGTGGGGCAGAGAGAGCCACTAGAATAAAAGGGAACAAATGTGTGGGTCATGCCTGAGAGTTCTTATCCTTGATCCCTTGGATTCTGGGTTTGTTTGGAAGGTGGACGGTGGAAGTGCACAGCGCCTGTTAGGCTCTGCCTCTAGAACAAGAGCGGTGAAAACTGATTCTCAAATGTTCCCTACCATTCCATGCTGCTTACATGTGGCCACCACTTGGGACAAACACAGGCCAAAGGCAAATGGAATCACTAAGCTCAGAAAGAAAATAATGTAGACTTTTTCCAAAGCAAGATGAACACATCTCACTCCACCCCCACTCCACCAGTTGCCTAAATTGTTCATCTTAGTATGTGGGTATTGAACAATTTGTGACAACTGCTTCTCAAAGTTGGATGTAATGGAGACTTACCTGGACAAGAGCCCCCGTGCAATACTAACTTATTTTAAGCCAGTTGCATTAATGAGCATTTCACAGAACACTTTTTTTAATGGCTAAAAGATTCTGGTATGAAGCCTGGTATCTTTTAGAGCCCAACTCTTCCCACCCAAACCTTCCCTCTGACCTCTGATTGTCATTTTCCCTTAAACCTCTGCAAGGACACAAACAACATGTTACAGAGCCTTTCCGGCAGTGGATTTGCCTGTGAGTCCCTCTGTCCCACTTGAAACATGGAATTAATGATATCGGGGTCTCCTTGCTACCTCAAAAGTACATCTCTAGGAACCAACAGATGAAGCCTACTCAGGTAAGCCACTACAGTTACCAAGACTACAAGGAAAGGCCTGGAGATTCCCAGCCAGAAAATGCAATGGAGGTGGGCTGCTCAGCACGGGGAGGCACACATTTAGGTCTCAAGGCTCAGCCACTCCTAATATGTCACTGCTCCCTCACCTTTCTTTCACAACTCTGACAACTCTTGTGTTAACTGGATTTTCTGAGTCTTCAGAGGAATAAATGGCACAACTGGCAGCTCATAAAACTGACATTCTATAAATCACTTGTGTTTTCAAATATTTTAAATTCCCTTAACAAAATATACATATTAAGTTGTTAGCAATTTATAACCACTAGCTGCCTTAAGTGAAAGAGCAGAGCACATCTGATGTCTTTAGGACACAGGGAAGGTGGACGTGGAATGTGAGGAGATAGGAGAGCAGATGGGGTTGGGAGGGATGATACGTGGCTCCAATCTATCCCTGGGCCCCCAGCCCATGCGGCCAGACTGGCATGCCCAGCTTTAGAAAAGCAAACAGAAAATTCTTCCCTTCCTAATCCTCTTGACATAGACTTTCAGGGCAATCCTAGCTTTGCTAAGAATACAGTATTTTAGATGGACTGGAAGAAACATTTGTGGTTTCAATACAAAAGTGTTTGTGCTTAGATTCTGAGATATTTGGACCCTACACTTCATCACCAGCTAACACATTGTACAGGGTAAGCTTCCTGCTTGCAAGCTACCTGTCCTGCTTCTTCTTCATCTGCGTAGCTGTGGCCATCTCGTTTTCATCCTCAGGCGGTTCTTTAGATTCAGCCTCAGAGTTAGGCTTAGTTTCTTTCCAGGGAAGCTGCTGTGTATCTCCTTGAGATATAACTAGCACATAGCTTAGGCCGCTTGTCATAAAAAGAACAAAATCTTCAAAGTCAGGCTACAAAATAAAATGATAAATGGCTTGCTTCTGGCTCCTGAAACAGACAGACTGGATAGTGGCCACTACCAGGTCAGGTGACACCTTGCCCTTCGTGATCACTGGGTGAGAGCACATTATCTTTATAAGCCTCCTGTTCACAAACATATCTTGAAAGGAAAGAAATTTGCAGCTAGCAAGGATTGATCTTAAAGATAGTTAATAACAACTCTCAAACTTGAGGATGCTTCCATATTATCAGGAGGGCTTGTTAAAACTCAGATTTCTATAATACAATCCCAGAGTCTGTGATTCACAGGTTTTTGAGTGGGGCCCTGGAACTGGGTTTTCTCAAAAGTTCCCAGGCAATGCTGATGCAATTGGTCCAACACTTTCCTGGGGTCAGGAGAGATGGTTTGAGTGGTGCAACTAGTTTAGAGTGGTGTTCAGTAGAACTTTCTATGCTAACAAATACATTCTGTGTTCTCCAGCATATGTAGATACATGCAGCTATTGAGCACTTGAATTGTGGCTAGCATTACTGAGATTCTGAACTTTAAATTTAATTTTAATGAATTTAAATTCAAATGGCCACATGTTAATGGCTACCAAATGCATAGTACATTTTTAGAAGCTACGTCTCCTGACCCCCAAGCCAGGGTCCTTTCTAACACAGCACTCCCTTATCATATTCCAACAGGCAAAAAAGAAGTTAAAAATCAGCTTGAGGGAAAGGCCTTTAGGTAAAGAAAGGATTAAAGCTTGCCTATGAAGTTCATGACAAGAAGCCTTCAGCCTGGGATAAAAATCTACAGGAAAGGCCTGGATATTTACTTTCAGAGGGATATTTACTCTGAAATTAAATTTAGAGGAGAGGATGTAACATAAAGAGGTCTGCACAATAAAACACAATAAGATGGTCCAGTTTGCTTGGCTGCCACAATTTCAACTGGAGATTTCTCCATAGCCACCATCTTTGGCATTACCATGATACGGACACCAACAGGGACATCTGGAGCTTATTTGGTTAGTCAGACTTATTAATTTGCTTTTCTATAATGAAGGCCTAAAACTTATAAGAATCCACTGTCTTTGAAAACACAATTGTTTTTTAACTTTCTTACCTGGTCTGCTATTCGAATATAGAAGCCTCTTATTTGTTCATCAGTGAGCACTCTTTTATCCTCTGCTTCTATGACAAATCCTGCCTCAACAATCTTTGATTCGAGAAGAAGGTCAGATCCAGATGTGTTGTGGGACCACATGTAAAACAAGTCAAGGACATTTGTTTCCTAGGCTCTTAACAAACCAACCAGATTTGAGGGCATCTCATGTGAAGACCTCAGCACAAACAATATGGCACCAGGTTTGAAGGGGCTCAAAAATATAGATACAAAGAAGGCTTTCCCCTGCCGCCTAACATTCAAGTTTTCAAGGCTTGAACCAGAGACTCCACAACATTTTGATTATTTAAGCAAATGGTCTGATAATGTGAAAAAATTAACTGAATTCCAAGGAAACATATCATAGCTTTCTGAATCATTCAGGAAGACATAAATTTACAAGTATTTCTTAAGCATCTATTTTCAAAATTGTTTTAACTTTCTTATTGTATAAGACTTTACTTTGTTAAGACCCTAACTCAGAATCCAATGTCTTTTATTACTCTCATAGCAACAAAAATGCCCAAAATTATGGGGAAGGAGAGAATTTAAGATTTAGCCATGCTTTACTTGTCTTAAAAATCTGATTTAATGGCAAAATCAGTCTGCATCTCAGTGTATAAAATATAACAAAAAGAGGTTTTGAGGAAAATATGACAAGTGCAATGAAGTATTAAACAATTCAGCATAAGTGTAATCTGAATTCAAAACAATCAGTAATTACATTAAATGATACTAATAATTTGAGCTTGATTGGAGCGCATCCGGCACCAGGTTCTTTCTGCTTCTGTGATGAAACAAACCCTGTACTGATTCAACTGGCTTTGTTGATATTGTAGAGCATTCCTTACATTTCAGTGACCCTTCTCCTAAATGAAATTCCAATTTGAACAATTTCTAAATACTCAAATCATGTCTTTGTTAAGTTACTAGTGTCTGGCAACAGAAAACAAAATTCAAGCAACATTTAAACTGGATAACTTCTCCTTTACTATAGTTGAAAATTTCAGTGTGTTCATTTCCTTTTTATCCAAATCATTCTTTATTTTTTCTACCCTGTTTGCTATGTAGACTTTTACTATGTATATCCACAGAGGTGGAGTATTTGGGAGACATTCATAATTTACATCTCTGAAATGTTATTTACTGTGTGAAACAAAAAATTAGCATAGTATTAACAGTATTGTCTCAACTAAAAGAGCCATGTAATTTTGAAAATCTTCACTATTGTAGCTATTAAAATATACTCAAATAAGGACTGTAAACCATTGGCATGTGATATGATTTTTGAAAACTTTACAAAATTTAAGCAATATATTGGAGAGAGGTACAGCTTGTATCCCCACCCACCTACATACACACCAGAATCTGGAATAAAAGGGGTATTCTTAGAGAGTGATACAAATTAAATCAACTCATAATTGGAAGGGAGAGTATATGTATAATGACCATGGACCATCTGCTTTATTGTAGTTTAATCAATGATAATGTTGCCAGAGGTAAAGAAAGAATGCGTGTTGCAAAGTTCATCAAGAGATATCCAACCTTTCCTGACACAGCTCCCTATGCGCATGTAACATTTTTTTCAAATTTTAATATTTTTGTTGGTTCCATAAAAAGTCATTAATGCAGGGGTCAGCAAACTACAGCCTACAGTCAAAATCTGGCCAGCCCCTGTTTTTGGAAATAAAGTTTATTGGAACAGAGACATGACCATTTCTTTACATACTATCTATGGCTGCTTTCTCCATATGATGACAGAGTTAAGCATCTGTGGCAGAGATCATATGCCCCCAAATCTGAAAATTGTTACTATCTGACCCTTTATAGGAAAAGTCTGCTGACCTTTGGATCAAAATGTAATTTTCATCTAAAAAAATTTTATTCCCACTTTAAAACAAAACATTAAATGCTTTCTTAAGCTATCATGTATATATCCTTTTTATAAGGGAACATATATTTGTGCCAACATGCAGGGGGTAAATCAAGCTAATGTGAGCATATAACAAGTTTGCATTGCTCATACTAAACACAGTGAACATTTGTTACAATCCAGTATAAGAACCATAATTTTTATCATTTATATTAGATGCTGGTAGAGCAAAGTTATTTAAATAAGGATGCCTGAATAGCTCTAACCTTGGTAAAGTGCTCAGAGGGACCTAGCAACCGAAGTTCATTATGTTCTATTTTACTATAAATGATAAGCTTGTCTCCAAATTGACAATTAAGGGGTTGTTATTTTGTAGTTAAGTGTTGTTGGAAAATAATACTTACTTTTTCTTTAATTTCTAGAGCTTTTCTAGAAATCACAGCATCAGGTTTGATGATAGCAATAATGTAGAGTGGCTCTAGAAAAAAAAACAGAAGAATTTCATTTTCTTGACACAAAGTCTAAGTAGTAAAAGACTCGACAATTAGAAATGTAAACTACTAATGTTCAGTGAAGT
This sequence comes from Phataginus tricuspis, assembly GCA_029783875.1. Classification (NCBI taxonomy): domain Eukaryota; kingdom Metazoa; phylum Chordata; class Mammalia; order Pholidota; family Manidae; genus Phataginus; species Phataginus tricuspis. The sequence continues at coordinate 3,812,339 of JAQQAC010012171.1, read as the reverse complement.
TTTGTCCATTGACAGCTTTATTCTTTTTACACCATTTCAACAACCAAAGAGTTTCTACTTAGATTCAAAGTGCAGTTCCTGTTTTGTATGCAGGACAGTCACAAGAGTTTGCAGTCAATAAGCAAAAAGCAATGAGTAGGTGGGTGTTAGTTATTTTAATACAATTCACTTGTCTTAGAATCACACCCATGATCCATTCAGCTCAGTATCACTGGTGAGTAGTTTCAGTGCAAGCAAACATTACCAACTGATGGATTTACCATCTACGAATTTATCCACATTATCTGCACATACTCATGCTGAGCTTTTAGTGCAAGCTAGCTCATGGAGCACACTGTGTGCACCTGCTCCCTTCAGAGTATGAACGCACACTCACATACCTGTGCAGACGTTTCAGTGAAGGCAGGAAATTGTCACCTGGAAAGTAACCCAGGAGTGTGGGTCATCAAGGAAGAAATTACTTTCACAAGTTTTTGGACGATGATGAAGGATGAAATAAGAGAAAGCTGCTGTCCAGATTAGTTTTAGACCAGGAGCCCCTGGTCCTGGGTAACCTCTGAAAGGCTCCAGGCACAGAGACCAAAGAGAAAGCAGGGGGAGCAAAAGAGGCTGCTTGTTAGCAGCCAAGCCTAGTATTGCACAAATCATCATTTATCCTGCCAGTCCCTTATCAGTTAACATTGATGTCATTACCCACTTTTTGCAGCTGAAAGTGACTCTATATTGAACAAGGATGTACACAAATATTTGCCATTACCTTAAGGTAAATTTACTTACCAACATTTTCATAGAGTGCTTCCCCATCATCTTCTGTGTCTGAGTCTACAAATGCAATTTCCTGATACTATGGAAAAGAAATGCAAATCAAAGTTATATTTTAATACGAAAGAGTTTTTAGAAATTTTGTTCCTAATACACATTTAAAATCCAAGGGGATAGAAGGTGAAGTGGAAATGTGCCTGCATTTAACTAACACTACTTTTCCCAAGCTTTCCACTGAAACAAAATAAGGAGTTTTTTAAATGGTTGGGATGAGGAGAAATCAAGAATAATGCATATATGCTATGTGGAAAATGGTTAAAAATAAAAAACCTTAAAACTTAAGATGTGCACAAGGAATAAAATGAGAAAGAAGCAGAGATTAACAAGTAAAAAAGCAAAAACTCCTAAGTATGTTACAGATCAAAAGGGCATTTGATAAACTTCAAGATCTATTCCTGACCATTACTCTTAGTAGCCTAGTAACAGAAAGACACCAACTTAACTTATAAAAAAATGTCTTGCTCGAGGTAACAGCCTATATCCTACTATAGAGTAAAATACTAGGAAGGACAGGAGAGTCTTCATTTCTTGAGAACTCTGGAAGTGCTTCTGTAATCCTGTGAACTAGCTGAAGATTTATGTACTTACATATATACATCTTTTGGCAAACAAATGCCTCATTTCAAATTCTCAATGGACTAAAGACCCAAAAATTTTTGGAAATAACTGTACTGTAAGCACCCACTCTTACCATAATCAGAAGTAAGATAATTATACTGGCTCTAACTCAGACTGAACTGACCTTGTGTTTGCTGGACCTGTACTGGCTAACGGGCCTGCCACTGACCACATAAGACTAAGCACTCCAGATGAAGGTAGTCCAAATCAAGATGTGTCATAAGTGAAAAATACACAGCACGTTCCAAAGATCACATAATCTTTTTAAGCCTTATCTTACCATTTGTAAATATCTTCTAAGATTTCTTAAGGTTCCTGTTCAAGATTGCAACATAGAAGGCTCCTGACCCACCTCCTCCCATGGACACACCAAATCTACAGCAGTGTAATGGAAAAATTCCCTCAGAAAGAAGTCCAGAAAACAGCTGAGCAGCTCCTACACATCAGGCAAATGAGAAAAAATGTTTTGCACTGGGTTGGAGAGGTTGAGGCACAATTCTGCCATGAACTCCACCCCCACCGCAGGGATGTACGGTTGGTAGGGAACTCAAAACTCCCTGAGGAGTCAAGGGTGGTTTGGATCCAACATCTAGTACCCCAAATTTTAAGACTTCTAACTGAGAGGCAGACCCTCAAAATGCCAGCTATGAAAGCCAGCTGAGGTGTGGCTGGGGCCTCCTGCCAGGGCTTGGGGCAGGGGCAGCTGACTGGGATGCCCAGTTCCTCCCTGAAGAGGCCTATTTTGAAATCTTGAAAGCTGTAGCCTAAGAGTCAAGCTCTTAATTTAACTCGGGTGTCGGGCCTTCCTGCAACCCTCTGCAGAGACCAGGGAGGCCAGCAGGTGCCAGCTCCATGTTCTCCCTCTGCCCTGCTCTAGGTCACCCATGTCTCCCTGGAGGATGCTTGTACATGTGTCTGGCACCCCAGCTTTTGCAGCTGCTACCCAGGGGATGAATTTGTTGGTCACCTTGCTCAGTGACCAGCAGAGCTTGCACATGAATATACCACTGTAGCAAACAATGAAATAGTTCTTGATAGGCTAGCCACATCCCAACCCAGGGTGAAGCAGAGAAGCAGTAGTCAGAGGCACCTAACTCCCAATATTTCCCTGAAGGAATCTTATTTGCATGTCTAGGGGGCCACAGCCTAAAGATCAGGCTTCTAGTTTGACACATATCTAAGGGCCAAGTGCAGTCCTCTCCAGAAACTGGGCAGGCCAGCAGACCATCTTTGCACTATCCCTCTGCCCTGCTTCAGTTCACTGGCATAAACACGAAGATAGCTTGAACACACATCTGGCACACGGACTTTGGGGGCTCCCAGTCAAATGACATATCCCTTGATAACCTGACTGTGGTGGCCAGCAGAGCTGGTATTCAGGGCTCATCTGAACCAGCAATGGATAAGCCATCCACACAGAAAACCAATAAGGAAACCTTGGACTTAAACTACACGTTAGACCAGATGGACTTAACAGACATTCACAGAACATTCGATCCAAAAGCACCATTCTTCTCAAGGGCACATGAAACATTCACAGGACAGATCATATATTAGGTCACATCAAACATCTTTTCCAACCACAATGGTAGGAAACTAGAAATCACACACGAGAAGAGAACTGGAAAATTCACAAATATGTAGAAATTAAACACCATACTACTGAACAACCAATGAATCAAAGAAAAAATTAAGAACTACTTTGAAACAAATGAAAATGGAAATACAGCGTGCTTATGGGAGGCAACAAAAGAGCTCATAAGAGGGCAGTTCATGGTGATAAATGCCTATGTTAAGAAAAAAGAAAGATCTCAAATAAACAACCTAACTACATTTCAAGAAACCTAAAAAAGAAAACAAATGAAGCCAACATTAGTAGAGGAAGGAAATAACAAAGTCAGGGCATAAATAAATAAAATAGATAAAAGACCACTGAAAGAAATCAATGAAAATAAGCTGGTGTTTTGAAAAATAAACAAACCAGATAAACCTTTAGCTGGATTCAGAAGAAAAGAAGAGAGAAGACTCAAGTAAATAAAATTAGAAGTGAAAGAGGAGACATTACAACCATTATTGCAGAAATACAAAGCATCTTAAGACACTACTATGACCAGTTATGAACTCACCATCTCTAAGTTGTCTGCCCTCCCATGTCCACTGCTGCCTTATTTACAATAGCCAAGATATGGAAACAACTTCAGTGTCCAGCAGCAGATAAATGAATAAAGAAGATGGGATATTCATAAAATATATATAATGGGATATTATTCATCTATTACAAAGAATGAAATCTTGCCATTTGAGACAACATGGATGGGCCTTGAAGGGATTATGTTAAGTAAAATAAGTCAGACAGAGAAAAACCAATACTGTATGATTTCATTTATACTTGGAATATAAAAAAAATGAACCTGTAGATACAGGGAACAGAATGATGGTTGCCAGAGATGGTCGAAGTCAGGGAACTGGGTGAAGGTGCTCGAAAGATACAAACTTCCAGTTGTAAGATAAATAAGTTATGAGCATGGTGACTGTAGTTAACAATACTGCATTGTATGTTTGAAAGTTGCTAAGAGATTAGATTTAAAAGTTCTCATCACAAGATAAAAATATAACTATGTGAGGTGAAAAATGTAAACTGAACTTAGTGTAGTAATCATTTTACAATACACAAATGTATCAGACCATTGTTATACTCTTTAAACTAATACAATATTATTTGTTAATATAATCTCAATAAAACTGGTAAGGAAGAAGATTTCTGTAAGTATTAAAAACAGTGAGTCCTCAATAATTCTTAGTGTTTATAATTTTCAAAAAGAAGTAGGAGGAGCAGAAAGAGAGAAGGAGACAGAAGAAAATGGAAACAGTTCCCTAAAATACAAGAAAACCTGAAAAAGTAGAAAAATGTCCTTAGATGAGAAAAATCCCTATTAGAAATGTAAATTCCCCATATTTGTCATTTGTTAGTTTTCCATCAAAATGTTCATTTTTTTCTTATTGTTCATAAAGTACTTTGTACACACTTTGATATTAGCACATTGACAACATAGTGCAAGCATTTTTCCCAGTTTACTGCTTTCCTTTTACATTTTAAGGTATACTTCAAAGTTTGAAATAATCAAATGTATCAATTTTTTCTCATTTGATATCTCTGTTTTGTGTTATGCTTACAAGGCCTTCCTCAACCTGTAACAATATGTTTGCCAATATTTTCTTCTAATACTTTTATACTTTGTTTCTTCATATTCAGCTCTTCAATTCATCTGTAATTTATTTACATATATGATATGAGGAAACAATACAAATTTTCTTATACAAATAGCCCATATTCCTAAGCCTGCTAATTGAATTTTTATCCTATCCTGTTTAAACTGACACTTTTTATAGCAAGTACTTTTACAAACCTGAGCCTATACTCTATTTCTCGTTTTCAATATTTCTTGGCTTGTCTCCACTTTGTTTCTTAAATTCATGCTTTTCCTTTTTGTTGTTATTTGTTTGGTGTGTGTGTATTTCAATAGTACCAGTTGCTTCTATTTATCTGCCTATATTTCTGATCACTTTCTTATGTGGCTTGTTTTCTTGAGCTATTATTTTCATACCTTTAGGTATCATTTCTTAATTTTCAAATATTTCATATCTTATTACACAGGTAATACACTTCACACACACAGGATCTTATTCCAAGTATCCTCTTAGAGTGTATTCTTTTCTTCATCTTGTCCCTCTTTCCATATCAGAGCTAGAACACTAGAATATTATCACTAGATAATATTCCATTGCATGGATTTGTATAAATTAGTCATTTTGTGTAATCTATTCACTGTTGCTAGACATTTAGGTTGATTCTAAATTTTTAAAAACATGGACAACACTGCAATAAACATCCTTTTCTATTTTTGTCTCATTATCTTCTTAGGGAAAATTTTATTGGAGGGCAATTGTTCAAATAATATAATTTATGTGTTTTTTAAGGCCTTTAATTCAAATTGCCGAAACACTTCCTAGAAAATTTGCACCATTGAGACATCTAGATGGTTATAAAGTTAGGTAAAATGCTTTGGGAAAATAACAAAACAAATATAATTTTTTTTTTAATGTAGGAATCCAAAGTATTACCTGAGGGCGATCCATTTCACCTGCTGCAATTTTCTTCTCCTCATTGATCAAGCTAATAACTTTTTGATTAACAAGTGGTGCATTTGCACCTTTAATCTTTGCAATAATTTTACCATCCTTTGGGGGAAAAGAAAGAATAAAGTAAACTTCCATTTTCAGGATGAGTTAAGACTTCAACAGGACTAAGTCATCCCACCCTGCCCCATGCCCACACCAATCCTGTTTCAGCTGTTATTATTAGCTCTTTTAAAATAAGACATTAGTGATGTGAACATATGTCTTGATTTGGTAAACCCAGATCTTCAAGTTCTATATATTCTCATTTGTCCTCCCACGACCAAAGGCAAGGCATCCCTACATTACATTTTAATGGCTCTGGATGGCCCTCCCAACACTACCTTCCCTAATTATGCTCAACACTATGCCCTTTTGTCTGTCTGTCAACACATACTTGCTAAAAATCTGTTTACAGGCATAGTACCAAGCGTGGTGGTATGGAATAATAGGCCTGGTACCTGACCTGATTAAAATACAGAAAACAAAACAAAAATGAGACAACCCATGGACAAACACATGTGAAAAACCAACCATGACAGGTTTCACAAAGAGAAACACAAAGCCCTGGGAGCATCCACAAGGACTGTCCTGGTCAAGGAGACCAGCAAAGGTACTTACCAATATCAGGAAGGGAATCTGGGTTGAAATATGAAGGATGGGTAGGAGATAACTAGGGAAATGGAGGAAGAGCATTCTAGGCAAAAGGAGCAGAGATGCAAAGGTCCTAAGGCTGAAGGGAATATGGCGAACAAGGCCAGAGTGAGGGGACACCTAGTATGATGAAGGGCTTGAAAGGAAGAGTTTGAGCCATGTGCCAAGGTCTTCATCATCTATCTGAAAACCAGTAAATGACAGCAGTGAGGGGTAGGGAAGGAGGTTAGCTGAAAAGAGTGGATCTTTAATTAGCAAGGAACAAAGGTTATTGAAGTAAGAAGAGTAAATGGAACATCAGTTCAACTGATGGCCTCAGAAAACATAATCCAGGAAAACAGTCACCATTCTGGGCTGCAGAGAAAAATGTCCAAAGTTAGGAGTCATATTTAAGGAAAGTCAAAGGGGTGGAGCAAAAGCTCAAAAACATGGTTAAGGATACTGGGAAGTTTGCTAATTGCTTCCATCAGTTCCAGATGCCGCACAGTAAAAGGGTTTGAAAGAGAGGGAGAATTTTAGAACCATCAGGAAAAGAAAATTCTGAAGCGTTAGAAGGATGGGCCATGCATGGCAGGGAGGAAGGATGGACTTAAACTTTAGACACTGATTGCAGATAAGACAATGGGGACTGGATGGTCCATTTAAGAAGAGCAAGCATGGGTCTACTGATTAAACATGATCAGACTGACAGGCAATGACTGTCCCAGAGTGTCCACCTGCCCAGATTTTCTTCCTCAACCACATGCCCTGCCACTGCTGCTAGAGTCCCCTCCTTGTTCCGTTAGCCCACCAAGCCCATCTCAGCCTCTGCGCAGTTACTCATCCTGGTTCCCTAAACTGTGTCTAGGCCAGGGGTCAGAAAACTATGACCCACTACAGAAAGTATATTTTGGCAAAGCTGAAAATACTTACTATATGGCCCTTTACAGGAAACGCTGGCTGACCTCTCATCTAAATTATCAAATTCTACAACTCTGACTTAGAGCAATGTAATTTTTTTAACTCAGTTAACCCAGTAATTCAGTTCCTTGGTATGGATATAGTTGGAAGAGTGTTGTTTATCAGGAGCAAAAGTTGGAGCCAAGAAGTGTTTTAAAATCATTTCTAATATCAAAAAATGAAGTATCCCACAGTAGAGGAATAAACCAAGCTCTCTGTGTGAGTTTTCCTTACTGTCCCGTTTCTTTAGTTGTGTCGCAGCTAGACTTCGTGTCACACAATTTAGCACCTAACTAAATACTCTCCTTTTAGAAAATGGCACTTATATTTTTCTGATTATTAAAGTTGTGTGTTCATCACAGAATATTTGGGGAAAACAGAAAAGTATAAAGAAGAAAACTTAAATTATGCATCCTTCTTCCATATATAGAAAACTACTATTAACAATTTGGAGAATTATCTTCCTGTCTTCTATCCATTTGTCAGTACAGAGATAAGAGCAATATATAGCACAAAATAGTGATCATATGGGTATTTCCTTGTATTGATATACATTAATATTTATAAACAATTCTCTACTGCTGGGTATCTAAGGAATTTCCAATTTTTCAGTCCTGTAAAAAATAATTCATCTTATGTGGACCTAGAGGGTATTATGCTAAGTGAAGTATGTCAGACTGAGAAAGACAAATACTGTATGATTTCACTTATATGTGGAATCTAAAAAACCAAACAAATAAAACAGAAATAGACCCATAGACACAGAGAACAGACTGTCAGTTGCCACAGGAGAGGGGAGTGCAGAGAAGGGCCCAACAGGTGAAAAAAGAGAAAAAAATTAAAATGTTCGATATCTTGATCTAGGTGATGGTTACATGAGTGTATATGCATGTCAAAATTCATTAATATGTACACTAAGATTTCTGCATTTTACTGTGTATACCTCAATAAAAATAAGTAAATAAATTAAAAGGGAAAAAATAATTCATCATATAAATCTCTGATTGTTTCCTTAGGAAAGGTAAATGCCACCTTATTTTTCTTTTCCTCTATCAACTCAGTGTGTGGTAATTTAATTTCCTCAGCCCATTATGAGGTCTGAGGTCCATTATGAGGTCTTAGAAGTCAAGTTATAACATATATTAGTGGACAAAGATAAAGCAAGAAAAACCTACAACTATCAAACTATCACCAAAAAACAGTTCCATAGTAATTTTACAATGCTACATGCTTTTTAACTGTAAATTGTAATCTGATTATACATTTGAAACAATAATATACTTACGACACTGAAGAGAAAAACAGGCTCACATTTATCTCTAAATGGCTGCAAAGTCACAATGCTGTCAGCTTCTGCCTGAAAAAAAAAATTGTCATATAATAATAAAGGAAACTATATCCAAGTCATTTGATACACCATTTTTTTTAAACTCAGAGGTACATACAATTTGTATTTTTATGTTTTCTGAGTATGATATAGGCATTTTAAGGCTCAAATACTGGCAATTCAGCCCCTGCCTCATCTGGCCTCCACCTTACTTCTTACTATTCATCTTTATGGCTCAACCTGTTGCTAAACTCGTCTCCTTGTAAGGGTTTGCTATATACCACCCACACTTTCCTCCCTCCTGAGCTGCTCTTTGCCCTTCCTTTTCCAACCCAGCTCAAGTATCCAAGAACTCTTGTCTTGCCCCTTCGTGCTGCCAATCTTCTCCTACTCCACATGGCACTGCCCCTCTCTCCAGGCCCCTGATGTCCCTTGCAACACTGCACTACTGTCATATGAGCCTATCTCATTTCCTCTGTTGGACGGAGAGCTATGTGCACAGGTAGATGAGAGTTCACGGCCATCTTTGCACGTCATCCCGCCCCCTGCATCAGTCACAGGCCCATGACTAAAACAGGGACTTACTGAGCGCTCCTTGAATGAATTTCTTGTCAAATGTCCACGTCTTTGATTTTTGTTTTGTTTTTTTTTGTTTTTATTTATTTATTTATTTATTTTTACAATTTATTTTAGTATCATTAACCTACAATTACATGTGCAATATTGTGCTGATTAAACTACCCCCTTCATCAGGTCCCCCCCACCAATCCTATTACAGTCACTGTCCATCAGCGTAGTGAGATGAGAATCACTACTTGTCTTCTCTGAGTTGTACAGCCCTCCCCGTGCCTCCCCACCTTACGTCTGCTAATCGTAATGCCCCTTTTACCCTCTTATCCCTCCCTTCCCACCCTTCTTCCCCAGTCCCTTTCCCTTTGGAAACTATTAGTCCGTTCTTGGGTTCTGTGAGTCTGCTGCTGTTTTGTTCCTTCAGTTTTTTTCTTTGTTCTTATACTCCACATATGAGTGAAATCATTTGGTACTTGTCTTTTTCGGCTTGGCTTATTTCACTGAGCATAATACCCTCCAGCTCCATCCATGTTGTTGCAAATGGTAGGATTTGTTTTCTTCTTATGGCTGAATAATATTCCATTGTGTATATGTTCCACATCTTCTTAATTCATTCATCTACTGATGGACACTTAGGTTGCTTCCATTTCTTGGCTATTGTAAATAGTGCTGCAATAAACATAGGGGTGCATCTGTCTTTTTGAAACTGGGCTGCTCCATTCTTAGGGCAAATTCCTAGGAGTGGGATTCCTGGGTCAAATGGTATTTCTATTTTGAGTTTTTTGAGGAACCTCCATACTGCTTTCCACAATGGTTGAACTAATTTGCATTCCCACCAGCAGTGTAGGAGGGTTCCCTTTTCTCCACATCCTCGCCAACATTTGTTGTTGTTTGTGTTTTGGATGTTGGCCATCCTCACTGGTGTGAGGTGATATCTCATTGTGGTTTTAATCTGCATTTCTCTGATGATTAGCGATGTGAAGCATCTTTTCATGTGCCTGTTGGCCGTCTGAATTTCTTCTTTAGAGAAGTGTCTATTCATGTCCTCTGCCCATTTCTTAATTGGATTATTTGCTTTTTGTTTGTTAAGGTGCGTGAGTTCTTTGTATATTTTGGATGTCAACCCCTTATCAGATACATCGTTTATGAATATATTTTCCCATATTGTAGGATGTCTTTTTGTTCTACTGATGGTGTCCTTTGCTGTACAGAAGCTGTTCAACTTGATATACTCCCACTTTTTCATTTTTGCTTTTGTTTCCCTTGCCCGGGGAGATATGTTCATGACGAAGTCGCTCATGTTTATGTCCAAGAGATTTTTGCCTATGTTTTTTTCTAAGAGTTTTATGGTTTCATGACTTACATTCAGGTCTTTGATCCACCTTGAGTTTACCTTTGTGTATGGGGCTAGACAGTAGTCCAGTTTCATTCTCTTACATGTAGCTGTCCAGTTTTTCCAACACCAGCTGCTGAAGAGGCTGTTATCTCCCCATTGTATATCCAAGGCTCCTTTATCAAATATTAATTGGCTGTAAATGTTTGGGTTAATGTTTGGATTTTCTATTCTGTTCCACTGGTCTGTGGGTCTGTTTTTGTGCCAGTACCAAATTGTCTTGATTACTGTGGCTTTGTAGTAGAGCTTGAAGTCAGGGAGCGTAATTCCCCCTGTTTGATTCCTCCTTCTCAGGATTGCTTTGGCTATTCGGGGTCTTTTCTGGTTCCATATGAATTTTAGAATTATTTGTTCCAGTTCATTGAAGAAAGCTGTTGGTAGTTTGATAGGGATTGCATTGAATCTGTAGATTGCTTTAGGTAGTATAGCCATTTTGACAATATTTATTCTTCCTAGCCAAGAGCGTGGGATGCATTTCCATTTGTTAGTGTCTTCTTTAATTTCTCCTAGGAGTGTCTTGTAGTTTTCAGAGTACAGGTCTTTCACTTCCTTCGTTAGGTTTATTCCCAAGTATTTTATTCTTTTTGATGCAATTGTGAATTGAATTGTTTTTCTGATTTCCCTTTCTGTTACTTCATCATTAGTGTATAGGAAAGCAACAGATTTCTGTGTGTTAATTTTGTACCCTGCAACTTTGCTGAATTCAGATATTAGTTCTAGTAGTTTTGGAGTGGAGTCTTTAGGGTTTTTTATGTACAGTATCATGTCATCTGCAAACAATGACAATTTGACTTCTTCTTTACCAATCTGGATGCCTTGTATGTCTTTGCTTTGTCTAATTGCCATGGCAAGGACCTCCAGTACTATGTTGAATAACAGTGGAGAGAGTGGGCATCCCTGTCTTGTTCCCAATCTTAGATGAAAAGCTTTCAGCTTCTCGCTATTAAGTATGATGATAGCTGTGGGTTTGTCATATATAGCCTTTATGATGTTGAGGTACTTCCGGTCTATACCCATTTTATTGAGAGTTTTAATCATGAATGGATGCTGAATTTTGTCAAATGCTTTTTCAGCATCTATGGAGATGATCATGTGGTTTTTGTTCTTCTTTTTATTGATGTGATGGATGATGTTGATGGATTTTCGAATGTTGTACCATCATTGCATCCTTGGGATGAATCCCACTTAATCATGGTGTATGATCCTCTTGATGTATTTTTGAATTCTGTTTGCTAATATTTTGTTGAGTATTTTTGCATCTATGTTCATCAGGGATATTGGTCTGTAATTTTCTTTTTTAGTGAAGTCTTTGCCCAGTTTTGGTATTAGAGTGATGCTGGTTTCATAGAAAGAGTTTGGAAGTATTCCCTCCTCTTCTATTTTTTGGAAAACTTTAAGGAGAATGGGTGTTATTTCTTCTCTATATGTCTGGTAGTATTCAGAGGTGAATCCATCAGGGGTTTTGTTCTTGGGTAGTTTTTTGATTACAGATTCAATTTCGTTGCTGGTGATTGGTCTGTTTAGTTTTTCTGTTTCCTGCTTGGTCAGTCTTGGAACGCTGTATTTTTCTAAGAAGTTGTCCATTTCTTCTAGGTTTTGGAGCTTGTTAGCATATAGATGCTTGTAATATTCTCTTATAATTCTTTGTATTTCTGTGGGGTCCATCGTTATTTTTCCTTTTTCATTTCTGATTCTGTTTATGTGTGTAGATTCTCTTTTTCTCTTAATGAGTCTGGCTAGGGGTTTATCTATTTTGTTTATTTTTTCAAAGAACCAGCTCTTGGTTTCATTGATTTTTTCTATTGTTTTATTCTTCTCAATTTTATTTATTTCTTCTCTGATCTTTATTATGTCTCTCCTTCTGGTGACTTTGGGCCTCATTTGTTCTTCTTCTTCCAATTTCAGTAATTGTGTCTTTAGACTATTCATTTGGGAATGTTCTTCCTTCTTTAAATAGGCCTGGATTGCAATATACTTTCCTCTTAGAACTGCCTTTGCTGCGTCCCACAGAAGTTGTGGCTTTGTGTTGTTGTTGTCATTAGTCTCCATATATTCTTTGATTTCTGTTTTGATTTGGTCGTTAACCCATTGATTCATTAGGAGAATGTTGTTAAGTCTCCATGTATTTGTGAGTCTTTTTGATTTCTTTCTAAAATATATTTCTAGTTTCATACCTTTGTGATCTGAGAAGTTGCTTGGTAGGATTTCAATATTTTTTAATTTACTGAGGTTCTTTTTGTGGCCTAGTATGTGGTCTATTCTGGAAAATGTTCCATGTGCACTTGAGAAGAATGTGTATCCTGCTGCTTTTGTGTGCAGAATTCTGTAGATATCTGTTAGGTCCATCTGTTCTAGTGTGTTGTTCAGTGCCTCTGTGTCTTTACTTATCCTCTGCCTGGTTGATCTGTCCTTTGGAGTGAGTGGTGTGTTAAAGTCTCCTAAAATAATTGCATTGGTGTCTATTTCCTCCTTCACTTCTGTTAGTATTTGTTTCACATATGCTGACGCTCCTGTGTTGGGTGCATATATATTTATAATGGTATATCTTCTTGTTGGACTGACCCCTTTATCATTATGTAATCTCCTTCTTTATCTCTTGCTACTTTATTCATTTTGAAGTCTATTTTATCTGATACAAGTACTGAAACACCTGCTTTTTTCTCTTTGTTGTTTGCATGAAATATCTTTTTCCATCCCTTCACTTTTAGTCTGTGTATATCTTTGTGTTTGAGGTGAGTCTCTTGTAAGCAGCATATAGATGGGTCTTGCTTTTTAATCCACTCTGTTACTCTGTGTCTTTTGATTGTTGCATTCAGTCCGTTTACATTTAGGGTGATTATTGATAGATATGTACTTATTGCCATTGCTGGCTTTAGATTCGTGGTTACCAAAGGTTGAAGGGTTGCTTCTTTACTATCTAAGAATCTAACTTAAATTTCTTGTTAAGTTATTGTGAACACCGTCTGATGTTTCTTTATCTCTCCCTTCCTATTCTTCCTCCTCCTTTCTTTATATATTGGGTGTTTTATTCTTTGCCTTTAGTTAGTATTTGGATGCTCTGCTTTCTTTGCTATGATTTTATTTTCTCTGGTGACATCTTTTTAGCCTTAGGGGTGCTTCCCTCTATAGCAGTCCGTTTAAGATATCCTGTAGTTGTGGTTTATAGAGGCAAACTCTCTCAACTTTCCTTTGTCTTGAAATTGTTTAATCCCTCCGTCATATTTAAATGATAATCGTGCTGGATACAATATTCTTAGTTCGAGGCCCTTCTGTTTCATTACGTTAAATATATCATGCCATTCTCTTCTGGCCTGTAAGGTTTCTGTTGAGAAGTCTGATGACAGTCTGATGGGTTTTCCTTTGTAGGTGATCTTTTTTCTCTCTCTAGCTGCCTTTAATACTCTGTCTTTATCTTTGATCTTTGCCATCTTAATTATTATGTGTCTTGGTGTTGCCTTCCTTGGGTCCCTTGTGTTGGGAGATCTGTGGGCTTTCGTGGACTGCGAGACTATTTCCTTCCCCAGCGTGGGAAAGTTTTCAGCAATTATTTCTTCAAAGACACTTTCTATCCCTTTTTCTCTCTCTTCTTCCTCTGGTACTCCTATAATGTGAATATTGCTCCATTTGGATTGGTCACACAGTTCTCTTAATATACTTTCATTCTTAGAGATCCTTTTATCTCTCTCTGCCTCAGCTTCTTTCTATTCCTGTTCTCTGTTTTGTATTTCATTGACAGTGTCTTGTACCTCATCCAGTCTGCTGTTAAGCCCGTCGATAGCTTGTCTCATTTCTGCTTTGTCTTTCCTCATTTCCTCCCTCAGCTCTTGCACATTTTTCTGTAGATCCGTCAGCATGGCTATGACTTTTATTCCTAATTCTTTTTCAGGAAGGCTGTGCATGTCCATCCCTTCAGGTTCTCTCTCAGGGGTTGTATGTGTCTGAAGCTTTGTCTTTATCATATTCCTCTGTCTTCTCATGGCTATAGAATTGGTTGTTGGTAGTTGTCACGTATGTCAGCTGGGCTCTTTATGACTGCCTCGCCAGCTGCCAAGTCCTCTCAGGTGTGGCTGCACGGTGTGTGCTTTCTTGTGTGTTCTGGTCTCTCTTTTAGGAATAGCTGTATTTGCTGTGTTTTTGTGGATAAATATAATGTTGGGAGGAAAATTCTGCCGCTCCGTTCACGCCGCCATCTTTCCGGAACTCTCCCAGAGACCACTTCTAGTGTACCTTTCCACCGCCTCACTGTTCCTCCGCGTCTTCTCTCCTTCTCTAGTTGCTTGCCACTTACGCAGGATTTCCAGATTTCTCAGATTCCTCATTTATGAAAGATTCACACAGCCTGTGAGGGAGTGTTAATGTAGCATTTCTGGGAGTAGATTGCAAGTGGTGGTATTTCCACGGGTCTCCTCTCTCTGCTTTACTGAAACGCAAGGTCCAAGTCTTTGATTTTTATTTTGTAAATAAATTGTATTTTATTTTACGTTTGCAATTTTCTTAAATTTTTCTGATAAATTTCAAGTTGTCCTACATTGATTATAAATAACTATATATCAAATAATGTGGAAGCCAAGCCATCAGCCCTCTGTCAGCCAGAAGTTGTAATCTTTTCTTAGCATATTGGATTCTATAAAATTTTCTTTTCTTTCCTTTTTTATTTTAAGAGGGTTCTACTGCTTTCAAAAAAAAGGAAAAGACTGAAAGGAACTCATCTATAATATTAAAGGACAGAAGTCAAAGATTACATTTAAAACAAGTTTAGGTATCATCATTAGAATGTTTATAATGAAGTATCAACAATTAAAGCATTTAATAATATAAAAACTACAATAAGTAATATTCGCTGAGTTTTTGTAAGTTATAGGTAAAATGTTAGTACAAGTCTTCAAGTCTTTTAAAAGAATACAAAACAGAAAAAAACATATTGACCATTCTGCTTAGGGTGTTTTCAATATGTAAATCGGCCTCATAGGTTTTCATTTTGGTCTTAAATTTACAAGTTCAGGAAAGGGTCCCTTTCCTGGGTTAACTGCAGAAAGTCAAATATCCAGCAGAGGGCGCCCTTCATTGCACCCAATGAAGGTTTGGGCTCTGTATTAAATATTTTCACCCTTTATGAGCAGGTCATAGCAGAAAAACAGCATCAATCTGTATGAACGCACTACTGTTGAGTGTGCTTAAACATAACAGAGGAAAAAAACCACTCAGGGAAAACTCACAAATTTTGTTGCTGTTAAAATTCAACGGATGCCAGTGTTATGAATAGGACACACTTTCCACTTCCCAGTGGGACAGATGTAGTAATAGAACTGACTCCCTGTGGAGTCGGTTGAGGAATTCCTCTTGATTGGGGTACCGCTGGGAGGACACAGCCAGAAGCCTCTGGCGTTGGGAGGAGCACTGGGAAGACTCGCCTCCTCACGCAGCTCTGAACTGTGTAGAAATGGGAGCCCAATAATCTCCGCGGTCTGATTCTCTCCACACCCACTTCTCAGCCCGCACCTCAGCCTCCGTCACTGTGTGCAGCCCACACACATAGCCCGGGGTTTTTGCTGCTCAGACTCTATAAACAAGGAGGCATTTAATGACTCTAAACCACATGGGGACACAGCATCAAATCACACGTCCTCAGTGTCTAGGGACTTCTTGCTTTGCTTTCTTTCTTATGCCCAAGTTCCCCTCCAGATAGCATGACAAGGGAGCAGGGGGTCCCCTTGTCCAGTCTCTCCCCACTGACACCACTTTCCTTTTAGACCCCGGAGTTCCCTGGATCCTCAGCCCCAGCACTTGGACCCTACCACTTTCAGACAAACTTCCCTAATGCCAGCTGCCAGGAGTCACAAGAACTTTCTGACCCTTGAACTCTGTGATTCATTCGCCAACTGTTAGATCTTTCTGATGTGGTCTTTTAACTTTTTTTTACCAATCCCTCGTCAACTGCACGTGTTAATCCCCTTTAGGCCCCACTCTCTGTGGTCTGAACTTAGTTCTTCCTCCCTGCCGAGGATCAAATCTCAAATCGTATCCCAGCTCCATTCAGGTATTCCTGACTTTTCAGAGTGAGGCAGGTTGTTATCAAATGCTGCCCTTTAAAAAACTGCAAGACCCTCATTCCAGAAGACAATGTCAACCTCTGGACAAAAAGATGTAATGATTGTATATAACCACCCACTCTCTTGAAGACAAATAATAAGAAGAGGTGAGTGTCTAAGCATTAGACTGCTTGTTTGTAACCCTGAACTAAGAAAAAGAAGTCGTATAAAGAATGTATCTTCAGAAGGGGATGGCAGTCAAACAAAAGTTAAGGTCAGTAAACAAATTTATCCCAATGTCTGGGTTGGGAAGGGTCACCGAAGGCCTGTGTACAGGAGAACATACAATGGTTCATCTCTATATCAGGGATTGTGTGTGAAATATAAGGAGTAAAGATAGGCAATCAGTTATCTGCTTCTACATCTTAGGTCTAGTTGTTTTGCATGTGTTTCTGTCCAGTAGAAATAGAATGTGAACCAAATATATATATTTTTTATTCTCTAGTAACCACATTTAAAAACTAAAAAGAAAAAGGTGAAAATACCATTAAAGTATTTTTTACTTAATCCAAGATATCCAAAATATGGTCATTCCAACACATAATCAAGGTAAAAAATTGTTGAGATAGTTCACATTCTTTTTTTCATACTAAGTCTTCAAATTCTACTGTGCATTTTATACTTAGAGTACATTTCAATTTGTAGGCTAAATTATAATCAGAAATAATTGATCTTCAATTAGATTTCTTAAAATTTATAGTTAAAAAAGTGGATTCACATACCCAAATCGTCTCAAATAACTTTAATAGCTTTATGATGAATTATCAGTTTTTAAATTTAAATTAATTAAAATTAAAAATTCAATTCCTCATTTGCACTAGCCATATTTCAAATGCTCAATAGCCACTGTGCCTAAGGCCACCATACTAGACAATAAAGCTCTAAAGAGTTGATAACTTAACATGTATAAATTGAATAATCAATACAATGAAACCCAATGAATTTGGCTGTAATATTTTAATCTCTTGTCACATTTGGATGACAAGTAGGTTGGGGGTGGGGATGGGGGTGGGAATCACAATTAATGGAAAATTGATAACTGCATAATTGCCCAGAGGCCTCCCTAATTCCATCCGGTAAACAGCATTCGTCCTATTCTAAAAGACACACAGAACAGATGGTCAGGTTAAAAGAAACAGGCCAAGTAGACATACATCCATTTATATACTTTTCTAAGGTTCACAGCCATTGGTAAACAACCTCAGCATTATAGGAATGGGATAAAATCACATGCCTTCTCAGGTCTGGTAGAACTAAATATATAGTAAAAGTGCCAGGGAAACATTGTTTATCTTGGACTTGACAGGTTGTTTAAATTAAGACAATCGTTAAAGAGAATAAACACTTAAAATAACAAAAAACAATAGTTTAATGGGAATGAAATCCTTACCACAACAAAATGCAGAATTTCATCTTCATTCACCTCATTTTTCAATTTTCTGAATAAGGTCTGCATTGCTTTGCAAGGTCCACACCAGGCCTGGTAAACATCAATCACTAGAAGACGATAATATTTAGGGAAAAACAGAGTCAAAGAATCTAGAATGGCAGCTGATCTGATCCCAACGCAGGGGCAGGGGCAGGGGCGTCCACATAGCGGGTTTTACGCTAGAAGTGGGGAGCCGCGCTCGATGTCGGGGTGCATGAGACGCCCTGGGCTGGACAAGGGCGCGGGGAGTCCCGGTACCTGTTAGGCCCTTGTTCTGCAGCATCTCATCCCACAGCCTTTGATTATTGATGACTGCCTGCAAAAGAAGGCACTGTAAAGGGTCCTCACGGGCCGGCGCACCAGGGGAAGAACTGTTGTTAGGTCATGCCCACCTGTAACGGGATCTCTCGCTTTTTGCCTGCCATTTATCCACTGTCACACGAAAAAGGGAAGGAAGAAACAGAGAAAACGTTTAAGGGGAAATTTAAATAATAATCTCTTTAGGCATTCAGGCCGCATCTGAACGTGGGACTGCGGCTCCCTGATCTGGGGCCGGAGCGTCTTCACGCGGGGCTCTGTGCGAGACGCTCCCAGCGGCCGCCCCATCCTACTGTCCTCATAATCCTGACTCGAGGCAGGAATGTGAGAAGGGCGGTTTCTTAAAACCGCTTTGTTTCCCAAAAGTATGACGGCGCGCTCTCTTCCCACTGGCACCCAGGCTGTCTATAAACATGCTCGGGGACCTTTCTCGGCCTTTCCCAAGAGACCGTATCTTTAGACGGCGGCCGCCAGCGCGTTCCGCGGCGCGCCACCAACGTCCCACGGGTTACATCCAGGAGGCCCCAACGCCCTCGTTTGCCCTCTTGGACGCTGTGAGGCCGTCGCTGCGGGTCTGCCGGCGCGCGTGAGGGCAACCACGGAGGGGCCGCGAGCGGGCCCCCATCCCGGCGGAGGTGCCGGGTCTCCAGCCCGCCTTACACAGCACGGATCCTCCTCGGGCCAGACCGGGGCGGTGCCCGGCCCGCCACGGGCAATCCTGAGACTCCCAGGCGCCGCCGGCAAGGCCTGGGGCCCCCGCGCCGGGAGCGGCGCCTCGTCCGAGTGCCTGGGCGCCGAGGGAGACCGAGGGGAGGACGGCGTCGCCAGACGCCGGGGCAGAGCGCGCGAGGCGCCAACGTCCCCGCCACGCAGCCGGCCGCGCGCGAGCCCCGCCTCCCAACCGGGCCGCGCCCCAGGCCCCGCCCAGCGGCAGGCCCGGAGGCGGGGACCCAGCAGGGGGGACCCCCACGCCGAAGGCGCAGCGCCGGGCTGCTCACCCAAGAGATGCTGCCCTGCGCCAGCCGCCTCCTCCCGCCCCAGCGCCCCCAGCAGCTCCGCCGGGCCCCCGGGGTGCCCCTGCTCGGGGCAGAACTCCTTCCAGCGCCCGCCTCGGTTCTCTGGGAACGTGGACATGCCTCGCACTGGAGTGGAGGCGCTCTGCTGCCCGGCCCGAGCCGGCCTCCCAGCTCCTCCTGCACCTGCCCTGCGGTTGGGGGTGGTTCCTCTTCTAATTATTTAGAAATAATTTTAGACTTAAACAAAATAATACACAGAGCTCCCATACACCCTTCCCTTAGCTTCCCCTAAGGTTGAAATCTTTAATACCATAGTGCGATTATCATCGAAGCCACGATATCAACACTGGTACAATATTTGACTGCTTTATAGATCTCATACAAATCTGTTTTTCCACGAATGTCCTTTTTCTGGTCCAGGATCCAGTCCGGAGTTCCACATTGCATGTAGTTGTCATGTCTCCTTGATCTCCTCCAATCTCGGACAGTTTCTCTGAACCATCTTTTATAATCTTGATGTCTGTGTGTGTCTTTTTATTTCATTGTGTCATTTGTAGAATTGTATTGGGAATATTTTTTAACATCTTCTTTTCTTGCCATATGAATTCTATACTTTACACTTGTCTTAACATCTTCCTCAGCTCGCTCGATTTTCTCTTATTCTTATGAGACGAGATCTGTGAGGATCCCTTTTCTTTTGGTGTTTGTTAACTTTTGTCTAACAGCTAATAGTTAAGAGGGACTGCTTTTCTTGTGAGCCCCTGTGCCAGGCCTGTGGAAACATAGCTACACAGTGGTGTCCTACATGCCTTTGGGTGGCCCCATCAATATTTAGGGTAACAGACAAGTTCTACGTTAATTTTCAGCTGAGATTTCCTAGTTCACTGCTGAAAAAATCCAAATCTGTAACTATGGATAGGGCAATTTGGGACCTGAATTTCCAATCAATGACTTTGTATCCACATAGAATTCCTATGGATGGCAAGCATCTTTGCTCCTATATTTATTTATTATTTTTTATACTGTCATTTTTTTATTAAGGTATTATTGATATACACTCTTATGAAGGTTTCACATGAAAACACAATGTGGTTACCACATTTACCCATATTATCAAGTCCCCACCCATACCCCAATGCAGTCACTGTCCTTGAGTGTAGTAAGATGCCACAGATTCACTATTTGCCTTCTCTGGGCTATACTTTTTTCCCCGTGATCCCCCACACCATGTGTACTAAACAATACCCCTCAATCCCCTTCGCCCACCCTCCCCACCTGCCCTCCCCCACCCCTCCCCTTTGGTAACCACTAGTTCCTTCTTGGAGTCTCTGAGTCTGCTATTATTTTGTTCCTTCAGTTTTGCTTCGTTGTTATACTCCACAAATGAGGGAAATCATTTGGCACTTGTCTTTCTTGCCTGGCTTATTTCATTGAGCATAATATCCTCAAGCTCCATCCATGTTGTTGCAAACGGTAGGATTTCTTTCTTTCTTATGGCTAAATAGTATTCCATTGTGTATATGTACCACCTCTTCTTTATCCATTCATCTACTGATGGACACTTAGGTTGCTTCCATATCTTGGCTATTGTAAAAAGTGCTGCGATAAACATAGGGGTGCATATGTCTTTTTGAATCTGAGAACTTGTATTCTTTGTGTAAATTCCGAGGAGTGTGATTCCTGGGTCAAATGGTATTTCTATTTTTAGTTTTTTTGAGGAACCTCCATATTGCTTTCCACAATGGTTGAACTAGCTTACATTCCCACCAGCAGTGTAGGAGGGTTTCCCTTTCTCTGCATCCTCACCAGCATTTGTTGTTCTTAGTCTTTCATTACTGGTGTGAGGTGATATCTCATTGTGGTTTTAATTTGCATTTCCCTGATGATTAGTGATGTGGAGCATCTTTTCATGTGTCTGTTGGCCATCTGAATTTCTTCTTTGGAGAACTGTCTCTTCATATCCTCTGCCCATTTTTTAATCAGGTTATTTGCTTTTTGGGTGTTGAGGCATGTAAGTTCTTTATATATTTTGGATGTTAACCCCTTGTCGGATATGTCATTTAAAAATATATTCTCCCATGCTGTAGGATGCCTTTTTGTTCTGTTGATGGTGTCCTTTGCCATACAGAAAATTTTTAGTTTGATGTAGTCCCATGAGTTCATTTTGCTTTTCTTTTCCTTGCTCTAGGAGATGGGTACAGGAAGAAGTTGCTCATGCTTATATTCAGGAGATTTTTGCCTATGTTGTCTTCTAAGAGTTTTATAGTTTCATGACGTGTTACATTCAGGTCCTTGATCCATTTCGAGTTTACTTTTGTGTATGGGGTTAAACAATAATCCAGTTTCATTCTCTTACATGTAGCTGTCCAGTTTTGCCAACACCAGCTATTGAAGAGGCTGTCATTTCCCCATTGTATGTCCATGATTCTTTATCATATATTAATTGACCATATATGGTTGGGTTTATATCAGGGCTCTCTAGTCTATTCCATTGGCCTATGGGTCTGTTCTTGTGCCAGTACCAAATTGTCTTGAGTAGTGTGGCTTTGTAGTAGAGCTTGAAGTTGGGGAGCATACCTCCCCCAGCTTTATTCTTCCTTCTCAGGATTGCTTTGGCTATTCAGGGTCTTATTTGGTTTCATATGAATTTTAGAATGATTTTCTCTAGTTTGTTGAAGAATGCTGTTGGTATCTTGATAGGAGTTGCATTGAATCTGTAGATAGCTTTAGGCAGGATGGCCATTTTGACAATATTAATTCTTCCTATCCATGAGCATGGGATGTGTTTCCATTTATTAGTATCTTCTTTAATTTCTCTCATGAGTGTCTTGTAGTTTTCAGAGTATAGGTCTTTCACTCCCTTGGTTAGGTTTATTCCTAGGTATTTTATTCTTTTTGATGCAATTGTGAATACAATTGTTTTCCTGATTTCTCTTTCTGCTAGTTCATTGTTAGCATATAGGAATGCCATGGATTTCTGCATCTTAATTATGTATCCTGCAACTTTGCTGAATTCAGATATTAGATCTAGTAGTTTTGGAGTGGATTCTTTAGCGTTTTTTATGTACAATATCATGTCATCTGCAAACAGGGACAGTTTTACTTCTTCCCTGCCAATCTGGATGCCGTGTATTTCTTTGTGTTGTCTGATTGCCATGGCTAGGACCTCCAGTACTATGCTGAATGGAAGTGGGGAAAGTAGGCATCCTTGTCTTGTTCCCGATCTTAAAGGAAAAGCTTTCAGCTTCTCACTGTTAAGTATAATGTTGGATGTGGGTTTGTCATATATGGCCTTTATTATGTTGAAGCACTTGCCCTCTGTACCCATTTTGTTGAGAGCTTTTATCATGAATGGATGTTGAATTTTGTCAAATGCTTTTTCAGCAACTATGGAGATGTTCATGTGGTTTTTGTCCTTTTTGTTGATGTAGTGGATGATGTTGATGGATTTTCGAATGTTATACCATCTTTGTATCCTCGGAATAAATCCTACTTGATCATGATGGATGATCTTTTTAATGTATTTTTGAATTTGGCTTGCTAGTATTTTGTTGAGTATTTTTGCATCTATGTTCATCAGGGATATTGGTCTGTAATTTTCTTTTTTTGTGATGTCTTTTCCTGGTTTTGGTATTAGAGTGATGCTGGCCTCATAGAATGATTTTGGAAGTATTCCTTCTTCTTCTACTCCTTGGAAAACTTTAAGGAGGATGAGTATTAGGTCTTCACTAAATGTTTGATAAAATTCAGCGGTGAATCCATCTGGTCCAGGTGTTTTGTTCTTAGGTAGGTTTTTGATTACCAGTTCAATTTCGTTGCTCATAATTGGTCTATTCAGATTTTCTGTTTCTTTCTGGGTCAGCCTTGGAAGGTTGTATTTTTCTGGAAAGTTGTCCATTTCTTCTAGGTTATCAAGTTTGTTGGCATATAATTTTTCATAGTATTCTCTAATAATTGTTCGTATTTCTGTGGTGTCCATGATTTTTCCTTTCTCATTTCTGATTCTGTTTATGTGACTAAACTCTCTTTTTTTCTTGAGAAGTTTGGCTAGGGGTTTATCTATTTTGTTTATTATCTCAGAAACCAGCTCCTGCTTTCATTGATTCTTTCTTGTTTTATTCTTCTTGATTTTATTTATTTATGCTCTAATCTTTATTATGTCCCTCCTTCTACTGACTTTGGGCCTCATTTGTTCTTCTTTTTCTAGTTTCTTTAATTGTGAGTTTAGACTGCTCATATGGGATTGTTCTTCTTTCCTGAGGTAGGCCTGTATTGCAATATACTTTCCTCTTAACACGGCCTTCACTGCATCCCACAGTTTTTGCGGTGTTGAATTATTGTTGTCATTTGTCTCCATATATTGCTTGATCTCTGTTTTTATTTGGTCATTGATCCATTGGTTATTTAGGAGCATGTTATTAAGCCTCCATGTGGAATTTTTCATTTTCTCTGCATAATTTATTTCTAGTTTCATACCTTTGTGGTCTGAGAAACTGGTTGTTACAATTTCAATCTTTTTTAATTTACCAAGGCTCTTTTTGTGGCCTAGTATATAATCTATTCTTGAAAATTTTCCATGTGCACTTGAGAAGAATGTGTATTCTGCTGCTTTTGGGTGTAGAGTTCTGTAGACGTCTATTAGGTCCATCTATTCTATTGTGTTGTTCAGTACCTCTGTCTCCTTACTTATTTTCTGTCTGGTTGATCTGTCCTTCAGAGTGAGTGCAGTGTTGAAGTCCCCTAGAATGAATGCATTGCATTCTATTTCTCCTTTTAATTCTGTTAGTATTTGTTTCACATATGTAGGTGCTCCTGTATTAGGGGCATAGATATTTATAATGGTTATATCTTCTTGTTGAATTGACCCTTTTATCATTATGTAATGTCCTTCTTTGTCTCTTGTGACTTTCTTTGTTTTGAAGTCTATTTTGTCTGATATAAGTACTGCAACTCCTGCTTTTTTCTCCCTATTAGTTGCATGAAATATCTTTTTCCATCCCTTCACTTTTAGTCTGTGAATGTCTTTGGGTTTAAAGTGAGTCTCTTGTAGGCAGCATATAGATGGGTCTTGTTTTTTTATCCATTCAGTGACTCTATGTCTTTTGATTGGTGCATTCGGACCATTTGCATTTAGGGTGATAATCGATAGGTATGTACTTATTGCCATTGCAGGCTTTAGATTCGTAGTTACCAAAGGTTCAAGGTTAACTTCCTTAATATCTAAGAGTCTAACTTAACTCACTTAATATGCTATTACAAAAACAATATAAAGGTTCTTTTTTTTTCTTCCTTCTTTTTGTTCCTCCTCCATTCTTTATATATTAGGTATCATATTCTGTACTCTTTGTCTATCCCTTGATTGACTTTGGAGATAGTTGTTTTAATTTTTGCATTTGCTTACTAATTAGCTGTTCTACTTCCTTTACTGTGGTTTTATTACCTCTGGTGACAGCTATTAAACCTTAAGAACACTTCCATCTATAGCAGTCCCTCCAAAATATGCTGTAGAGATGGTTTGTGGGAGGTAAATTCTCTCAGCTTTTGCTTCTCTGGAAATTGTTTAATCCCTCCTTCAAATTTAAATGATAATCTTTCCAGATAAAGTATTCTTGGTTCAAGGCCCTTCTGCTTCATTGTATTAAATACATCATGCCACTCCATTATGGCCTGTAAATTTCTGTTGAGAAGTCTGGTGATAGCTTTATGGGCTTTCCTTTGTATGTGATCTTATTTCTCTCTCTGGCTGCTTTTAATAGTCTGTCCTTATCCTTGATATTTGCCATTTTAATTACTATATGTCTTGGTGTTTTCTTCCTTGGGTCCCTTGTGTTGGGAGATCTGTGCACCTCCATGGACTGAGAGACTATCTCCTTCCCCAGATTGGGGAAGTTTTCAGCAATTAACTCCTCAAAGACACTTTCTATCCCTTTTTCTCTCTCTTCTTCTGATACCCCTATAATGCAAATATTGTTCCATTTGGATTGGTCACACAGTTCTCTCAATATTCTTTCATTCTTAGAGATCCTTTTTTCTCCCTGTGCCTCAGCTTCTCTGCATTCCTCTTCTTTAGTTTCTGTTTCATTTATCGTCTCCTCCACCGTATTTAATCTGCCTTTAATACCCTCCATTGTGCTCTTCAACGATTGGATCTTCAACCGGAATTCATTCCTGAGTTCTTGAATATCTTTCCATACCTCCATGAGCATGTTAATGATTTTTACTTTGAACTCCCTTTCAGAAAAAGTCATGAGGTCGATGTCATTTAAATCTTTCTCAGGAGTGGTGTTAATAATTATACTCTGAACCAGATTCCTTTGGCGTTTCATATTTGTATATGGCGCCCTCCAGTACCCAGAAGTTCTACTTCCTGGACCTGCTCAGCCCCTGAAGCAATGTCAGGGTTGCAGGGGAGTGGTATTGGTGCCTGGGGGGATCAACGAGCTGTTTCCTGCTTCCTGGCTGCTATGCCTGTCTCCACTGCCTGAACCAGTTGACTGAGGACACAGGTATAAGCCTCTATGCTTTGCGTTTGTAGTTGCTGTAGACAGTGCTTCCCTCTGTCTGGCCTAACGCCAGGGTAAGTTTGCCTGTTTGTGACCAGGTGGGGCTGGCCAGGAGAACACAGAGGGTCCTTGGAGCTGTGTAGCCAGCCAGGGAGCTGGAGTACCTGAAGATCGTCTAAGGAGGAAGATTTATTTTTCCTCCTTAAATATGAGAGTCTATATGGCAAAGCTCCCAACCTACTGGGCAGAGTGCACCCGTGCAATTTTGTCTGTCTGTCCTCTCTTCTAAGCAGTAAGCTCTGTGCAATCCTTGCCCCTTTAGCAGCCCTCTTGCTAAGGGCTTCCTTGTTAAGAAGTCTCTCAGACTGCCCACATTTCTTTTGTCCCAGAGCAGCTGGATATGGATCCCTGCTTTCCAGAAGCATCTAGAATCTCAGTCTCTCCAGGAATTCTGCCTATCTTAGCTTTCCAACCCCATAATCATGACAGTATCATGCAAGCACCATGAAATGTAGGTTTGTGCTCCCAGAGCAGATCTCCAGGGTTAGGTATTCAGCAGTCCTAGGCCTCCACTCCCTCCCTGCTCCATTCCTCTTCCTCCTTTCGGTGAGCTGGGGTTGGGGAAGGGCTTGGATCCCGCAGAACCACAGCTTTGGTACGTTACCCTATTCTGTGACGTCTACTCTTTTCTCCAAGTGTATGCAGTCTGGCTCAGTCCTCTTTCCTGTTGCTCTTTCAGGATTGGTTGTATTAATTATATTTTCATATTATATGTGGTTTTAGGAGGAAGCCTATGTCTCACCTCTCATGCTGCCATCTTTAATCCCCTTTGCTCCTATGTTTATAGCCCATAGCCATCTTCATTTCCAGCAGCCTACATGTAACCACAGCCAACTATGAATATACAAGCTGAACCCTGGATTCTGAACCCCAGAGAGTGTGGACATAGGAGGATGTAGATCTCTGAAGACCAGGCCTGCCTGTTAAGGCTGGGTTCTCTTTCTAACACCCCAAAGAATCCTTTCTGTTTCAGTCATGCTAACCCCTAGGACTTCAATTTCCTGTTTTGCTTCTCCTTCCTAGATATTTCTTTCTCTTAGTTTTCACCTAAATCGAAAATTTTTGAAATAAAAATATTTTTAATTAATTTATTTAATATTCCCACATCTTTAGGCCTAGACAGCACATCTTTCTGTACTAGCTTGCTTAGCCACATTGGCTGGAAATTAATCTGATAACTTCCCATTTCAGCCATGCCTTCCCTATGGTTATTGCTTCCCCTATGACTTTATGAGTCTTAACTTTGCTTAAAAATCAAACTTTCTTCAAATTTTCTCAGTGAACTTAGATAACGAAAGTTGAGTTTTCTAACAAGAATTTTGTAGAAATTCTTGGATCTTATTTTTGAAAGAGCCCCAATTCCTAAATACTAAAATTTTTAAGAATTCTGAGGATTTTCTCTCTTGCTCCTGTTATTTTAATTTCTTCAGTGAAGTCTAAATCAAAACTCTTAATTTTAATATATTCTGCCTGAAGCATTTATGTAAATTGTTCTTTTGCATATAATTATAAAAACACCTCATAACATTATTTATTGTTTACACTATTTGAATTTTATATGAATTAATGTTTAAGGGCGACTTGTCAAGAGCTCCATAAGGTAGCAGTATCTATTTCTGTGGTAGCAGTGGTGAAGCTGCTAGCTAACTAGGAAATCAGACAAGCATCTCTGATCACACCCTACTGCCAACATTCTGAAGCACTCATGCCCTTGCTCATTTGAGGACTAATACTCATCTGGAGAACTAGATATACAAGTAACTCTAAGTTCATATTCTGGCGCTCAGCATTGTCTTCCCTGTTGTCCTTCATCCTCCACCTTAGTTCTAAAATGGTAGCCCTGTTTGGAAAATGCATGAAGCTCTGTGACTCACAGCTTTCGAAGTGATCCTAAAACTCAGTCTCCCCGAGCTTTAAGGGGTCTCTGCTCAAGAATGAAAGGACAGCCTGATAATATAGGCAGATAGCATGTTATAGGGCAAAGCTGATCAATGTGTGGTACATGAGCCACCCATTACTCTCCCACTTCAGTAGCAGACATCACTCATCAGTCATGATAGTTTTTCCTCTCTGTCTCAGACCCATTC
The DNA here is from genome assembly GCA_029783875.1 of Phataginus tricuspis. Taxonomy (NCBI): domain Eukaryota; kingdom Metazoa; phylum Chordata; class Mammalia; order Pholidota; family Manidae; genus Phataginus; species Phataginus tricuspis. The sequence goes on along the minus strand of JAQQAC010012171.1, from coordinate 3,784,338 downwards.
TCAGCAGAGCCTTAAAGGCTCCAAAACAGAAGCTTCTGTGACTTTAGAGTCAAAGGCCCTTTCCTCGAAGCTCCTGGGAATGCAGCATGAGTCCCCAGGTGTTGTCATACATCAACTATGTGTAGCAGCAGTAGTTCCTCCAAAATTAGTCTCAGCATAGAGCAGGGTCCTCTCTCCTGTTCTCGGATACTAATCCCACTACTCCCTCTACTGTAGCCCCCAAGGATCCAGCATGACATTGTTTTCATTAGTATCTGATACAGTGTCCTTATACCATAGCCAATTTTTCTGCCTTTCTAAATTATTTTCCAATAGCTTTCTTATCTGTGATAGCACAGTGGCCCCCCAAAAATTTCTTGTGTAGTCAAAATTTAACATCCTCTAGAAGTGAATTTAGAACTTGATTTGAGTCAGGATCCCAAAATGGAACTCCCCAAAGAACCAGATTACAGTCCCAGCTTGGAAGATTAGGAGTGGGATGTCCCATCCAGAGTCGGGGGAAAGGGCATAACGGAAGAGCCCTAAAAGCAGCAGGGGGAGGAGAAGAAGGAAGAAAATGTGATGGTTCATGGCAACGAACTTTCTTCCTTCAAATAAAAGCCTTTGGTTTTACATTTCCGAGACCAGAATAGCATGGAGGGCTGGGGCAGACAACTCCAACCCAGGAATACACCTTGTCCCGCGAGGAGGGGCAGGCCAGTGCGTGATGATGGCCATGGCAGCGAATACGCCCCTGAGAGGTGGCAGTCGCAGCTGCAAGGAGAAGTGGGAAGGTAGAAGCGGCACCCAGCCCAAGTGAGAGGGAAAGGACTCAAACTCAGAAGCACTTAATTGCCCTGAGGGATTCAGCTATGACAAGCACTGCCACGAGGGGCGCTGCGGAGCCCATCAGACATTGGCCAAGGCAGCCAGGAGCCTGGCAGAAGGGGCTAGGGTTCAAGAGATGGACTGTAGGTGTATCCAGCTGGAGGAAGCGCTGCCAGTTCCTATCAGTTTTGTTCCCATTGTGGCCCAGAAATAAGTTACTCCATTTGCTGTGAATTTAATATTATGTAGAAGAATATAGTATTTTCCTACAATATTATAGGAAAGATCCTCTTCTTCACAATGAATAATGGTGAGAACTCCATTGTAAAAAAAAATGGTAACAACCAGCAGACAGTGTCTCAAACACGGAAATTATTTCTAAATTCCTCTTTAAGACGATATACTACCGAGCTGTTGTTTCTGGGTTTTTTTTTAACCATCACATGTTGCAACATTTGCTGCTTCTCGTACATTTAACCTTAGCAGCACTTCTCACCTGGGGTTCTATGAGAAAACTAGGCCCACATATTCATGTTCATTCGTGTTACTCCACTTAAAAACCTTTGTAATTCTGGTATTAAAAAATCCAGGAACCCAGCCCTTATTATTTCAATTCCTATGCTTTAAGATCAAGCATAGTTTTTGACCTGGGTACATAAAAATCCTTGAAATAGTGAGCCTTATTATTATAGTGATTCTATTTCAGTTTTGATTCCCTATTAGCATAGTCTTTTTGTATCCTTTCTCTTCTAATTCTCAACTTATCTAGTTGCACTGCACAACTTAGCACTTAATTATATTGGTATATGACACTGATCTATTTATTATTGTTTTTCTTCTTATGGCTTCAACTACACATCTTGTCTTCCTTAAGTGGATTGTAAATTACTCTAATTGCTAAGCAGTATTCATTTTATTCCCCACAATTTCTAAAAATTCACATTCATTTTAACAGCCAAAGGAGCCATCTATGAGCATATGTCAGAGACAATTAGATTCAATCACTCCTTGACCTTAGTGAATTCATTCCCGTTAGCCATCAAACCATTAGTTCTTTACTAAGCACTGGGTAGCCACATCACTGGTAGATATGAATTAACAAATTAAAATAATCACAAGAGACTTAGAAGTACTTGATAACACATCACATAAGTAAAATTATTTAAGGTTATATCCTGTTAGGTGTAATTTCTGTACAACTTAGAGCTTACACAAAAACCAATGTTAAATCAGTTCACAATCTGATTAAGTAAATAATATACTTTAGAACAATGAAAATAACTTGTTCTTATTAATTACTAGGTCAGAAATTTATGGCTCCCTCAAAATATTAACATTATTCTATGCAAACGGTTGAAGATGTTTTGGTCATTTTTGAAATCTTGGTTTAATACTGCATGTTAGAATGATTAAAATGTCTTATTCTAAGTTTAAATTTATTTCAGTGCTGGAAATAATTCCTCCCTTGCCTTCTGGCTTCTGGTGTCATTTAAAATGAAAGAAGTTCTTCAGCGGCTACACATATTCTACCATGATACTCATCTTCCAATACATAAGATTTTTACTCATCTTAAATGTAAGGTCATCATGCAGACTTTTGTTATAACTACTCTAATTTTCCATCATCCTAGAAAATTTCAATTGGTTTTCTAGCAAATTAACCAAATGGTGTTTAACAAGTGACCTAAAAAAAACAGAAAATTTTAAAACAATAGAAAATTTGCTATTTTTAATTTCTTTTTAAGTATACAGGGTGGAGGGGGTTCATGTAGATAATGGCCACTTTCTCCATTAAAATTGTGTTAATTATGGAAACATTTCTAAATATCAATTTCTGCATGTTCTATCTCCTTACCACAAGTTGCTTTAGAAAGTAGTGATTTTCTTGCCATTTTAAACTATCACTCTAATCTGAGAGGGACAGATGATGATGACAATTTTTTTGAACTGTATGTTAGCAAAATACTGACAACAACATGTCCTCAAATTTAAAATGCTTTCTTTTTGCTAAATGAAAACAAACTTTCCCATGAGATAACCAGTAAAAGTCTATAGGGAACAAAATACTTTCATAGTACCTCTCTATCCCACAAAAGGAATTTTAAAGATTCTACTATTTTAAGATCATGTTGTTGTTTTTTAAAATGGAATTGATAGCTTGGATGTAATGTGACATATGTATGGAATGGTTACTCTTAGCTGGTCTGGATTTGATGATGAGATTATTTCCCAAGCTATTTGAAGCACCACAGTGACTCTTGGCCAACACTATGGAATATATTAAGTAAAAAAAAATGATATTCTGTAACCATGGGTCCATGAGTTGTTTTGGAGGGGACATAGGAGCCTGTCAGCATTGTTTAGGAATAATGATTGGATGTAGGAGTGTCCCACCTGGTTTTTCTGGAGCTCAGGGTGAAAAGGGAGATCAATGGCTGCACATGGCTGGAATGTGTGACCAGCTCGCTGTAAGAATCATCCAGCAGACTGGGAGCTTCATGGTGCCTTTGCACGTATGTGGTAGCTGAAGACCTAGAGACAGATCAAGCCCAATGCAGTGCAAAATGAGAGGACAAAGGGGCCATTGAGGACATTGCTACTGCTGAATAAACATCAACAAAGCATAATGTCTTCCTCGTTTTTCAAGTAAGAAAAGCAACGGAATTAGAAATATCTAACTTTTTCTTCCTGTGACCTCACAGATTATTGTGCACACCTCAGAGAAGGTGAACATAACACAGTGGAGACTGCTGGATATGAAACTGAGGTATCGAGGCAGTAGCTGGGCAGGACATGGAGATTTGCAGATAATCAGCATATTACAGACACAGAAGTAGAGGATATGACCAAGGAAAATGTGTCATTTGAGAAAGTGAGGGCTCGAGAGGCTACACTAGGACCTTCAGCATTTAGGAGCAGATATGGAAAGTGAAGCTCATGAAGGAAGGTAAGAAGGAATGGCCAGAAAGGTAGGAGAAGAGAGTGTGATGTCATAGAAATCAAGTATGAGACCATGTTAAAGCAGCAGTAGTCAGTATTGCCAAAGGCTACACAGTGGCCAAGTTAAAAAGAAAAGGTCAAATAAAATGTTGCTCCGGTGAACTGAACAAATGAGTGTTTTCAGCGGAGCCGTCTGGGTAAAGTCACTTGGGGAGGGAATGTCAAGACAGGAAGTGGAGGCAAAGAGAATCAATAGCTCTTTCTAGAAACTTAAGGATATAGGAATATGGAAAGAGAAGGGATAGTTGCCAAAGGAGTGTGGGCAATTGCTTCAGTAAGGAATGCTTTTTACATGAGGCTATGTCAATGGTGTTTTGCATGCTTCTCTACCCTGCTCTCTGCCCAGAGAAGCTGACTGTATGAACTACCTCAACAGGCTCCCTTCCCTTCTGGCTTCTGGTGAATTCAGCCAACAGAGAACACCACCAAAAGATTGGAGGGATAGAGAAGAATTAGATTGTGGTATTTATTCCACTGGCTTATTTTCTGCATTCCTCAACCTAAGGCCACAGCTGCTTGCAAAGCAGCGGGTCCACATTACTCCTCTTTCCAGCTTCTGGTAAATACTCCCCTCCCTTTGACATTTTAGGCTGTTCCTAGCCCTGGAGCACTATTGCTTTCAGTTTCCCTACACTAAACCCCCTTCTTAATATAACTAGTCGCCATCATTCAGTTATCCTTGAGTTATCTTGATTTGTGTGGAACACACATTTCCTGACGGGACTTGACCTGGTATAAACTGGGAGTACTCTACCCAGCTGACACCCCCTCTCTAAGCCTGAGGCATTGAAGGTTCTGGGTTTAGTATTAACAAAGTAGGTAGACAGTTCATCTTCCTTGTAGTTCCTCATAAATGGAGAATTTGATAGTAACCTTTACGTACTGGATTTTATTAAATATTTACTTGCTATCAAGTGACAAAGTAACTGGTTGAGAGGAAAAGGAAATTATCAGTAAATCATTAACTCAGAAGTTTTGTCCTCGACCTAGATAATGTCTGAGGTCTGTTCTGCCCTGCAGCTTGATAATGTTCACTCTGATTATCCCCATATCAACGTTTGTCATCACCCAGATTGAGACAAACTTGCACAATCCCCTTAGAAACCTGGGGTTATAAGGTCATTGACTTGTTCTGTGTCATATGAGTAGCTTCCATCTGGGCAGAAGGGCTCATGAAGAGATCGCTGCTACTAGAGGACAGAATTCCAGATTTCACAGTACTATACCCCTCATGTTGGATTTCACTCTTTGCTAGCTTAAAGAATAGTTTGATTTTCAAAGAATATTTGAAAATATATAATCAGGTAAGACCCATTCCTTGTTCTCAAGTATCTCATGCTGTGAAGTGTGGGAAGTATAAGAGGGAATTACATACATGCAAATAATTATAAGTCAGTTGACAAGGGCAACAGCTATACAAATGTGTTTGCCAGGTTTCTGACAGCAATGTCTGATGTATTTTCCTTTATTATCTTGATGGTTATTTCGTTTCTAATTCATTGCTCGCTAAAGGTTTTGGAATGAAGCGTTCAAAGGGAACTACTGAAAGGATTCATGCAAAGGTGGAGTGGAGATACAGATAACACACAGGAATGATCACAGAGGCCCAGAGAAAAGAAGAGAAAGGTTAAAAAACTCAGGACGTCTGCATATGGCCAAGAGCTAATGATCAATGAATATTCAAGGTCTGAAAGAATTCCTGTTTTTAACCTGGTTTGAACCATACTGATGTTACAACCAAATGGACTGCCAGCTGTTTGGACTTGAGAACCCTCGAGTGCACAACCTATGTGTATTCACACCCTTCCCCCAAGCCTGTCCTTTCAGTGGTAGCAGCCCTGAGGCTGGGCTGAAGTGTAGCTGCTAAAAATGCCACCATTTAATAAGCTGGAGCCTGACTAGGGAGACTAAAGGGAAAAGAAGGAGGAAAAACTGACTTTGAAAGAGCCTTTGGCAAAAACAAAGAACTAGGAAAGGAAATCTCTAAGAAGGTGCCGTGTAGTACACACCCAGCAGGCTGAATCCATATAGTCTATTTCAGCCACCATAAAAGTAAAAGGCATGGAGTAAGTTCTTACAATATACAAGCCAGTACGTTTCCTTCTGGGGTATTACCATCACTGCTGTTATCATCACTGCCTTTGCTATGTGTTTAATGTGTAACCTGGTGACATCCAACTGCTCTGGTTTTTGGAGACCACACTTTTTTTTTTTACAATTTAATAAAATGACTCAAACCCCTTTTCTAAATACATCCTGCAGTGACTCAGTGCTTTCTAAAATATTTCCAAATATTCCCCAAAATGTATACTGTAGAGAAAATGAAAGTTCCTATGGCCAGGATTCTCACCTGGCCCTGGTTGGCTTGCTCACTGCATATGTGTGGGCAATACATTATTATTGACGCTGTATAAAGAGCTCCGCCCAGTGCTCTGGGCTGCTGAACAGCTGCAGGGCTGCAGGGCTACGGGAGAGCAGAGGCTGGAGTAGTGGCAGCACCCAGGACAGAGGCTGAGACAGCTGCGGGGGCAGAGAGGCCCAGAGGCAGAGACCGGCTTGCTGCATGCAGACTTGCAATGAGTGGATGGGATTCTAGTGATTGACCTGCCACCGCGGGAATAGAGTTGGGTATAAACCCCTTCACCCCAAGAATATTCCATTGTCATTTTTTGATCTCACCAAATCAAGAGTGACAAGGACACTTGTCCAGTCAAGAGTGAAAATGGGGCTGAAACCCATTGGCAAGACATATGCTTTCCTGGACACCTTCTGCTCTAAACCCCAAAGGCCGCTGTATTCTTGTTTTGTGTCCTATGGCTCCCGTTGTCTCTCCACCTACTTTGCCCTTTCATTCATTTTCCCCAAAGCCCCTAACATTAGCATCTAATAGCCTAAGCATGTTGTTTGTAAATATTGCACAATGTTTTAATATGAATATAGAGGCAATCATAGCCTAGCACAAAACAGAAAACAAGGCTGTCAAAATAAAACATATGACATCAAATTAAATATTCAACCAGCAGGAGGTCTGACTTGACTCCTTGACTCCATCCTCCTCCTATGAAAAATCCTTCCAATTCCTCTGGATCTGGGAGAGAAGAAAAAAAAAGAAAAAAATCCACCAATAATTATAAATGTTCATGTGCCTTGAAAAAGACTTTTGACTCCATCTCCACACACTTTCAACTGGACCTATCAGGTAGAAATGTCAAGTAGATTACTTGAAAGAATAAAAAATGCCACCCCTTAAAGAGATGATGCGGAACTAATGTACACCATACCGTAAAGTCAATATCACACACCTGCAGCAACAGGACCATTTCTTAAATTATCATTTTCATGCATGCAAATATGTTCATTATTTTAGAGCAGCAGTCTTCAGAGGGAGAAGTAGGGAAAATAATTTGGTGGGACTCAGAATAAGTGGTAGTAGAAATGTATTCCTGTTTATATAAAAATTATACAGGTATATGGATTATCAGCAGTGCATGGGTATAAACTATGAATAAGCATATATTCAATGGAGATGTGTACACATTTTTTTCCTGATAAGGATGTAAGACCAAAATCATCTGAAATCCACTGTTCCAGAAGACAATTCAATTAATGACAATATTCTTTCTCAAAGGTTTTTCTCCTAGGGATAAAACTGCTTTTTGTTTGGGGAAGTTTCATGATGAAGCACAGCGATCAAGACGGCTGAATGGACTCCTCCAGCTCGTCTAGATGCAGGAGTAAGAAGTAGCCAGAACTTGGATGCTGTTTCTTTATTATCTAAGAGGGGACCCAGGGATTTAGGCAGAGGAAGAGAATGGACAACCACAACACTTTTTAAAATAGTCTTCAAAGGAATGATGACTCTTGAGTCAGAAATGACCAAGGAGCCTGATAACAAGGAAACCCACAGCGGAACGTCTCAGGGCTAACCTCCTGGTGCGCAGAATAAGGCAGGGTGGAGAAGAGTGGAAGATAGGCAACATAGGGGGTTAGAGAGGGGACAGTCAGAAATGCATAGAAATGTTTATCAAGAGACTTAGGAGATTGTGGACATGGACTGAACACCAAAGTGGACAGAACTCTGAAAGACAGAGCTTGTGAGGCTCCAGGTGCAGCAGAACTGCTTTGCACATCAGCCAAGAAAGTGTGGCTTGAATTTGAGAGGACCCCCTTCCTTTCTGTGCATCCTTGGAACCCAGGGGAGCTCCGGTGTTCCAAGGACTACAAACACTGGATGAATCAGAGAACCTGGGGCATAGACACTGGAGGTCTTGTGCCATTTTGTGGGCAGAAGATTTTGCCACCAGGAGCATGAGCAGGAGAGGAAGGACAGGGCAGATCTATGGGGTGGCTATAGCTGAGGCCAATCTGTGGGCTCACGGGAGGAAGCCTTCCTGCCTGCAGGTCTGTGGGCCTGGAGAAATCATAAGTTGGTAAGTAAAAACATTCCTAACATTTTGTATAACCAAGAACTAGTGCTATCTGGGATGCCTATGTCACACATTGTATTAGTCAGGGTTCTCCAGAGAAATAGAACCAGTAATATATGTGTATATTATGTCTGTCTATCTACTTACTGAGAGAGAGAGAGAGCTTTATTCTGAGGAATTATGGAGGCTGGGAAGTCCCACCATCTGCTTCCAGCTGGAGGCCCAGGAAAACCAGTGGTTAATTCAGTTCGCACCCAAAGGACTGAGAACCAAGGAGCTGAGGTCTGTATCCAAGTCTGAGGGCAGGAGAAGATGACACGAGACGTCCCAACTCATGCAGTATGGCAGGAAAAAGGGGGCAAAATCCTCCTTCAGATTCGCACATTCAAATGCAATCTCATTTGGAAATGCCCTCATAAACATACCCAAGAAATGATGTTTCATCAGGCACCCCATGGCCAGTGAAGTCGACACACAATACTAAGCTTCACCTACATGTTCAAAGTATTTCAGTTTAAGTGAGTAACTTGTGTGGGTACCTGGAAAGCAGCCACACATTTATGTGAAAGAGAACACTCAGTCTGGAAGTAACACAGATTGGGTCAAAGGAGATTCAAGAAAGGAACCCTCAGGGAGATGGGATCTGAGCACTTTCCCCAGGCACATCCCACCCTTGAAGGCTTCTCTGTGACGCAGAGGCGAAGATCAGGGATAGTGGTGGCGTGGAGAGATAGGCCTGGGGGAGTCAGCCCAGGAAAGAAGGGGATTCTGTTGGGAGTGCCCAAGCTAAACCATCCCAGACACCCTGCAGGGCAGCTGAGGACAGGGTTGTCTGACATTTGTCTTTCTCTCCCCGATATATATAAGGACAGTGAAAATAGTAACACTCCACTGACCACACATTTGCTCCATGCTGAGCACTGTTATTTGCACCTTATACAGTACCATTTAATTTCATATCACTCTCTGAAGTAGGTTCTATTATTCTCACACTACATAGGAAGAAACTGAACGTCAGAGGGATACAAGGCCAGTCTCCTATAAGAAAAGGGTCCTCAGATACATCTGTAGATGGTCTCTGGGTGATCTGGACCCATGCTGTCCGATAGATTCACCATGGGCCCTGTATGGACACTGAAATGTAGCTACCCAGAATTGCCATGTGCTACAAGCTTTAAATATGCACCAGATTTTGAAGAACCTAGTACGAATAAAAGAATGCAAAATATTTCATTCATGATTTTTATTTTGATGATTTTTTTAAATGATAATATTTTGGATAGAATAGGTTAAAGTATATTACAAATTTAATATGACCTTTTCCTTTTTAATGTTTTAATATAGCAACTAGAACATTTTAAATTACATTTGTGACCTGCGTAGTATTTTTATCAGGCAGTGCGGATCTAGAATTTCATTTGTAGGGAGTCATTGATTGTTCTAGCTCTCTATAGCTGCATAACAGGTTACCTCCAAAATCCAGAGGCTTAAAGCAATCAAGTCATCTCATTATATTCTCAACTGTAAGAATCCAGAGTTCAGGCAGGACTGGATGGGCGGTTTCTCTGCACCAGGTGGTGTGGACTGGGCTCACTCAGTGGTATCCGCCTTAGGAGGGCCATGCCTTCCTGAAGTAAGGGTAATTCTGCAGTTCAGTATGTGAAAGTGTGCACGAGTCACCCGGCTTCATGGGACCCCACCCATGACATGGGAGAGGCTGTGCTGCCCGATTGACGGGTTACTGGAAATTAAATGAGTTAGTGTTAAGTTTAAGACAGTTTTATAACTGAAAAAAAAAATTCGTATAAAAGTTATGATTCTAAAGGTGAACAGCAAAGTAAAAAAAGACATCACTTACCTCTTTCTCATTCTACGTAGGGGCAGATACATGATAAAATGTTACATAAAATCGCTGTCGCATCAGTATTTAACAAATTTCTGCCAATTAAAAAAAAATCTTTTTCAGACCTTTGATTAGACAGCATGAGACCCAGACATTAACAGGCCAGACTTTCCTCTCTGGAAGGGTCTTTGCCTATTTGCGTCATGTATTCCTGCCCACTTGGTCAGAAGCATTTGTATCTGAGGGAGAAGTTATTCTACAGTGAATGTCTCAATATCTTATAACTTTTCTTCAGCTACTATAGAATCTTCTTAGAATAACTAAATTGTTGTTTGTGAAAAATCATAGTAGACCATACTGAATACCCTCAAATGAGATTTTATTATAACCGAAAAACATAACTTGCACAACTTAAATTTTATCTGCTGAAATATGCATTTTGACAAAGTATGTAAACATAAAATACATAATGCTTGTATACTTTTTGTGTAAGATGGCATAGTTTTATATGATTTATGAACAACAAATACAATACTAATATAGTTTTTAAATTTTGGCAGTCCTCAGGTCTAAGTAGAGAAGACTTAAGTTTGGCATTATTTTAAAACAATGAAAATCTAAGTAATTTATCAGTTCCATAGTTCAAAACTGGACACATATCCCAAGACAGCATGACGTTTGGTCGCACTGCCAGTTACTAGTTGGCTAATCATGGGACATATAAAGTCGTCTCTTCAGCTGTAAATATGGGAATGAGGAGACTTATTTAAAAAGAATGTGGTGAGAAGTAAGTTAGATTGTGTCTATAAAGAACATAACAGATTCCCAGACAGAATAAGTCATCAGTGCCACTTCTCCCTCCATCCTGTACACAAAAATATTCCATAAACCCAGGTTTCCATTCTTTTTCAGTTACTTCTCAGAATTGTCCTACAAATACTTAAATGCATAGGGATAAACTTGTAGGGAAGGGAAAAGTTGAATCATCATTTCTCGTTTCCATCAAGACCTTATTCTTATAACAGCCTCCGGCCAACATTATCCTTCACAGCCTGTGATTTCTAGTTATTTCTTTACTCATTAAAGCCAAGGACTGAAGTTTCTAGATCTGCTGTTTATGCAGAAACAAACAACTACCCAAACGACTTACTTGCTCTTTTCCTCTTACGATTCTCTTCTGGTGGAAGACTCTAGGCCCCTTGTGGTCTGGTGGTGGTCTACGTCAGGGCAGGCAGTAAGGGCAGTGCGCTAGAATCAAGACTCCACCAACACGGGTCAAGAGCCGTCCTGGGGCGAATGATGAACTGGAGACTAGCTCAGGCTTTGGACTGAAGGCTTCCGGAGCTAAATGTCAAGATGGAAGACCCAGATAAACCGTCTTGGCCACAAACGGATCTTTGTTTCTATAGTTCATGGTTAAACAATTAAAAATTAGTCCTATAAGTGAAACTCTTCATTTTCACTATCAAGGGTTTATCTACAGGGATTTTTCTTTTTTTCAAATACTGTTTCATATCATGTTTAACCCAAAATGTTTCACATTCAGAATTAGAATGACCTAAAGGAATACTTTCTGTGAGAGCTTCCTATTCTCAGCGGTAAGCCCAAAGTATTTATATCTCTGCCTTTCCATTTCCAAAGACTCTCTTCCCCCATTAATTGCTATTTGGAGACATGGTTCCTTTTCTGACTCAATCTTCTCACTTTCTGTCTTTAGCTGTGCTATCCTCAAAGCATAATTTTAAGGAAGTATTGGGTTTAGTACATAAAGATACAAGAAACTAACACACCCTCAACAGTTGCAGGCAAACCCACCCCAAATCATATTACTGGTCAGGAATATGCTGCAGGAATTCAAAGGACCAAAATTCTGTCAACTGGAGAGCAAGTTCATTGTGATCTACATTTAGGTAACAACTGATAAAATTCTCATTTGCCTTGAAGAAGAAGGAGTATTGTTCCCACGTATGCCACCCACTACACCATCATTCAACAATGCTTCTGGCTCCAGAGATATAAAACAGAATCTTAAGGCAATGGAGCCATTTGCTTAATTATTTTAAGAAAAACTCACACTAGAAGATGAGATTTCCAACTCTTATTGTCAAAAGCAAATTTGTACTAACTCTGCTCAGCAGGAATAATTTCATATGGAATGAATATTTCAACTAGTTTTAAACATCTCTCCTTAAATGAATTAAAAAAATACAAAATCTGGGTTACAGGCCTGCATTTGGACATATTACCTGGCACACCTCATTTTTCAGAGAAAAGGTGTTCCTGGAGTTTGCAGGGGAGAAAGCGTGTTGCCATGGAAACCATGCTATATTTAGGGGTTGCTTGTCTGATGAAGGACTAAGTGGGAACAATTTAGATGTGACCAAGAATGGAACATAAAAATAAAACTCAGTGATAATTTGGAACTATGGCCAGCACACAAATTGATTTTCATATCGACAATGTAAGGATTTCAAAGTACTAAGATATATGTATAATGACTTACAGCCCAGCTAAAAGAATGTATTGTATTCCATATTTTTTTCCCACTGTACTCAGAATTTAGTTCTTTTTCTCTGGGCAGTGCCCATATTTTAAGGAAAATTTTAAAAACCTTAATGTAAGAACTTAGAAGTCACCAAGTCCAGAATGGAACAACCCTCTTATTTAACAGATGAAGCCACCATAATTCAGAGAGTTTAGAAAATTACCACAAGCTGCAGGACTAGATAAGAATACATAAGGATGAAAACCCCAACCTGTTTCAAGCCTTTATGTCTACTGTTTCATGATGTATGGTGGTGAACTTGAGATAATTTCTGGTTGGCCCATTAACAAGCTATGCTTAGTTTTCCATCTTCTTCTCTGATAACTGGAATCTTATTTTTGGAATGGACCTAATATTTAAATAAAAGTATACTTTAAAGTCCCAGAGAACTAAAATTCTTTAAATACAGTTCTTTTACCCCTAAAACTGTTAAAGATAGTAACATTGGTGATTAGCCTAAGTTAATTTTCAGAAGACAAAGTCAATTTGTCCTCCGCAGGAGTAAATCTGAAGCAGGTGCTGCTAGAACTATGTGCTCCTTGCCCACATTTCGCTGTCCATAGGGATGCCATTTGAAACAACCGTTAGGGGGCAATCTCTGCTCCTGAAAGGATGGGGTGGGAGTTGCTAGTCATTCTAGAGTTGTTAAATTGCCAGTATGAAATATCCTTGGGAAAGTGGTAACAAAATCTGCAACTGCTCATTCTTGAACCTGTTGACATTCATGGCATTAACTAAGACCTTGAAGTGCCAGGCTTGGTGTCCTGTTTGACCCAAGATGCCCAGAGGCTAAGCCCACTGAGATCCTAGAGGCAGCACCTGGGATTTCAGTCTATCCCCACTCTAGGCACCTGTGTTTTTAGACCCTCCCTCATCTCTCCCTCTTTGCGTTTATGTGTGTGCCTCCCTCTCTCCAAGGGGTAGCATAACTTCCTTCCATGGAGACATGAGATCTTGTAGGGTATTCTAGACTCCAAAAGAAAATGCCTGAAATGCTGAATCATTGTTAAGATGGTGCCCACCAGACGCACAAAGGGCGATGCTCTGCCTGCTTTCGAAAGGGAAGTGATTTTATGCTTAGGCCTGCCTCCCGCTCCTGATTGGCGACTCAAGTCTTCCACTTACGTGATCAGCTCGTGGACACCATTTACCTGTATGATGTGCCTTCCTGCGTGAAGGGCTTGTGACTGCCTGACCTTTGTGCTGATTGGCCCATGAGTACTATATATGCCTTGCTGTTTCTGCAGTAAACGAGCCTGCTTTGACTGAGCTCCCTGTCGCCTCTGTTTGTCCTCGGGAACCAGGGCTGGGGATCGGGCGGACAGCCAGCACTTGCCTCTCCCGACCTCGCCTTGCCGGGGCGTGCTCTCCCCTCCCTCCTCTGCAGGTTCAGGGGGTTCCGTGGAGGGCTAAAAACCCCGACAAGATCTGAAACCAGAAGAGTCCAGACACACCATCCCTTCCATCCCTCCATCTCACAGATGGGAGACGGAGGCCCAGGAATGCTTTCTGTCCCTCTCCTCCGCCTGAGGAAGGTGACCCAAGGCAGCATTGCTGAGCATCTTTAGGTGCCAAATGGAAGAGCATTAAACATGCATGTTGCAAGTAACCCATATATATTTTTTTAAGTCAAATACTCTCTGGCACTTATTTTGTAGTAGAGATATATATATAGTCTCAACTAATGAAATCAGATGGGCACACAAAAGTCTTGAATGGCTGAAAGCCATGGATATTAGTCTTCAAATACATCCTGGCAGAGTGTTCTCTTCACCTGATAAAAAGATAACTAATTCTAAGTAGATCAAGAGAGATCGAGAATAGACATTAAGGAAAACATGCCATAAAGGCAGAGAGATTCATGCTGGCCTGGAAACCTCCACTGGACATGCTCAGTTTGATTCATGCCACACGGTGCTCCATCCCTCAGGTTTCGTCCTGCTTCTGGAGCCCACCCAGGTCTTTGCGCATTGCGTCCTCTGCATTTGTGGGTCTCTCTGCCTGGAATGCTTTCTCATTTCCATATGTTGACTTCTGTCATTCAGTTTCCAGAGTTGGCATCGCCTGCCCAGGGAAGCCGTCTTTGATTACCACACTGCCCAGGGACTCTCATTGCCATGTTTGAATTATTTGTAAATGGTACTTTTATTGCTTAATTGTTCATCATGGGTTTATCAGCTGCTGAGTCATACTACCTCCAGTATCTCAATGTAGTTAGCTTTTGGGCTTTTAGATCAAACAGGGCTCCCTGTTTCAAAGTCTTTGTCTATACTTTGGGGCATAAACAGGTTTGAGAATTCAAAGTTGCTCATTTATTTACCACTTACCTAAAGATGTACTTCACCCGACCCTAACTGTATTGTTTATTGTTATATCCCCGTGCCCACAGCAATGCCCATCACATACTTGTTCAATGAATTCAATATTTGTTGAATGGCTATATAAACGTACATGATTTTCTAAGACTGGCTTGGAATAATGTTTTTTTAAGATAATTATTTAATCATTAACCATTTACCAAGTTTTCTGGGACCCAGGTTGAATGTGGGAGCTAGAATTGCCCTAAAATAAGTTCCATTGATTCCCAGTACATCATTTTACAGCAGAAGGAGCTGAGTCCAGAGAGATGGCCTGAGTAGAGGCCACACAGATGCCCTGCCTAGGAGAGCCTCAGTCCGTCCTTCTTTCATGACCTGTCCTGCCACCAAGATGACCATCTCTCAGGCCACTACTACTGGAGACTTCATCACATTCTAAGAAAGAGTTGTCTTTTTTTAGGCAATTGTGTCTCTTAAAACTTTGGAAACATCCAGAGCATGGAGACAAGAATGAAGAGAGTTTGTCCAACATCTCTTTAGTTTCAGATCTTTAAATGCTTCGTGTTAATCATCTCTTGTGCCTTAGGGTACTGATCTAATGTCATATAGAAAAAGCCAGGTACCTCTTTGGAGGTTATTGTGCAGAGTGGTTTAATTTATTTCCTCTGTTTTTTTTCTACTCCGTTATGAAAGGAAGGTACTGTTTCCTCAGAGCACAGGAAAGCAACTGGAGGCCTTGCTAACACATGATACGTGCCAGACTGAAGAATGAGATGTAACTCAGATCAGTAGATTCAACTCAACTGTTTTCTAAAACAGTAATTACCTAAGTATTTCTACACCAGAAGGGATTTCAGTTAAGATATGGTTAACAGTGTGTCGCTCTGGAAGAAGGTGGCTTTCCCTCCTATTAATTTAATCAGACCGAGGGAAGACAAGGGCAGGAGGTTGGGAATGAAAGGTTTATTCTCTCCGCTCAGGCTCTCCTGGCTCTAAACCCTTGCGGCTCAGCTCTCTCTCCCCACCTCTGCTCTGCGATGCTATCACACCAGACGGAACGCTCTGGGTGGTCCCCGGTGACTGGCAGGTGCCTGACCAATTATGTACCAGGAAAGGAGAGGAGGAGAGAATGTGTGCTTCCTTCCCACCCCCACCCTGGCCTGGCAATCCCAGGACTGACCAGTGCCTCTGCTACTGGTAAGCATTCCATAAGTGTGCAAACATGCTCTTAATAGTGCACAATGGGCACTATTAAGGCCAGGAGGAAATACTGGTCAGAAAGTTCCACTTTCCCCACACAGTGTATCTAATTAATGTGTCAAGGAGGACTTGGTAAAAATGTTAAGATGCCGATTCTGATCCAGTAGGTCTGGGGTGGGGCCTGAAATTCTATATGCTTGACTGGCACCCAGGTGATGCAGCTGGTTGGTCCATGGCCCACACTTTGTGTAGCAAGACTCCATACTACACTGTCCCAATATGATAGCCATTTGCCACATATGGCTATTTCAATTAATTTAAGTTAAACTAAACTTAACAATTCACTTCTTCAATAGCCTTAGCCACATTTCAAGAACTCAGTTACACAAAGTTCTATTGAACAGATTTACCAAAGAAAGCACAATTTATTCAGTAATTTCTAGGCCTCATGATCTCACCTCCTCTCTTTCCTTGTTACAGGCTGCCCGCTGTTATCTGGAGAAGAGCAAGCGTTGGGTGGATAAGCAGGTGTGTTTGGAACTGGGGGAGATGGGGTGGAAGAGAACGAGGGAGAAGAGCTGTTGAAGAATCCAAAGAATAAAGTATGTCAAGAAGGGTTAAATTGGCGGGGTCAGAAGTTGCCGAGAGGACAAATCAGCTAAGATTTTAAAACTGTCCATTGACTGTGAAGTGGGGGCAGAGTAAGAGGGCAGTAGCTGGCGTGATATAGAATCAAGTGAAAATTTTTAAAGATGGAGGTGCTGAGGAGGGCTTGGTATCCTCTCCTTTGTGAACTAAAGAGGTCATACGAGACCGGCTGCCTCGCCTGAATCATACTGCAGACCGGTAAGACACGGTTCTTTGTAGCCCTTCCTGTACTCTCAGTTTCAAAGAATGGGATATTAACCACCAGTTCTTGGGGTACAGGGTAGGAGTTGGGGGCACCTTCCTACCAGCAGATCAGCACACACGTAGCCTGTTCAGGAAAAGATGTACAGCCTTGGTTGAGACAGTGACCTATTTAATCCATAGAGAGATTGAGGAGCGGCTACTATACCTTCTTTACTTTTTCCAAAGAGGGGAAGGAGCCCCTTGTTCTCCACTGCTGGGCAGGCACCACGACCACCCCTCTCCCTGGCGGACTTCTTTGTACCATGACCTTGCCCCTTTACCCCCACTCCCTCGCCTAGAGCTTTCCTCTAAGAGTCCTCCTTCTAATTCCCTTCATCATCGTCCTCTGTCATCAGACATTTGAGATCTACCTGGTTTCCCCCCGGACGGGACTGTGTGGTTGAAGGAAGGACTGAAGGAAAGCAGCTCTCACTTCTCACTCCCCAGTTCAGGGTTGAGTATCACCAAGGCAACCAGACGATTGATTTCACATCTAAGAGCAACTATGGATCTAAAGAGTATCCATGACTCAGCGCAGCCTCCGTCACCCTGGCTCGGGATCTTGTCTGTTCTGCCACAGCTCTACTGGGCACCCAAACTGCGAAGGAGAGGAAAACCCAGGAAGGCTCGAGCAGGAGGGAGGCGGGCGGGGAGTCAGGCCAGGGCAATAAAATAACCCATGCCATGTGCCCCGGGACTTGGGAGAAACAGGCTAGGGCAGCAGGCTGGTGTCCGTGGTGTGGGGTCTACTGAGGTTAAGCTGGACTGGAAACTATATAAAAAGTAATTTATTAAGTATGATAGGTAAGGTATTACAGTTTGCAAGGGCTTGCTTCTTTAATAACCAGTATGACCCCATTCACGACCTGGGATTAAAAAACAAACTGTGATGACAAAGCCCCCAAATACTCCCATTGCTAGAGATTCAGATTTTATTCTGGAGTCCCACCCCAGGCCATTCAAAGAACCTCAAGAGAAGCTTGTACTCCTGCATTAAATCAGTCCGCCCGTTCAGACAGCACTGAACCGGCTGTCCCCTAACAGCTGATCTTTACAGCTGCGAACTTCGGGGTGCAGGGTGCAGACCCCGTGCTCTGCAGGTGCGCTTACTGAGCTCCCACCTGCGTGAGCCGCCAGGACCCCACAGTCCCGGGGCAGGGGTCCGCTCGGCCTGGGAATCACCATGGTAACCAGCCTGCCTTGGAAACCCTGCCCTCCAGCGGTCCTGCGTCCTGGGCTGTTCACAGTCGCTGATCCTGCAGTGTTTCTGTACGGACAGAAGAGGGCGTTTCACTCTTACTATTATGTTCCATCAGTGGTGTCCCCCAGCAACAGCCACAGCAGGACAAACTGCTTCAGGCTTTAGACAACAGCTCTTTGAGTTTGTACACAGGCATCATCTTAAAAGATGACAAAAAGACAAAACAAAACAGTAAAGAAATGGGTTGGAGTCAGGAGGGAGTACAGTACCAGACATAAATCATGCCTTGATCCAGCCCTCCTCAGAAAACATCTAGTCTCTAGCGTTACAGCCAGATCACCCATTTAGATTTTTTTTGAGGGTGAGTCCACTCAGGAGCCCCTGTCGGCCTTTCTGGATAGCTGGTTTCCTCTGCAACCGATCCATCAAATGTTTTATTTAATGACTTCAAACTTCAAATATTTGCATTCTATTTTCCTTCCTCATGAACGCTCCTTGGCTCTTAGAAAAAAAAAATTCAGATTTAAATTAATATGTGAAAGATGCTGTGGATAAAGTGAAGGCTTCTGTGGCCAGGATTCTCACCTGGCCATGGTTGGCTAGCTTACTACACATGTGTGGGCAGTACGTTGTTAATGAGTAACACATATAAAGAGCTTCGCCCCGTGCTCTGGGAGACACAGTGGCACGGCTGCAGGAGAGCAGAGATGAGAATGGAGTGGTGGCAGCTCCTACGACAGAGACTGAGATGGCTGTGTGGGCAGAGACGCCCAGAGGACGGCTGTGCGGGCAGAGAGGCCCAGAGACAGAGGCCAGCTTGCTGCAGGCAGACTCGCTCTGAGTGAACAGGATTCTAGTGATCGACCTGCCACCGTGGAAATAAAGTTGGGTATAACCCTTTCACCCCAAGAGTGTTCTACTGTCATTTCTTTGGTCACAGTAAATTCATAGTGAACTTGCCTGGAGCTGAAACCCACTGGCAAGACAGATGCATTTTACCTGTTTTACAGATCAGGATTTCTAAGTCCTTGGCCTTTGGTGTCATAAAATCATGACACATTCTTCTTTCAGAACAGGGAGTAGCTAACCTACAATGATATCACTCAGAGGGGCCATTGAGTGCCAAAGGGTCTATATTGGTAGGTACAGAAAACTACAGTCCTCTACCTTAGAAAATATAAAATCTGGTTCTCCCAAGCCCTAGAGAGAAAACAACTTTGGAAATTTGAGATTTTCAGCGTAAGTTCAGGCTCTGTCTAACATGATCTTTTCTGTGTGCACGCACACGTTCCCTTGCACAGGAGAGGAAGGTGAAGAGTTACATCTGGGGTTCAGGGAGTGGCCCCAGCCTCCGGAGCTTTCCAAGCGATATCATGCAGGTGCGAACATAATGCATGTGAGCCTGTGTGCAAATGTCATACATACTTTGATTAGCATGAAGAATAGTGAAGAATTTGCATGAATTTGTGTGCCTGATGCTATCTCCCTTGCCTGCACACAAAGGCACAAAAAAAATCATTCTAACAGGTAGTTTGCCAAATATTTGTGTCACCAAACCTAGTCAAGTTCAGAGGATGTTCCCGGGCTCCTATCTGAGAGGTCTCCCCAAGCGGTCTTGGACACAGCAGGCCTGCCATTGAACTTGGAAGTCGGCTCATTTCAATCCCTGCCCTCCTGACTTCCCACGCCTGCCTCTCACACTGCTTCCTCCCGGGTGTCCAGCCCTCTCAGACCTTGTGGTCCGGGTGCTTGCACGTGTTTCCTATTAAAGTTGCCTCCAGAGGAGACTCAGGGCTCTTCTTCCCAGAGCCTGAGAGAATGTGAAAAGAATGTGACCTGAGGGATCCCCACACTCCTGATCATACCAGTAAACACACAACTAGAGCCTCATTATATCTTGAAGTGAGAACAAATCACCAAGGCAATTTGAGAGCTGGGAAATTTTTATTTCTTCTGAAACATTGTAGTTTTCATTGGGGCATGTGGACAGTAGGTAGTATCTGGGTTATAGTGATATTAAATTAAACTTTTAATGGTGTCAACCATGTGGCAGAACTTGCGTTAAGTGCTCTTGAAATAGGGACCTTTTACAGAAACAGTCGCCTTTATTTTAAGGAGGTCGCAATCCAGTAGGACAAGGAGACTTCAGTGCGCATCGTAAGCACAGAGTGTACCAAGTACCTTCCAAGAAGTGAGCATAGGGACTGATGGTTAGAACCAGAGACCCAGAGAGAATGTGGCCAGGTTTGTGCCCTGGTAACACACTGTGAAGGTACTGTAGTCCCAGCCACTGTCACCTGGCTTTGACAAATGCATTGACGTCCCTGCAGTAAGATATAATCAGCCCCCCCTGGAAGCCCTGAATGCAAATCCAATCAAATGCTGTTCCAGGGCATGACCAGAGAAGATGGGGCTCTGGCTGCAAATGCCTCTACGAGTGGCCCCCAGGTAGCAAATGCCAGAGGACTCTTTTCTCTCCAGTGAGCCAGTTGATATCCTCTTACCTCGCTTCATCTGAGTACCCTAACTTAAAAACTGTGGTTATTTGTCCTTTGCCTGAGAACGCCAAATTAAGCACTTGGGAAATATTTTATTTAAGGAACAAAATAATCAGAAGGGAAAATACTATTGAATCCTTTTCCACTTCAATAGTTCATCTTCTCTGTGAGATTCAATATCGCTGCCCACTCCAGCTGACAGCAGCTGTGTGACTCCAACTACCCCAACCAAGAACCACTCCCTTTCTTTAAGATCTGTGGCTGGAGTTCGCTGTCACTAAGCCTCTTAGCTGTGACCGCAAAAAGCTCCCTTTGCACATAAAATGAGATGATCTGAGGATCGACCTTATTCCAACTTTGCTTTTAATTGTTCCTCAGAGGTGGCCATTTCACTTTTAAATTTGCATTTTCCAAGATCGAATGGATTACTTTCTTTTGTGTTGTTACAAAATTTTTTTTCTGGTGATGAGAACTTTTCAGATCTACTCTCTTAGCAACTTTCGTAGATGCAATACAGTGCTATTAACTATATTCATCATGCTGGATTTACATCCTCATGACTTATTTATTTTGTACCCAGTGGTTTGTAGCTTTAGGCACCCTTTACCCATTTTGTCCACCCCTGTCTCCATCTCTGGAAACCACCAGCATGTTCTCTGTGTCTGTGAACTCCATTTGTCTGTTTGTTGTTCTTTTTTTTCTTAGATTCCACATATAAATGAGATCATACAGTATTTGTCTTTTCCTGTCTAACTCGTTTCACTTAGCATAATGCCCTCAAGGCCCATCTATGTTGTCACAAATGACAAGATTTCATTCTTTTTTATGAATGAGTAATATTCCATTGTATGCAAATACATTTTTTCTTTCCATTAGGTTGCTTATAGATCTTGCTGTTGTAAATAATGTTGCAATGAATATGAGGTGCATACATCTTTTTGAATTAGTGTTTTCATCTTCTCTAAATAAATGCCCAGAAGAGGAACTGATGGATTGTATGATAGTTCTATTTTTAATTTTTTGAGGAACATCCATACTGTTTTCCATAGTGGCTGCACCAATTTACATTCGCACCAAGAATATACGATGGTTCCCTTTTCTCCACATCCTTGCCAACCACCTGTTCCTTGTCTTTTTGATACTAGCTATTCTAACAGGTGTGAGGTTGTAACTCACTGTGGTTTTGATTTCCATTTCTCTGATGATTAGTGATACTGAGAACCCTTCCATGGAACTTTTGGCCCTTTGTGTGTCTTAGAAAATGTCTATTCACTTCCTCTTCCCATTTTTAAAGCTGATTGTTTGGCTTTCATTATTGAGTTGTATGAGTTCTTTAATATTTTGTATATTAATCCCTCATCAGATAAATGATTTGCAATTATTTTATTCCATTCAGTAGGCTGCCTCTTCATTTTTTTGATGTTTTCCTTTGTGGTGCGCAACTATTTTAGTTTGATGTAGTCCTACTTGTTTATTTTGCTTTTATTGCCGTTGCTTTTGGCATCAAACCCCAAAAATCACCAAGATGACATCAAGGAGCTTACTGCCTAAGCTTTCTTCTAGGAGTTTAACAGTTTCAAGTCTTACGTTCAAGACTGATCCATTTTAAGTTAATTTTTGTGTGTGGTATAAGCTAGTGATCCAGTTTCATTCTTTTGCATGTGGCTATCCAGTTTTCTCAACACCATTTATTGAAGAGATAGTCCTTTCCCCATTGTACATTCTTGGTTCCTTTGTCATAAGTTAATTGACCATATGTACTGGGTTTATTTCTGGACTCTATTTTATTCCATTGATCTATGTGTCTGTTTTTACATCAATACCATACTGTTTTTATTACTATAGCTTTGTAATATAGTGTGAAATCAAGGAGCATGATGCCTCCAGCTTTGATACTCTTTCTCAAGAATGCTTTGGATTTTCTGACTTCTTTTGTGGTTCCATACAAATTTTGAGATTGTTTTTTCTATTTCTGAGAAAAATGGTGTTGGAATTTTGGTAGGGATTGAACTGAATCTTACATTGCTTTTAGTAGTGTGGACATTTTAACAATATGAATTCTTCCAATCCATGAGTACTGAATATCTTTCCATCTATTTGTATCTTTTTCAATTTTTCATCAGTGTCGTATAATTGTCAGTGTTTAAGTCTTTTATCTACTTAGTTAAGTGTGTTCCTATGTATTTTATGATTTTTGATGCAATTGTAAATGGAATTGTTGTCTTATTTCTCTTCTTGATAGTTCATTATTAGTAAACGTAAATGCAACAGAATTTTGTATTGATTTTATATCTTGCAACTTTATTGAATTTTTTATTAGTTCTGATCAAACCATAAAAGTGGTTTCTGAATATACATATTTGAAGACTATATGTAGCAACCACAGGAAGCCCACTCTGAAACAATTTGCCAATCTTATGCATCACAATACTATCAGTTGGAAGAGATGTGTGGAGGCAACCAGGCTTTAAATTTACTTGTACAAAGCTTGCTTTGGGATTAGTGGGAATGAGTGAGCTTACATAGAACCCCAACTTCCCCAAACCTTTGTGTTCTAATCAAACATTAGAATTATACCAAAAAGTTCTAAGTCTGATTGAATGGTCTTTGGTAAATGATTCAGTCCTTACCATATTTACTTATTACTAATAAATACTCTTTATTTATTATGCTTAAAAAGATATTTTAAAGATATCTAAGTATAATAAAGCTAACTGAAGCATTCTAGTCAAAGTATCTTGAATTCTTTAGACTTAAGATATGGAACATATACATCTTGATTTTCTACTGGGTATACAACAAATCCAAGAAATTTTGGTGCAGGAAAAAAATCTGTAAATATGATGATGTGTATGGACTATGTATTAACATCTGCATAGTGCTGCTAATCCTGTTGTTTGTTATTTTGGGAATCAGTTTTTTAAAATACAGAAAGTAGTATGAAATTTGCCTTTTTCACCTTTTAAAATTATTACTTATGAAGTTTGAAAACACTTGAAATTGTTTTTTTTTTCAAGGAAATTGGAGTCAGGTTTTACTTCTTTTTATTTCTCTTTCCATTTATATAGCAAATACATCATTAAGTTAAAATTACTTCTATAATGTCAAAGGAGGAGGAAGGTAGCACCAATATCCTTCTATGGTTTCCCCTGAGGAATTAGTGTTACGGAACATTATTGGGGTAGCATGCCCCCCTCTCCTCTCACATCCCACATCCACACTTTGGGGACTATTTTACTTCAGTTTAGGACTTTTTCTTCTGCAGTCTAATTAACTCAAAACCATTTATTTGAATTATAGTGGTTGGTATACCAGCTAGCAAAGTACCTCCTTCTCCCACGCTCCCAAATTATTGGCATTGTGCATGTTTGGCTGAAAAAAACAAAGAAGCTTTTCCATTTGTGCTTCCTTGATGGGATAAGATGCTCTCTCGACTCACACATCATGATTGCCTTGAAATGTTCACTTCCTACTCTTTGGGGATTTGTAAGTTGCATCATAGCTTCTCACTATTTCAGTTGCATCCAGACTTGATCTGCCTACTCTGAAATCTGTACCTCGCATAGTATCTAAGCATTAACTAATTTTCCTAGAGAGACTGATTTCCCACTCCTTTTAGACAGGTCTTTTCCTCTTCTTCTCAAGATGTCCAAGGTGTTTTTGATTGTTTGCTCATTTATTTAATCTGAATAAACTAAAAAGCATTTGTTTGTACAGTGAATCTGAAGTCACTTCTAGTTTCCTTCGAGGTCCCGTTCTTCTCTGATACTCACATAGGGCCTCCTTCTAGAGCACTCCTCCTGTCTGGCCTCCTCTGTGGTGTTTCTGCCATATTCCATCTGTAACTTGAATATTTAAAAATGAAACGAAAAGGTCAAATTTACATTCCACCTGAATTATACTCCACTATGAATCATCATCAAAAGGAGCAATTCCTAGGTCACTGTTTATGATTTAGCGTTTTATAACATTTCTAGCTTTATCTCCCATCCTATCATCTACACCTTTGATTTTCACCCCATTCTCAGAAAAAGCTGTGTGCAGCCCTTACTTCATACATTGTTCTGCTGTTCTTCTGTCACTCAGTGTCTTTCCTTACCTATTCTACATCCTATACATCCTTCCATTTTGAAATAATTAAGTTCTACGGCTGGTCAGCAGCTCTCCTTAATTGGGATGGCCAAATAAAATATGAGATGTCCAGTTAAATTGGAGTTTCAGATAAATAATAATTCATTCATCCCTAATATCTTTCCCTATCCCTAATATCTTTTTGGAATCAATCACTGTGTCCTCTGAATTCTCACATCATCTCGTTGGTTCTATTATTATATAACATATTTCATTTTTCCTTGTTTTATGGTAAATTTAGAGACTCTATGTAATTCTATGTAATTCTAGACTTCTATAATTCTGTGAACCCTTTGAAGGCAGGAACTGCACCTTAATCACTCTTGTGCATATCGTCGGTGCTCATAAATGTCATTTCGATTGAATAGCATTTAGAATCCTCCTCCATTGGTTCAAGCTAGCGTCCTGCCTCAGATAACATCCCTGGAACCCTATGAACTTCTTTTCAGCCCTATTAGTTTGGTATTGATAGGCTAACAATATTACAAGATTTACGGAGTATATTCTCTGTGCACATACTGCCAAACTGTACAGTTCATGAGAGCTGGGACCACATCTCCTTTACTGACCTATGTATACTCAGACTACCACAAACGATCAGGACATCAAAGTGATAAATATCTTTTAAGATAGTGGGCATTTCACATATATTACCTTATTTATGGATCTATAAAACCCTATAAGAGTGGTGTTACTGTACTCATTTTTTTTTTTGGATGAAAAAATGTAAATCTCAAAGAGGTCATGAGACTTGCCTACCATCACTTTGGGAGAGACAAGATACTAACTCCAGTTCGTATGGCTCTGGTGTCCCTACTTTAAATAATTTTATAATATGGTACAAGCAAGTATTGCTGCCTTTTAAAACTTAGCATTCTATTTCAAACTGGATCCAAACATCCAAAAAAAGGCCCTTGTAAATAAAAGATTATATTTTTCAAGTGTTGGAACTGAGATGTACAAGTTAGGTAATTTCCTCAAGTTAAGTGGCAAAACTAGACCTAGAATCTAAGTCGGCCCTATTTCAAAGCTCATGCTTTTCACAAGCACTGTCCTTCCCAAACAGTGCTGGTCACTGACAAGCCTCTAAGCTCTCAGGAACGATAAGAAGCACAAAAGGAAAAGGGTTACTTGCTCTCTCTTGTCTGGGTACGGATTCATTTACCCTTCCAGCCAGTGTTCATCTGCCTGCTATGCGCATTGCTCACCCTTTTCGTTTTTCTTCCCTGCATTCCTCTCCTTTTCCTGGGAAAACTTTTCTTCCAAGACAAATTCTGTGGTTCTGTGGATGCTGCTGTTTTCTGGAAAGATGCAACCCCTTAGGGCACTGTTGAGGAGTTTGAGGTAGTCTGACAACGCCGTCCAATCAGAGTACCTCATCACTTGCCATAGATCATAGTGTCCTCAGATGCTTGAATTGAGATTCTGACTGATGAGAAAAGGAAGCCTCGTGGAAATGATTTGCCCAAGGTATTATAGCAAGTGAATGGTAAGACTGGGACTCCATGCCTGTCTTAACTCTGAAGCTAAGCAACACAAATATGGATCCTTGCCTATAGGAAATTGATAATAAAATTCAATATTAAGACATTTTTAGACTTTTGCTGAGTTTTTAATTGGATAAGATGTCTTACAAATAAGAATTAAGGCAAGGAATAATCTATAAAACTATTAGGTAAAAGGTACAATGTAACTCAGATTCAAAAACAAGTTAAAATATAGTTTTGTGTGTATTTTAGATTTTAACTTTGTGTTGTTATTCTTATGCTAACCTGGAATATGACTTGCCCCAGCAGGAAGTTGGATAAACTGTCTCAATTTTGATGGAGAGGCCTGGACTGCAGCTATAGGTAGATAGATTCTTGCAGGCGATTTGGGGGGTGAAGAAAGAATGGTTTTATTAATACATTAAATAGGAAAACACAAAACAGCAGGCTTCCTCATCCCCTTCAAATATTGCCCTCTCATGATGCCAAAGGAATATGCTTAAAACTTAAAATTAGCATTATTCTTTTGTCTTAAAATCTGAAAATGACCCCAATTACCCAGAAGATCAAGTCCAAGCTCAGGCTCAGCTCTCACCAAACCCTAATATCACATTTCTTGGCCCAGCAACATGGAGGAGATCATAGCTCCTCTCATACATCATGGTGGGCCCTCAATAACTGTGTTGTTTCTTATCTCATTGTCTTTGGTCATGAAGTTTATTCATTCTGGAAAGCCCTCTCCCTTCTCTCCACACCTTTACCATCTCCACCACTACCATCTACCTTGATAACAACTTCATCTTTTAAGACTCAGCTCAGAAGTCCCAAGTAAGCCTTTCCTAAGGCTTCCTAACTCCACAGGCTGGCCTGGGTTTCCTTGCTCTGAACTTTTATAGTATCTGGTGCATATCCTTATTAGTGCTTTTTCAAAAATAGTAGTATAATTACCTAAACTTATATCATGAGTTTCATGAAGGCTCTTCAGGTTTTTATGAAACAGCTTGGTGCTGGGCACATAGGAGGCCCTCAGTAAATAACTGTTGAATCAGGGAATCTAATTCATTCAAGATGCAGGCATCAAATATTTACTGAGTACGAACTAACTGCAAGCCTAGATGTCAAACAGATAAAATCCCTGCCTTCATGCCTCCAAACTATAGAAAAGTAATTGTATTCATTTTCTCTTACTGGAAATGAAACAAAATACCACATATTTAGTGACTTTAAAAACTCAAATGTATTATGTCACAATTCTATAGGTCAGAATTCCAGGAAGGTTGAGCTAGTTCCTCTGCTCCAGTTCCCACAAAGTCAAAATCAAGGTATCATCTGGCGTAGGCTTTGATCTGGTAGCTCAGGGTGATGAAATGCGTTTAAAGGTCATTTAAGTTGCTGGCAAAATTCAGTTCCTTGTGGCTATAGGGCTGAAGTCTCCATTTTCTAGTTTGTTGGCAGGACCATCTCTTACTCCTTAAAGCCGCCTGTATTCCTTGTCTAATTGTCCTCCCTTCTTCCCACCTCCCCTACCACCCATGACCTTCTCTGACTTTCCTTCTGCCACATCTATGCTGCCCCCAGCTTGAGAAAGTTCTCCACTTTTAAGAGCACATGTGATTAAATTAGGCCCACCAGGATAATCCAGGATAATCTCCTTTTCTTAAAGGGTGCCTACAGGTATCCTTAATTACCTCTGCAAAGTCCCTTTGCCATATAACATAACATATTCACAAGTTCAAGAGATTAGGGCATGGGCATTTTAGAGGAGCCCATTCTGCCTACCACAGTAACTATTCTACAGTTATTTTCTTCCATATTCCTCATTTGGGGGATTTGGAGAAATATTTTACATTTCATTGTCTTTTTATATGATCTTTTCATTGTCTCCATAGTTTTGCCTTTTCTAGAAAGTCATAGAGTTGCAATCATACAGTATGTAGCCTTTTTAGATTAGCTTCTTTCACTTAGTAATAAGCATTTAAGATTCCTTTATGTCTTTTCATGGCTTGAATTTCATTTCTTTTTAGTTCTGAATAATATTCCATTGTCTGGATGACTCACCATTTATTTATCCATTCACCAACTTAAGGACATCTTGGTTGCTTCTAAGTTTTGGCAATTATGAATAAAGCTGATATTAACATCTGTGTGTAGGCTTTTGCGTGGGCACAGGCTTCCAGCTCCTTTGCGTAAATACCAAGAAGTACAATTGCTAGATTGTAGGGTAGGAGAATATTTAGGTTTTGTAAGTTTTCCTGGTGTTGAGGGAGGCATGACAAAGACATTGAAGTATGAAAAGGAACAAGGTATTTGGGGAAATATAGGTATGGCTGGAGGGTAAAGAGCAAGTGGCAACTGGTGAAATTAAGGCTGGAAGTTTGGCAGGGTCAGAGCCTGTCGTGCCATGCATTTTATTCCTTGAAGATGAAGTGCCAGCGAAAACTTTTTAATCAGGGAAAACATGATGGGACGTGCAGTTTAGAAATATTACCTTGGCTACGCAGAGAGAATGACTCTGGGTCAGAGGCCAATTACCGGCTAGAAAAACAGTTTAGGCAAGACTGAGTTGCAAGGATGAAAGCCTTAACTAAAGCAGTGGACATGGCAATGTAGAGCAGTGGAGAGATTTGCGAGATCTTGCAGTAAGAATCATCAGACTTCATGACTGTTAAAGTACAGTGGTGGACGAGGGAGGGGGCACAGGAGGCGGGCTTGAGAGTTATTGGTCAATATCTGACATGAGGAAAATATAGATATTTGATAAAATGTGACTCAATTAGGGAATAAAGGAAAACAAGGGGAGAATAGACGGTGGCAAAGAATTCCATGATCAGAGTTTAATGAGGCTTCTCTGAGCACTCCTCTCATCTAGGCTTCTTGCCTGGGCCTGTCTTTTGCTCTCCATGTCCAATTTTAACAAGAATCTTGATAAGGTAGTTTATGGAGAATCACCCACCCTTGATATCTGATCACTCTTGATATCTGATCAAATTCCTCATCTCTCATCCTTGATATCTGATCACACCGGTTTGTCTTCAGCAAGAATCCTGTTAAGTTGGTTTAGCAAGCCCTCCTACCCTTCATGCCCTTCTTACGAATTTTCCATCTATTGACCCCTATCTGCTCATTGGCTGTACACCTCCAGCTGTCTTTGTTGCATTCATAGTTGAACCCAGTCTCTCTCCCCTATTGCAATAGTCTTGACACCTATGGAAATAGTCCTGAATAAAGTCTTTCTTGTTGTTTTAACAAGTTTTAAGAATGATTTTTTTCCTTTAAGAGTGAGAGAGAAGCATCTCTCCAGAAGTAAAGTTACTTCCGTATGCCTGTAAAGTTTAGTTTGTGCATACATCTTTTAACTATTATATAACTAAATAACATGTCAGGGTTATGCACTGCTGGGGTTTTCCAGGCATTATGATGTACACAATACAGCCATTTGTGCCCCAGGCTGGCTTCCTTACCTTAATTAAAAAAGAAAAAAAACAGTATCGGTCTAACACCCACTGTGTTTGGCAGCTCATACAATTCCTTCCTTAAAGACTTTACATACAGGGGGCTAAAGCACTGACACCCATGAGATGGCAAGCCTAGAAGGAAGAGAGTCTAACAGCCTTGGTAACATTTTGAGGTGGAGGTGTAGTAAGGACTATTCTTGTACAACTCCTAGCTTCAATTTAATTGCAAGGTCACTTCAAGATAATAAAGGAAGCTGGTGTTAACTACCCAAATTGGCTGGTGTAGCATGAAAGCCGCTTGATATATAAGGAATGGGCATGACTGTGTTCTAATAAAACTTTTTTTATAGACATTGAAATTTGAATTTTATGTCACTGTCACGTGTTCCATTCTTTTTATTTTTGTGACTATTGAAAAATTTTAAAACCATTCTTAGTTCATAGATGTAGAAAAATAGGCGGTGGGCCATATTTGCCTAAGGGGCAGTCGTTTGCTGACCTGGTATACAAAAATGTCAATTCCAAAAATATGTGTTAAGTGTGAGCCCTTTGGTGGGGCAGTATATGCTAATTCCACAGGCTAACTTCCAATGTAATGATATCTGAAAGTAATTTCCGGTGATGCTTAGTGCGGTGGCCCTGCCCAGGAATGAATGGTGACAGCAGATCAGTTGGGGCCTGGCCCATGCCCCTCACCACCCTCCGGGGGGCTGGTAACGCAGCCCGAGGATCCGAGGACCGGAAAGAGCACCGAGGACCTTCAAGGACGTGGAGATGCAAGCCTAGCTCAGCCGATAGAGGACGGAGGCCCGCAGACAGGCACAGTGAGGAAGCTGGACATCCCCGGGGAAGCCACCTAGCCGCGCCTCTCCCGGCGTGCGCAGGCGCGTGCACAGAGGCACGTCGGCCAGGCGCTCAGTCATGACCTATTGCGCATGTCTCGGGGATGGGGCGGGGCGGCGACTGACTGGAGGACCGAGGCCGGCGAGGCGCCCCGGCTGCCGGGCGGCCGCAGGCCGCGCTGCGTCACTTCCGCTGGGGCGGGACGGAGCTGGGGAGGGGTGGTGCGCTGACTGCTCTTCTGTTTGTGTTGGAAGCTCAGCTGATGCAGGTCGGCCGAGGGGACGCCCACCACCCCGGGAAGAGGCGCGTCCCCACTGCCACCGAAGTAGCTGCGGCCTGCGTTCCGGTAAGTGGCCGCTGGGGGGACAGAGGCGGGACGATAGAAAAGAGCCTGGTCTCCCGGGGCACGGGCCGGCGCCCCGGGTCTTCTGTCTGTCCTCCGAGGGCACTTCCAGAGTGAGAGGGCGGGGCGCCGCCTGGCTTGGAGGAGGGGCCAGGCCGAGGTTCCGAAGGCGCCGGGCGCCGGAAGGAGGTCGCGGCCCAGGGGCTGATTGGTGCGCCGAGCCCTCCCTCCCGCGCCCTGGTAGTTCTGGCCCAGAAACGCGCACTTGTTTGGTTTCTCTGGCCCCGCCCCTCGCCTCTGGCCCACCCCGACTCCCAGCGTAGTTACCCCGAGTCTCTGTGGCTTTCCCTGGACTGGACGGCACTCCCGCAGTTCTCTGGGGACTGTCAAAACGGTTTCCCTATTCAACATCATCCTTGACTGTCAGGGTACCGGTGATTCTTCTGCTTGGTGTTTTTACTTGCCAAGAGATTTCTTTTTAACCCCACCCACATTTAAGGATCCCGGACTGCTTGTTGCTTAAGCGGATTCAGGTGTGTGTGCTTTTTAAAAGGTGAAGCCGCATGAATCAGTGAGTTGCTAGTGCTTCCTGTCATTGTCATTTTCTGTCATCACGCTGGGAGGGACGTGGTTTCTACGCCTAACACAATGGTAACTTTAAAGAAAACTGGTGACCTCTAAGAAAAACTTAGAAGAGATGTGGCACAAGGGACGATCGTATAATCCTATTTAAAGCGGTGTTTTTGCTCCAGTAACTGTTGCATCCTGGTTCTACAGTCCTAACTGTTGAGGTTTCAGTCCAAACTGTTGTGACAAAATTACGATTCAGTGTATCAAGAAAATGCTTTTAAAAATTAAAAAGTTAAAAATCCAAGAGTTAAAAGAAAGTATATTAAACTGTGAATCGAGAGTGTATGCCTCTTATGAGTTTCAATCCGGTTGTAGTCATTTTGTTAAAATTGTAAAAATTTTTTGTACGCTCAATATAAGAACATGTTCTTATTTCATAATTTTTATTATTCAGACTTTTCCTGAATGTCAGTCTTGTTTTTCTATTTCTATATCAGATCTAAATAAAAATATTGAAAGCAGTGACCTCTTAAAGAGTGATGTTGAATGAAAGGGTCAGTTTCACTAGTTTATGTATTTACTTGCTTCATATGCAAAGTTGGTAGAAGTACAGCTTGTACACTGAGTTTTTCTTTGCTCAGTAATGACGGCGGAATTATACTGAAGGGTACATACTGTTTCACTTGTAGAACATATTTGTGAAGAGGTCAAAGTTAGAACTCTTAGCCCTAGACACCTTCCTGTCACATCTTAGTTCTCACTGTTCAGTCCCTTACCTTATATTTTACTTGGTTCATTATCCGATACTTTTTAGAATTTACTGTTGTATTGGTTTCCATTGTCCTGACTTTTCCAGGATTTCTTTTCTCCTATGCTTTTTTTCCACTTTATTTGTTGGATATTTTATAGAAGTATATATTATTGTTTGATATATTATATTGGTTTCAGGTGTACCACATAGTAATTCAGTAGTACTTTGTTCATTATCCACTACTTTTATTTTTTTATGGAAGTATAGTTGATATACAATGTTACATTGGTTTCAAGTACACAACATACAACAATCAAGTGATCCAACAGTTATATACATTATTCATGATCCAATACTTTTCAAACTTGCAGTTGTATTGGTTTCCATTGCCTTAATTTTTTCAGGACATCTTTTCTCCTATGCTTTTTTTCCCCCGATTTTTTTTTAATTGAAGTATAGTTGATATACAATATTATATGGATTTCAGGTGTACAATATAGTGATTCAGTAATGATATGCATTGTGAAATGTTCACCACAATAAGTTGCCAACTGTCACTGAACAAAGATATTATAACATTATTGACCATATTCCCTGTTCTGTAGTTGTCATCCCCATGACTTACTTTATAATGGCAAGTTTGTCCCTCTTCATCCCCTTCCTCCATGGCAACTGCCCATTTGTTCTTGGTGTTAATGAGTCTGTTGTTCTGTTTATTTGGTTTTATTTTTTAGATTCAACCTGTAAGTGAAATCATATGGTTAAATACCCTTTTCTCTGTCTGACATTTCACTTAGTTTAATACCCTCTAGGTCTATTCATGTCGTTGCAAATGACCAGATTTCATTCTTATTATGGCTGAGTAATATCCATTGTATATATGCTCTGCATTTTCTTTATCCATTCATACACCGATAGACATTTAGGTTGCTTCCATATCTTGGCTATCTCCTGTTCCTTTTTGTTTCTTTAGAAGACGTCCTCTTCCTAACTCTGGATAGCAGTCCTAGTCTTGTTCTTCTCTCTAATCCAGAGTTTTAAAATTTGAAACCAAGGAATATTTTAGTAGGTCCATGAATATCTTGAAGTGTCATGGAAAATGTAGTGTGTATATATTGCAAATAACTATTTTTCAAGGAAAAGGAGCTTTTACCAGGTTCTGTGATCCCCAAATTCTCAAGAATTATTACTATAGACCTTTCTTTGGTAAATCCAGTCTTAAGGTTTCAGCTGTCACTGTGCTGGTAACTCCAAACATAACTCCACAGCCTTTGTTCCTGTAGTACATCTCTGTTTGAATGTCCCACTGTCACTGCATCCCAAGAGGTTTTTCTTTCATATTAAATTGGTTCTCTTTGCAGTTATCTCATATTCACAAATGCTATTCCCCCTGTATCTGTGATTAAAAACCTTTACGTTGTCTTGACACCTTGAACTCCTTACCCCATTCCTTGCTATCACCAAGTCCTGTGTTTTGTTGTTTACCCACTTTTAAAGTGTGTCTCAGAGTAACACTGGTCTCCATTGTAGTACTAGTACCTTAATTCAAACCTTTGTCACTTTGTGCCTGCATTATTGCAATAACTAAGTGAAGCCCACTATAAATTTATTCTTTCCATCCTTTGCTGAGCCTCCACCCTGAAATTCCCTTATTTCCTCTAGTAAACTCAATTCCATTCCCTAGTAGTTGGTCTAAGCCTTACTCTTCTATTTATGCCTACACTGTATTTATACTACCCTATAAATAGGTACTTTAGTCTTTCCTGGTCAGTAATTGATGGCACCTCTCACTTAACATTCTTCTCCTTATCTTTTTGGAATCTTAACTTTTGTACCAGCTGAATTTACTCTCAAAACTCTATCTTCGTTTACTAGTGTTGTGATTTGGAGGCAGATTTAGCTGATTGATTTTGTTGACTATTCTCTGTGTTTAGTAGATTTTACTTGATGATTGTAATTTCTAGAGAGGTGTATTAAAATATTATGATCAAGGGAGGGATAAGGGGGGAAAAGGGCTATTACAATTAGCACATATAATGTAGTGGGGGTGGGGTCGGGGGATACGGGGAAGGCAGTATAACACAGAGAAGACAAGTAGTGATTCTCTAACATCCTTCTACGCTGATGGACAGTGACTGCAATGGGGTATGTGGTGGGGACTTGATAACAAGTGGTGTCTAGTAACCATACTGTTGCTCATGTAATTGTATATTAATACCAAAAAAAAAGAATTATTGAAAAAATATATGATCATGAAATTGTCTAGACTGCCTGTAAATTGTCCCCCCTCTTTTCTTTTTAGCTTTATATACTGTATTTCAATGCCAAGTTGATAAGCATATTCATAATTGGTCATGAGGGTTATATGTCACTGGAAGGGAACAATGCAGACACCTTACTGCAGTCTGGGCTTACGTAGCTCTGTCTTCTACTTGACTCTTGGGCCCATCTCTACCATTTTTCCCATTTCTAACTTTCCTTCAGCCACCTTGTTGTTCTTGCTATTCCTGAGTAGACAAAGCTCATTCTTGTCTCTAAAGCCTTGGTTGCTTTTTCCTCTGCCTTGAATGCTTTTATCCCAGATACTTATAATAATTTACTTCCTTACTTCATTCACATCTCCAGTAAAATGTCAACTCAATTATCCTGACCGCATCAGCTAAAATGGCACTTTGCCTCTGCTCCCCAACTCCCAGCTCTGCTTATCTTCATGGCACTTCTTTACCTGATATTACACATTATATTAGTTATTTGTTTATTTGTTAATAGATTGTCTTGTTCTCTAAGGCCTGAAAGTCTACCTGATGTTTATAAGCAAATGGATTACTGCTTTTAACTGTTAAATGGTATCCTTTTTTAATCTTTATTTAATGCTTTTGCCTTAAATGTGCTTTAAAGTGCTTTATGCTTTCTCTTGGTTAGTATAGGCCTATTATATCACTTCCCCCATTCCTTTATTTTCAACTATTCTTTGTCATTGTATTATAGGTGTTTCTAGTAGCTAGCATGTAGCTGGAGTTCTGATTTCTAAAATTTTGCTCTTCCTGTTAACTCTTTGTGCGGTTCTCTTTTTTGTCTCCTTTTCTTCCCTCTGTTATATCATTAAACATTTTAAACCTTCTTAATTTTCTTCTCTTATTTCCAAGTTTTGGATGTACACTTTCCTGTTGACTGTATTTGCTGGTACTCTTCTTGAGGTGATGGTTCATTTCCTTTTATGTTTTGTAATCTTTGTGAGTTAATCTTCAGTGGTGGTTGCTTATTGTAGGAGTCCGTTTTGCTCTGAGCTTTGGAAGTGTCCTTACATGGGAGTTTCGACGGACTCTGCTGAGGCGCCATGAGGTTCACCAGCTCTGCCTGGTTTTCATTTGCTTAGGGCTCTACCCCATCAAGGTAATGTGACTCCACATCCAGGCCTTTTGATTCCTCACCATAAGTGTATAGTTCAGGGGCATTAAGTACATTCACATTGTTATAAAACAAATCTCCGGTGTTTTTTCATCTTACAGAACTGAAACTCTGTGACCACTGAACAACTCCCCTTTGCCCCATTTTCCCTACCCCTTATAACCACCATTCTACTCCCAGTGTCTATGAATTTGACTATTCTAGATTGTCATATAAGTGAAATTATACAGTCACTAGCTTATTTCACATAAAATAATGTCCTGAAGGTTCCTCCATGTTGTAGCATGTGACAGGATCCCCTTCCTTTTTAAGGCTGAATGATACTCCATTGTATATGTACCACATTTTGTTTATTCATCTGCATTTGTTTGTAGACTTTTGGGTTGTTTCTACCTCAGCTATTGTGAATAGTGCTGCTATGAATATAGGTGTGCAAATATTTTTTTGAGACCCTGCTTTCAATTCCCTTGGAAATACACCCAGAAGTTGGATTGCTGGATCATACACTAATTCCACTTTTAATATTTTAAGGAACTGCTCTACTCTTTTCCAAAGCGGCTGAACCATT
This sequence comes from Phataginus tricuspis, assembly GCA_029783875.1. NCBI lineage: Eukaryota > Metazoa > Chordata > Mammalia > Pholidota > Manidae > Phataginus > Phataginus tricuspis. The sequence continues at coordinate 3,748,052 of JAQQAC010012171.1, read as the reverse complement.
TTACAATCCCACTAATAGCGCTAAAGGGTTACAATTTCTCTGCATCTTTGCCAACACTTGCTCTTTTCCTTTCTTCTCTTTTCTTTTCTTTCTTTGTTTCTTTTTTGGTAATAGCCATCCTGATGGCTGTTAGTGAGTGCAAGGTGTTACTTCTTTTGGTTTTGATTTGCATTTCTCTGATCAGTGATGTTCAGCTTCTTTTCATATGCTTGTTGGCCATTTGTATGTCATCTTCGGAGAAATGTCTGTTTGAGTCCTTTGCCCATTTTTTAATTGGGTTATTTTTTATTGTTGAGTTGTAGGAGTCCATTATTGGTTTTGAACCTGGCTTTTCATTCATAGAACTTGATTGATATTTTATCAAATATTTATGTTTCAGTATAATTTTATAAATATTACAATTTATCAAGTATTATGTTTGTATTTGATGAAATATTTCTGTGTGGTGGATTGCAGACTTTTATGTTAATTCAGAGTTAGTATGTTGACTGCAGGTCTAAAGGAATTCAGAGGGCCCAGAGAGGCAAATAGGTTTGCTTCTTTTCTTTCCTCCCCTCTGTGAAATTGGGTATTTAAAATAATTCTCTCACATGCAATTTAGAAAGACTTTCACTCAGACTGTCATGTTCCTAACAGTCATAATAGGTTTCTGTCTTTCTCAGTCTTGCCCATTACTCCATTTTGTCACATCCACTAGAATCATCTTTCTAAATGTCATTCGTTTGCTTTATTTCCTTTTTGACAGTTTGGCAATATTTATATTCCTTGGCAGTATTTATAAGATTCTTCACAGTCTGGCCCAGACTCTCTGCAATATTATTTTCTGCCTCTCCCTCATTCATTGTTCTCTCTAGGTCCTGTAGAGAAACTAGACTACTTGCAGTTTTTGTTCATGTTGTGAATGCTTTCTTAAATGCTTTTTTTGTATTTGCTTTTATTGACTTTTTTCCATTATCTAGATGTCTTTCCTTTCCTTCTTATCTTTACCATATGATGAATTCCTTTTTAACTTTGCCCAGTTTTTACTGTCTTTTGTTGGACTTACCTGGGTGTCTACTCTAGTCATGTGTCTTCCATTCACAGGGCACAGTTAAAGTGCTTTAAGCTGTTTGCTTTTTCTAATTACAAAGTAATAACTGCTCATTGTAAATAACTCAGACAATACAAAAGTAAAAAGAAAAGCCCTTCTCATTTTCTTGATCTCACTCCTCAGTTCACAAGAATAAATGGTGGTTATCCTTTCAGAGTCTCTCTGTGTTGTATGTGTATGTGTAGTGACAGATTTAAACTTCATATATAGGCTTTTGATTTTTTTATTACATAATATCTACATATATACATCTGTGTATCTTCACGTGTGTGTACATGGAGCATTGCACTTGCCTTTTCACTGTACTGTGTATGAAGGATATGTCAGTATATGCAGATCACATAATCTCTCTAACTCCTACATCATATTATATGATAACTCATTCCACTGTTTCCATGTACCATAATTTATATAACCATTCCTTGCTAAAAGCTTTACGCTTGTTTTTTAATATTTTGTCGTTTCGAGCAATGTGTCAGGGAATGTATCTTTGCACTCTTATGCAAGTAGAGTAATTGCTGATTCTTAATAGTGTAATTGCTGATTAACAAATATGTCCCCTTAATATTTTGACAGACAGCATTAAAATTTCATTAGGTACTGTCACATAGCCCGCTGTGTCCCCTTTCCCCAGCCCATTATCAATACTGGATGTTATCAATCATTTACATTTTTACCAGTTGAAAGAACAAAATATCTGTTTCAGTTGTCATATCTTTTCAATGTAGAGGATGTTTTCATAATTTCACTCTTTGTATTTATTCTTCTGTGACTGGTTTATGTCCATTGCCTATTTTTCTACTGAATTAATCTTTTCTTTCTTATCTTTACATGTTCTATGTTCTATTTATATTGTAGTTATGAACCGGTTGTCTGCTAGAAGTTGCATGTAGCTTCTACAGTCTGTTCTTTGATTTAGTAAACACTTGTTACTAGATAGTGAAATCTCTTTTACATGACTTTCTCTAGCTCAAGACTGAAAGGTCCTTGGTATCCTGTTTGTCTTTGTGGTCTCAGCATCTAGCACAATGTCTGGTGTATGTAAAATATTTTATAAATGGTTTGCAGTGAATGAAGTTTAAGGCTTGGCTCTTGTCTTAAAGTTTAGTGTTACATAAAGTAGCCAAGACTTCAACAATAAGGAAGAAAAACAGCATAGTTTTATCTAAATTGCATATTCAAGTTATTTGATATAGGAAATGTATCTATTGGAGCTTCCCTAAGTTAGTTGTCATGAAACATGCTACTATACCCTTGCTTTTTTCATTGATTTCTATACTGAAAACTGAACTACTTCTGTGAGCTTAAAAGTGAAATTTATATTAGCTGTAATGGAAATCTATTATTTTTTCTTTTTTCAGACAAGTTGCAGGATTTAGTTCAAGTAGTAATGTATTTTGTCTTAGTCCCTATTACAGTTTTACCTTGAATCCTAATTTTTTTTTCTTGGTATTTCAGGTAAGACCATGAATTATGGCATTTCTTAAATGAAGCATTCAGGAATGAAGTGAAAATCATAACATATAGAAATTAAATGATTTTTAAGTTATGTCTATTAATTTGACTATAGATATATATTATATTTACCTCCTTAGTAATGCAAGAAGTCTTTGTGGAAAGCAGAGAAACAAGCAACTGCATTTGTTGTACTCACCTAGACATTACTGGAGGGTAAGCCACATCATTCTGCAAAGAAGTTTTCATACAAGCAAAATAAGACGTAAGTGGGCCCAAAGTGAAGTCCATTCTTGCAGTAAGCCCTGTCACCCTCCAAACAGCCATGGTTTGCATATTGGAATTTTGAAACTTAGCACTTCTGCCCCTAAGGGACTTACGAAAGTGAGCATTCGTATGTCCCGTATTAAAAGTACTTTGAACTCTGTGTCAAAGGCTGTTTTTGGTAATCAGAATGAAATGATCTCACGTTTAGCTCAATTTAAGCCAAGTTCTCGAATATTAAGAAAAGTAGCAGATGGTGGCTGGTTAAAACAGAAAAACGTTAAACAAGCCATCAAAGCTCTGAAAAAACACAGTGACAAATCACCAGAAAAGAAGAGTCATGTTGTAGATGAAGATACAGGTAAACAAAGCCTTTTTCATTACACAAATATAACCACAAAATTTGGAGAGTCGTTCTACTTTTTATCAAGTCATATTAATTCATACTTCAAACGTGAGGAGAAAATGTCTAAAGAAAAGGAAAATAACCATTTCCGGGACAAATCAGAACTTGAAGATAAAAAGGTTGAAGAAGAGAAATCGAGTTCTCCAGGCATCCTGGCTGATAAGAAGCTGGACTCAGAATCTTCGTCATACGCCGTGGACAAACCAGCAGGACCCAGTGCGACACCTGAGGTTCTTCCCGTGTCTACTAAACAGAGCATTGCTAACTTTCTTTCTCGTCCCACTGAAGGAGTACAAGCTTTAGTCGGTGGTTATATTGGTGGACTTGTCCCCAAATTAAAGTATGATTCAAAGAGTCAGTCAGAAGAACCGGACGTGGTTGTTAAGGCTGAGCAGACTGTCAGCAAAGACAAAGATGGAGAGGAGAAAAAGCGGTTATCTCTTCAGCGAGAAAAGGCAAGTTGTTACACAGTCTGGTTTAAGTTTCAATTTTGTCACATTTACGAGTTTCCTTTCCTAATGGGATCTAAGAAGCTTGAATAATTTGTTGGTATTTCTAGTGCAGTTTCCTATTCTAATCATATATATCTTAATATATCTTTGTAGATTATTGCAAGAGTGAGTATTGATAACAGAACCCGGGCATTGGTTCAAGCATTGCGAAGAACAGCTGACCCAAAGCTCTGCATTAATAGGGTTGAAGAATTGACTTTTCATCTCCTAGAATTTCCTGAAGGAAAAGGAGTGGCTGTCAAGGTAATTCTAATTTATTTAATCTGGTTTTGTCTTGGAATAAAATACTACTAAACCTAAAATGGAGAAGGCAGTCCCTTTTATTTTTTTTTACTTAATTTTTTACTTAGTTTTTATCATACATGTTATATGTTCAGTAATTGCCCCATTTATTCTGTGATATTCTATGATACATTATACTAAATTCTGTGATTACAAATTACTTTATTATTACTGGTATCTGTACTTGAGATTCAACATTTTAAAATAGAAGACAAGTCTTAGTATATTCATTGAATTGTCTAATAGCTGCCAAGCTTTTCTTAAATGCAGTGCAGATATTTACTATATAACTACTCTTTTAAGACAGATGTAATTCATAAGTAAACCATTGCTAATTTTTATTTCATGATCTTTTTATGTTTGAAGTCTAAACATTTTAATGATCTTATTGATAATTGAATTGATAATCGTATTAAACAATTAGCTTTTCTTTGCCTCAACTTTTTCAAATATAAAATAGTGAAGATAATTTAGACCCATTTAAATAGACTGTTGTCAGGGAAATAAATATTAATATGAGTGAAGTGGTTGTGTCTCTCTACATCTGTAATACCAAGATTATATGAAATATTTAATGAATAGTTTGAAAATATAATGTAATAAAAATAATGTTAACATTTCATTAGAGATTTGTTAGTGCTTATTTTGCCATTTGGAATATTGTAAGTTAACTTAGTTCATATTTATTCAGATTTTTGATAACCGTCTTGCTGAAAAATTATCTAGGTCTTTGTATAATGTATCCTTTTGTAGTTTTATGTTGTATAGTGCGTGATTATAATAGCTAAACTTTAGAATTTCATGTTCATAAAATTTAGGATTGTCTCTCATATATGTAGTCTCTTACTTAAAAGATAAATTTTCCAAATATAAATGTGCTTTTAAGTCCATTTAAGATCTTAGTGACATATTGAAAGCAGTCTTAAATGGAATCGCATGCTTCCAAGAACTTCTAAAAAACATTTTATTGAAGTATAATACACATGCAGTTGTAAGTACAAAGTTCAGTGGATTTTTCACAAACTGACCACGTCCATATAACTGTCACCCAGATGAAGAACAGAATTTACCAATGCTTCAGAAGCCTGCCTTGTGCCTCCTTTTGGTCATAATCTCCCAACAAAGTAGTCACAGATTTGTTTTGCCTGTTTTTTTCATATTGTATAACTATTGTGGTTGGCCTTCCTTACTTACATGTGTTGGTAGGAATCATACACATTGTTGTGGGTAGGTGATCATTCATTCTTGTTGCTTTTCTGTTCCTTGGTGTGATTATATCATAGTTTACTCATTGTACCATTGATGGATTTCTGGGTAGTTTTCACTGTGAGTCTGTTATTAACAGTTTTGTTAATAGAAACTTTGAGGACTGTTACTTTTCATAACTTAAATCCAAGGACCCTTCAATACCAAGGAGAAATGTGATACAGAAGTGTATATTCAGATCAACTATAAATGAAATCTGGATAGTCTGAAGAAAGTTCACATGCTTCCCCTAAATAATAAGCATCTCAAAAATAAAGAACTTGATAAATTGCTCAAACCATGTTAGCATATACACTCTTATGTAATCTTTCCCAACTACATTTTCATTATTATCAAGAATCAAGTTTTCAAAAGGCTAGACTTGTTATAGAACATCTATATGAATTTGTGCCGTATTTATGTTGACCAAATCTAGGAAATTGTCTTTGATCTAATGCTCTAATAGAAACTAGTTTCCTCTTTTGTGTATATGGATTTTATATGCTGCTTTTATGGCAACTACACCTAGGAAATTGTCTTTGATGATATTTTTATTTTTGGTGGTGAAGGTAGTCACCTTTCACTTTTTTTTTTGAATAAAAAAGTAACCTTTTGTTACTTAAAAAAGGGGAAGTACATGGACATTATAGAAAACCAGGAAAAAAGTAAAAAGTAAGAAAATAACATTTTTACCACCACTGTAATCTAGAGTGTCTATTTGTCAGGTAAGTCAGATTAAGCTGAGTTAAGCTCTAATAACAAAAAAAAAAATCTAAGTGGCTTAATACAACAGACGTTTATTTGTCACTCATGCAAAGTCGGCTGTGGGTTTGGGTGACTCTCCAGGACAGTGAGTCTCTACGTGGTGGCTACTGTGGTCTTTGTTCCCTATATCTCAATACGAGGCTTCCTCCATGATTGCTATTGCAGGGAAAGAGGGTCTTTGAGCAGAAAGCACTGTAAGTTTCTACTACTCACAACTTATTTATCCTGCCCTCTTGCATCAGCCTGAGAAGTACTACCTTTGTGTGCCTGGAAGGGGAAGCGAATTGGGTGTTGGAGAGCATTCACCACAATATTGTGGTGAATATTACCACAATATGCCTCTACAAATTCTATACATATATATTATATATTACTCATTATTTTATATATATATATATATATATATATATATATACACACACACACACCAAAATAAAGTCATTCTACATGTGCTATTTTATAACCTGTTTTTTCAGCTTGTCATGTACACCTTTCTCTATCAGTAAATTTTCATCTCATCTATAACCAGTTTGAAAATGTTCTTTATATAACTGATTGGATCCAAGTGAGGGTCTGATCTAGACTGTACATTTCATCTGGTTGTTTCTGTAAGTCACTTATAACAAAGCACAGTCCTTCCTTACCTGTGCCTTCAAAACTAATTGAAGAATTGAAGAGACCAGGCCAGATATGTCGTAAAATGCCTCACTTTATGGATTTACCTACCATCCTCCTCATTTGGTATTATTTGATGTATTCTTTCCTTTTTATTTCCTCAACGCTGGAATTTAAATATAAAGGCTTGATTGAATTTAACTTCTTGTTAAAGCACATTGTAGATGATATCATGTGCCTCATACTGCATCATATCAGAACACATAACTGGTTGAACAACCGTTAGTAAAACCAGGGTTGACCATTGAATTAGGGTGATGACAGTCTGATATTTTCATTGGACAGTTGAGCTAGAATCATTATCCTATAAACCATTAACCTACTTGGTTCTAGAACTAGTCATTTCATTAGAGTTCCATAATGGTAAATTTCTAATTTTATCAGTCTACTTTGATTGACATTCTTAATATAAAAATAGACCTTTCTTTAACCAGCTAAAGCTATTTGGAAGACCAATTTTACAGGGAAAGCAAGAGATGCTTAATTTCTTTCTACTTCGTCACTAATTTTCAAAGTAAATTGTTGCTCTCAAAGCTGTCTCAGTGCTGACATGAATTTTTAGCATCTTTTTTTTACTAGCATTATGAACTTACAGTTTTTCATAATTTGTGTTTCTATAATCTTTTTCATTCCCTTTTTTTAATGCTAAATTTATCTCAGCTTTGACTAGTAGAGGCCCTTTCAAGCTGATTCTTATCTATTTTTTTAAACTTTTTATGAAAATGTCATGTACAGAAAAGTATACATATACATAAATGTACAGCTCCATGAATTTTCAAAAATTGAACACATCTATATACCCACCACCAGTATAAGAAACAATGTTACCAGCACTCAAAAGGCCCCCTTTTTCCCCCTTCCAATCGCTATCTCCAAAAAGATTGACCAGCATTGTAGGTAAGTTGTACATCTTTCTGCATGTTATATAAAATTATATAGCTTGTGCTGTTTTATTTTCCCCACTCAACATTGTATTTGTGAGAACTTCCTCTATTAACTGGGTGTAGTTGTGGATACTCATTCTCATTGTAGTATATTCTATGGTCTGAATGTAGCGCAGTGCATTTATCCATTTTACTGCTGAAGGACATTTGGATAGTTTCCAGTATGGGAATATTTAGGAATAGTGCTTCTGGGATGTATCTTTTGGAAAATGTATGTTTTCATTTCCTTGAGGTGTATGTCCAAGAGTAGTATACCTGGTCATAGAGTGTGTCTGTTTCATCTTCATTAGATACTGCCAAATGCAAAATGCTTATACCAATTAATACTTTCACCAAAATTGTATGAGCTTTCTGGTACATCCTACTTCCTCTCTACCAGTTTATATTATTTATCTTTTTTAACTTAGCCATTTTCTTGGGTGCTTAGTGATACTAAATGGTGGCTTTAATTTGTACTGCTTTGGTAACTCTGTAGTTCAGCACTTTTTCCAGTGTTTATTACTATTATTATTATTGGCCATTTGCATAATTCCTTCATGAAGTACCTATTCCTGGTCTTTTTTCCATCGGATTGACCAGCTTTTTCTTATTGATTTGGAGAATCTCTACATTATGGGTACATGTCTTTTAATATATATAAGTATATATGATATGCATATATATGTCTTGTAAATATATTCTCCCACTCTGTGGGTTACCTTTTTATTCTTCTTCATGGTTTTTAGTGGTGACATATTTTTAATTTTAATATAGTCCAATTTATAAACATTTTCCTTTATGGTTAGCATTTTGTGCCCTATTTAAGAAATCTTTGCCTATCTTAACATCATAAAGATATTCTCCTGTGTTTCACCCTTACATCTACTATTCTTCTAGAGTAGACTTGGATCTATGGTGTGAGGTAGGAGTTCTGATTTTTTAAAATATACATACCCAGTTGACCTAGCTAAATCTGTTGAAAAAACTTTCATCATAAATCAGTTGATTACATATGGGTCTATTTCTGAACACTGTGTTCTGTTCCATTAGTGTATTTGTTTATCCTTGCTCCAATACTACACTGCCTAAATTATTGAGCTTTATAATAAATTTGATGTCTAGTAGTCTAAATCTTACACCTTTTTCCTTCTCTTAATATTGGCTCAGGTATTCCTGGCACATTATATTTTCACTTAAATTTTGGCTTACCAGAAATTTTAAAAATGAAGAAAATCATGCTGGGATTACATTGAAACTATGGAACAATTTGGGGAGAATTGAGTCTATAATACTAAGTCTTCCAAGTCATGAGTATGGTATCTTCTTCCATTTATTTGGGTTGCCTTTATTTTCCCTCGATGTCTTTGTCCATTTGGGCTGCTATAACAAAATACCACCAACTGGGTAGCTTATGAACAACAGAAATTTATTTCCTGGAGTTTTGGAAAATGAAAGTCCAAGATTAAGGTGCCAGCCTGATTGCCTTCTGGTGAAGACCCTCTTCCTGGTTCAGAGCTGGTGCCCTCTCCCTGTGTCCTCATGTAGTAGGAGGGGTAAGACAGCTCTCTGGAGCTTCCTTTATAAAGGCACTAATCCCATTCATGAGGGTTCTGCCCTTGTGACCTAACACATCCCAAAGGCTCCACCTCCTCATACTGTCATTTTAGGGGGTTAGGATTTCAGCATACGAATTTTTAGAGAGCACAAAATATTCACACCAGAGCACTTAATATTTAAAGATTTTTAATATAAGTGTCTTGCACATCTATTAGAATTTTAAAAAATTCCTAGGTACGTGGTGTTTTGAGATGATAATTTGTTTTATTTCAATATATTTTACTGGGAATTCTAATATAATCTTGGTCTTTGATCATTTGGTACTGGTTTCACATACCTTATAATTTTTCTGGTTGCTAGGCATTTTGATTTTTAAAAATTGGATAGGATCTAGATCGTATCAGACGATTTCTTTTTCCAGAGGTAGTTTGTTTATTTTTCTGCTTGAAATATAGAGTGGGGCACTGATAACCTTAATTCAGTTAGGGTCAGAACTGCGTCAAGGAGGGGTGATTTGGTGAAACCTGTAGTTTCCCATTTTTAAGGCATATTCGCCCGAGCTTTCAGTTGAGAGCCTGGTGTGTTACTACCACCACCACTCCCTTGGGCTCTAAAATCTCAGGAATACATAAATTTCCACTTCCAGAGTTTTTCAGTTAGCTTTTTGACTTCCCAAATAATATAGTTAAAGAATCCCTCAGCTGTTTTGAGGTGAAACCAGTCATGTCATTGAGGCCCCTCAAGTCTTCTGTTTTGTGGCTCAAAAACCATGCGATTCTAAATGTTCAGCTGGTTTCTCTCTTTTTCATCTGTGGCCCTGTTTGAGCCCACCCCAGTTTTCAGTCCTTCATTTCTTCTCCAAATCAGCAAATGCCTCAAGGGAGGAGAAGCTGTAGTTAGGAGCTCACTTCCGTGCCATTAACTCTTCTCTAGATTCCTAGTCCCTCTGGTTCTCATTGCTTCAGAAGCTCTCTGATGCTTTTAAACAGATGGCACTTTTTTTGTATTTTGTCAAAGTTTTCTGATTGTTCTTGGAAAGAGACTGTTCTAGCCTAACCAGAGATAAATTTCCATCTCCACCATTGTTCAGGTTCCTCTAGTGGAGCTTTGGAGCTTAATACAAGCTCTGGGTGGGGTTTGGGGGGAGGGATTGAACAAAAATGGAATTCAGAATAGTAGTATTTAAGATTTGATTTATCATAAAAAAAGAAACAAAATGAGTGATACATCGGAAATTACTTGATTTATAGAAGGTTACAGAGCACAAATATAGCTGTCACTCAATTATGCCCTTACCTGGGGTGCTGACCGGATAACATGCTTCTGTGTAAAGAATCTAGAAAATCTTTGGTAAACTCAGCATAGACTCCTAGCATTTAAGCTTTTACCTTTTACCAGTAGTATAAAGTTGAACAATAATATGAAGTAGTAGAGTCTTGGAGTCCCAGGTTTGTTTAAACTATTTCATTGTAAATGTCAGGTTTTGCCTTCCACCTTAGTTTTATTTATTAATTAACATTTGCTCATATTCACTGTGAGCTACCCTTTTATCCTATCTGCAATGTACACGAGATGGTTTATTTTTTTCTTTTAATAACAAGTTTAATTTCCAATAATTATTGTGAAACAGTTTTGAAAGGGTATCTCGCCGCGACCCTCCTTACCCCAGCACAACTCAGAAGACACGGGCCCACGCGAGAGATTTTAATAGCTAAAAGAGAGAATGGCTGCCTCTGAGCAGAGAGCAGCAGCTCGTGGGTGAGGAAGCGCGTTTTTAAGGAGTGGGGTGTGTTCTACTACGGGGACTTGGGTGATAGGATCTTAAGGGGTGGGGCAACCATCTGACAGTTGGTGATTGGATCTTAAGGGGTGGGGTGAAATGTTTAGAGAGAAGGTGAGGCAAGTCCAGATGTGATTTTCACTGACCCATGTGCTTGGGACCAGGGGGTAAATGGAGGATAAAGTACTATATTCTTACAAGTTTCATCTTTTTAATTCAGGATTTGGATGAAATATTATATCAACTTTATAATGTTAACCTTTTTTGTTACATTAACATTTCCTAAGTTTTCATTAATCATTGTACCTTTTAAAGAAAACATTTGGATAGAAGTTTTCTAGATATTAGGGCAGCTGTATTCTAAATGTTATCTGACATTACAATGTCAAAAACTAATCTATCACTTAAGAGTTCTGAGGAAATAATAAAAACTGGCACCTTGATTATACATGATGATCTACATGGTTGGAGAAAAATAACAAAGCAACAAAATATCTTTCTCTCAATATAGGAAAAAATTATTCCACATTTATTGCGATTGAGACAAATTAAGGATGAAACTCTTCAGGCTGCAGTTAGAGAAATTTTGGCTTTAATTGGCTACGTGGATCCAGTAAAAGGGAGAGGAATTCGAATTCTCACAATTGATGGTGGAGGAACAAGGTAAGACTAGAAAATGATTTTTTTAAACTACAGATCCGAATCAAGCCTAGGAATTTTTAAACTGATTCAGTGTAATTGTATCATTATAAAATCAAATTTTTTAAATAAAACATGAAATAGTTATTAATTTACTATATCAGCCTAGACCTTCTTTAACATCTTACCCAAATTGCCTTTTACTTTAATTTGATCTGGTATTTATATTTTAGTGTGGTCTTTTCAGATCTTTTTGGTAGTTTATGGCAGTTTATTAATGATGATTCTTTTAAAATCTTGGCAATGTTTTGTAATGTTTGCTTTCTTTTATTATATAGATAAAGGTAAGATAAACCTAAATGTATTGGTCAACTGGTCACTTAATAAAGTGACGGTTTAAGAGAAGTCTGTATCAGTAAGTTCCTGACTCCCTACATCTTCACTTGCAGTTGGAAGTTCTGGTGCTACCCCAGAAATATTTAATGTCTTCTTAGCTTGGTAGGAGATGATTTCACCGTCAAGCTCCATCAAGCTCCATTCTACTACTGGCAAATTCATCCATGCTTCTTCTTCTGTCCTAGTTTGTGTAGTTCCTTTCTACTTCTTGGTTAGATCCTTGGCTTGCTTTTATGAACCTTTTGCCCCACATTTTCTAGTGTGGGTGCCGGTTCCCTGCTGTCTCTACTCCTACTTAGATTGATAGTACAGGCCCTGCCTGTTGTTCTTAGCTCTGATTTACTCTCTGGTACACTTGCCTTGCTAATCACTCTTCTGCATGTCCAAGTACTACCTTTCCTTTTTGTTAATTCTACAGGCTTAAATGTCAGCCAAGTCCTTTAAATTTTGACACCAGTGTCAGTGAAGGAGTGAGTGATAAAAGGAGGCTACTTAATAATCTAGGCAGAGGACAATAAAATACTAACTTCAGATGGTGGCAGTAGAGAGCAGGAGGAAAGAAAAATATACATGAAAATTTTGAAGGAGAAGGGAAACTAGATATGGTAGAAATAGATTGAAATCACTCTTAAGCATAAACCCTGTGGATGACTGAGACAGAATTACACAGACAGGGGAGGATGTGATTGGTGAGAAAGATGGTTTTCTTTCGGACATGTTGACTATAAGGCTTTACACATCCTTGCACTAGTACTCAGTTGGCAAATGAAGATAGAATTGATTGAGGAGAGGAGTCTTAGACGATCTTCTGGATATTTCCTAAGAAAGTGGAATAATCCAAGAAGGGCTTCTAAGGAAAAGAACACGTGTCTTTTATTTCTTTTGTGTACAAGAGCCTGGCGCACAGCATTGGCGCATCGTCTCAACCTGTAGATATGTTGATTCGTTAATCTTTAAATTTGTCCTGAATTAATTCATAAATACAGAATTTTAAAGTAGTTTTCTTCCTGATTATACAAGTAAAACTTGGAATAAAGGAAAAGAAAAATACGAAGAAAATCAAAACAAACCATAAGCTCACAATTTCCAAATTACTTTTTAAATTTTTATTTATTTTTTTCAAATATTTTTATCAGTGTGAATACATGTGTGCATTTTTTATTTCCTTTTTTATAAGTAATACAGGTCAAGGTCACATTGTTAAAATTTTATTCAGCATTATCTTTAATTCTTCATGTCTCACCTGAATTCATAATGTATTTCTCTTATAAGCCATCTCATGTTCTGTTACTTCTCTTCAAATCCACATTCTTACAATTAAAAAAGATCAGCATCTTTGGTTTTCTGCTTTAACCTCACAATATTTTCTAGTGACTTCCTGTTAGCAGTATCAAAGCACAGTTTGACATTTAAAATTTTATTTTGTGATGTGTGATTACCATTCAGGACTTCTCTGTCCCACAACTTAGAATGTTTCATTGTTTCTGCATATTCTCCCAGTGTTGAGAATTGTCCCCAAGTTACACACACGCTGAGTTGGCTGTACCTCCTAGATGATTTCATCTTTCACATTCATCATGAAGCTATTTGCTGTCTTTGTCAGGGAACCAGCAGTGAACAAAGTCATCAACATAAATTAATGCATCCTTTATGCAAATCATTGTCCTAAGGTTGTTGAATTTAAAAAAAAATGAATAAACAAAAGAAAGCTTAAAAATACTGCTAGTGGAATATATAAAACAAAAATGTACAGAAGCATAGGTTATCAAATACATAGGTAAGAGAAGAAACCAATATACAGCATCCCAAAACTGATGAGTGGAGATTTTAAGTATTTTCAGTGGTTGGGGCGTTTAAAAATAAATCTTGTATTGACATGTCTTTGCAGTCTTACTTAAAGAGATGCTAGTATACATTGAGAAATGTACTGCCATAATACAGGTTCTATGTCATTATTGAGATACTGGATTTTTGCAAGTGATCTTAAAAATTTAGGCACTTTTTGCTGATGCTAATTTATATGATTAGTTTTCATGTTGGCATATAAACTAGAAAAGCAATTTGTAGGATTGTTTTATTCAGTGACTTTCTTTGAAACAGGAATTCTCATTTCGCCTTTTATCTTTTCTACAGGGGTGTTGTTGCTCTTCAGACACTACGTAAATTAGTTGAACTTACTAAGAAGCCAGTTCATCAGCTTTTTGATTACATTTGTGGTGTAAGCACAGGTAATTATTATTATACAGAAGTGGTGCATCCCAGCAATGCATTAAGAAAAAGAACATTAAGCACATAGGTTGAAGATCATGGTCATACCCTGAAATGATGAGTATTAGTTCCATGTTTTGATGATGAGTAATCCTTTGGTTTGCTTAATAAACTTTTAAAAATGTTTATTGGGAATAAGTTAACATTCAGAAGTAGTTTTTGGAGGTGGGTACACTAGGTGAAGAGGATAAAGAGGCACAAAATTCCATTTATAAGTTCATTACGGGGATGAAAGTACAGCGAGAGTATAGTCAGTAATATTGTGTGTTGACAGATGGTGACTATACTTATTGGGGTGAGCATTTGGCAATATAGATAAGTGTCAAATCACTATGTTATACACCTGAAACCAATCTAATACTGTATATCAACTAATCTTCAAGTTTTAAAAAGTAGTTTTTAATGTGCTTTTCTAAATAAGTTTTAAATAAGAGACAGTGATAAGTACAAATTATGAATCATTGCTTATGGTACAGGAAAGGAGGTATTCAAACTGTCTTTGACCCAGACATGAAGGTGGATAAGGTTTTACTTTTCTGTGAGACATGTCCCTCTGTGTGGATATTGCTTCTTATATCTCTTTTTTATCTGATTGCTTGAAGCCAGAATTTAAATTGATAAATGTGAGAATATGCTTTTTAAAAGACTGCTTTTAAATAATGCTAGTTGGTATACATTTAAAATTGTAGTTTTATGTTTTTACAGAAATTGGCAGCTTAGAATATGATTGTTACTGAGTAATTTCTTAGTTTTTGTTGAGTCAACATCAGATGAATTTTTGTTCTGTTTTTCAGTTTCTTTACATCACCTCCCTCCCCCATCTGTTGTCCTGTGTTCCCCCTCCCATGTATACGTTAAGCCTCTCACGATACAGGTGGTTACTGCTTACCCCCCAGGTGACTTTCAAAAAGACTATTAAGATTGCAGATCCTTACTGCATATTTTACTGTTTGACCTGATAAGTTCTTACTTTACATTAGCTTATCTTCATAGACTTTTGTTTCTATTTCTTTTTCTCATTCTTTTGAATCAGAACAGTAGTTCTAAAACCATTAGCAACAGAATCCAGTGATTTCTGTACATTAATGGTGTCAAGTCTGACCAGTATTCCCAGAGGGCATGTTAGTCCATGTTCAGTTACGGAATGCATGAGAGCAGTTGCAGGGGTGATTCCAGAGCATAAGGAATCGGAGATTCTGGGTGTTCGAGCAGCACTGCCTCCCCAGGATGTCAGCAGGTCTGGGGAGTGTTGGGGAAGGGAAATTAAACAGGTTTCTTTAGAGGGACTTCTGACATCTTCTAGTATGGTAAAAATGCATTTTGACTCTCAGGATAGGAAAATAATATGTATCCTAAATTCATTTAACTATGGAAACTTTTCTTAAAGAGACATTTCCCAGGGCTAGTGTTCTTTGGTACTTCCTTTGTTGCTCTTACCTGAGCATTTCTAATGATCTTAGCAGGTCAAACATATAAACATATCTACAAGCTAACTTCTTGTTTTGACGCCATTGTTAGTAGGTGGGTGCTCAATAAAGAGAGTTTTAAATCATACAGATTCATCCATGGAGGAGAATATCAGCTTCTATATATGTACTTTTCTGTATTTGTCACAATATATCTTTTCCATTGTGTCTTGTAGCTTATGTGAACTTGAACCTACAGTTTAGTGCTTATAATTTTCCTTTCTTTTTTTCCATTTTGTGTACTCTAACAGAAATTTTGTTTGCACCTAAAATTTTTATAAAGTTAATAAATATGTATCTAGCTTAAGGGTAATGTCCTTACCAGTTAAGTAAAATTCATTTTTTAAATATTTGCTCTTTATAGTAGCTCTACTTGAAAAGAACTTAATTTTTTGGCAAGTTATTTCTTGAGTTAATTAGACATTTTCTGCGAATTGAAATATAACAATTTCTATTGTAAAGCATATTCTTAAGCCATACAGTGTTTTTTAAAACATGCTGTCCCTCTTTTACTAGAATAAAACCAAATATAATAAAGTACATGAAATAGTTAAAATGCATTATGATAGTGATTGCCTTGGTGTTTGATAGCAATTTCAAAGTGAGCAGTGACACTATACCTATCTTTACCATGTCCCACCCTCTCCCCATACCCAAAGCCTTCTCCCCACCTTTCTCTCTTCAGTTCAGGCTTAGGCCAATTTGGTACACTAGGTGGCAGTGTGTCCTACCATTCACAGCTAGGATATGCAAGCAGCTATTTAAAAAAATTAAAATAAATAGAAGGATGTGCCGGAGACCTAATTTCTTTAATTACATTGGTTCCCAGGACCAACCTGAAGAAGTAACTATTTTAATGAACTGAGTTGTCAAATATACTGTATTCTGTGACTAAAACTAAGAAATTAAGGTTAGAAAGGATATTGTCTACTAGAATATCTTAATTATATATTATTTAATGTAAAACATGCATTTTTATATATTTTTAAATTATCATCATCATCATTGGTTAGCATTAAATTAAACCCTTACTGAGGCCAGATAAAGCACTTTAAATGTGTTGTCCCAGTATAAGAGCCTTATATATTTTAATTGTTGTTATCTTTATTTTATAGATGAAAAAGTTGGAGCTCTGAGAGATTTAGTAGTTTGTCCCAGGTGACACAGTTGGAAAGTGTTAAAGCTAGAATTTTAACCAGGCTTGTTACTCAGATTTTTAAGTACTGTAACGTCAGTGCTGATAAAAACTAAGGATTCTTTCTTTCAGGTGCTATATTAGCATTCATGCTGGGATTGTTTCATATGCCCCTGGATGAATGTGAGGATCTTTATCGAAGATTAGGATCCGATGTGTTTTCACAAAATGTTATTGTTGGAACAGTCAAAATGAGTTGGAGCCATGCATTTTATGACAGTCACACATGGGAAAATATTCTTAAGTAAGTTAAAACTATTCTTTTTTTAAAATGGTTTGATTAAGATCATACGTGCATATGATAATTTGAAAAAATGTAAAGAAGAATATTCAGTTTTTGACCCCACTAGTTGGAGATAGCCACTGTTAATATTTGGTGAATCATGTTCTAGTCACTATTTTCTTGTGTTCATGTATGTGAGATTTGCATATAAAAGTTGCCTTTTTAAAAATTGAGACCAAATTATGTGTAGATCAACATGTTTGCATTCTGTTGTTTCTACTTACATATATAGTCTTTCTTAAGTTATTAGCTGATACTCTTCTAAAACATTTAATGATTTTAAGACATTTTTTCCAAAATACACAAAGCCATTGTACTCCCTTTAAAAACTAATAAGCATAAAGTAAAAAACTTAAGATCACCCACAATCTTATTACTCAGAGCTATAGATGTTGCAATATATTACCTTCTAATTTTTTTCTATATACATTTTCATATACATTTTATATGGCAGAAATTGTGTTACAATTATAATTTTGAACTTTTCCCTTTTTTTTCAACTTTATTAAAATCTCTTGACAAATCTTTATAAAACAGAGTGTGCTACATTCCAGAGTGTTATGGTACCATATTTTCTTAACTGTTTACGTTCAGGACATCTCTATTGTTCCTAATTTTTTGTGATTATGAACAACGTTGTTGGAGGAAAATGTAATTTCTCCTCACATTTCAGAATAAATATATACGTAGATCAGTTTATAAGAAACATAATTGTTGCGTGATTGTTGATAACTTAAAAATAATCATTACAGAAAACAAGGAAAATAATTTATAATCCCACTAAGAACAAAAACACTATTTATATGGTGATGTGCTTTTTTCTAGAATTTCTTAGAGGTAAATAAGCATGGGGCCGGGGTTGTGAGTGTCTGTGTGTATATTTATACCCATCACAAAATTGGGATGATAATGCACATGATAATTTTCAGAGCATTTTACCATGGATGATTTTTGTATGTGTCTAACTATTTTTTGAGACATGTTTAAAATGGTTTCACTACCCCATTTTTATAGATGCACTATTTTTATTTAACAAATTCACTATTGGAAAAGGAGAATATTTCAGGTATTTTTACAATTCAAAGTAATGTCCAGATGGACATCCTACCATCTCTATATAAATCTCTGATTATGTCTTTAAGGTAAATTTCTAGAGTAAAATTTTGGGACAGAGAGTATACATGTTTTAATCACGAGCTATATATGTGTATAAATGTTCTTCAAAACAGTTGTACCAACTTACCCACCAGAATCAGTTTTTATTTCCATTTCATGAAATATTTAAGAATGCCAAACACTTCCATTTTTAAAACTTCAATTTGAGAGATTTTTAAGTTGATGTTTTCAATTTGCTTCAATTTAATTTTGATGTTTGAACATTTTTTATGTCTTCTGATTACATTTCTCTTTTTGTAAATTTCAAGGACATAATATTTTTCTCTCATGATATTACTATATTGTAAATATATTATCATTTGCTATATGTTGAAAATGTGCTTTATTTCTAATAGAAGCAAAATATTAATATATTTTAAGTGCAGTTTAAAATCTTCATTTAGTCAAATCTCTTTAATTTTTAACTTTGCTTTAATGTTTAGAAAGTCTTTTCTGCCTTGAAATCAGGTAAATTTTTATATTTGAGTCTTACGATATAACTAGTTTATTTTAAATTCTTAGGTCATCTGAGATTTTTTGTGTAATTGAAAGGAGGTTAAACTTTTTTTTTCAAATATGAATTCAAATGTCCCTGTTCTTTTTACCAAGTGCTTTTTCCTTTTTTCAGATTTGAAATGCCACTTTTATCATATTTTAAATTCTTATTTACATCAGAGTCTATGTCCAAGATTTTTTCTGTATTGACTTTTAAAGTTTTTGTCCAAATTGTTTTAGTTATTGAACCCTTGCATAACATTTTTATACTGACATAGCAAGTCTTTTTTTCCTTATTCTTTTTCCTTTTCACTGTTTTCACTTAATCTTCAAAGTGAATCTTAGGTTACTTTTGTTACATGAAAATAAATCCCTCTGATAACTTTGATTGAAATTATATGAAATGCAGCAGTTATTTTTTAATATTGACATCTTTCCAGTTGAGCAGTCTTCCCATCCATTAATATCATATGTTTATTTTGGGGTCTTCTTTCGTGTCTATTAGAAAAACAATAATCGATATCAATTCTCATTAAATCATAAAATCATAGATAAAATTTTTTAATGAGGATTTGAAATTTTACTGTAAATCCAGTTTTTCTGCTATGAACTATTTTTTTCCCTTTTGTTACTCATTAGCGTATCTTCATGTATTTGCATATTGATATTTCATTGGTGGTCCTTCAAAGTCTCCTTTATTTTTAGTCACAGCATTGATAAACTTTCTCAGTATGCTTGGTTGCTTTTATCTTATTTTTCCCTACTTTTCCACTCAGTTTTTGCTATAAAACAAATCACTACAAACCTTAGTGGTTTAAAATAATGATTTAGTTTCACCATTCTGTGCTTTCACTGGCCATTTCTTCTGTCTAAATTGACTCACATGGCTGCTGGCAGCCGGGAGCCCAGCCGAGGTGGCTGGGACAGCTGGTCTCTGCCTCCACATGGTCCCTGTCATTCTGGACTGCGTCCCATCATGGTGGCGGCCTCAGAGTTCCAAGAAAGCAAGCCCCAGTGCTTAAGTATTTATCAAGCTTCAGTTTAATGGCATGCTGATGTCGCATTGACCAAAGCCACTCACACCCAGGGTCTGTGTGGGAAGGGACTATATATACAAGGATATGGATATCACGAAGTATGAGTCACTGGGACCATTCACCTATTCTGTGGCCTTTCTGTCATTTTTTTCTTCTCTCGTTGTTTATTGAGAGCATTTTAATGGCTTTTTTTCCTGTAATAATGATTTTGTATTATAGGGACACTTTTTAATTATAGCATTGGTAGAATCTAGGAATGTTGAACATTTTTTCATATTTTGACATCTCTCTGTAAAGCAATTAATGTTCTTGACATTCTCTTCAAATTTGTACTTATTACTTAATTCACTAAAGCATTTTAACTTTTTATAAAATAAAGGTTTAAACAAAAAGTAAATTGGAAGATTTCTTACAGTATGTAAGCAGCATGTTCCCAGGATCTCTGTCCCAATTTTACAGCAAGATTCCTATAAAAGATAAAGTGAAAGATCCTTAGAAGAGTAAAGTTGCATTAATCTTCCTACTGAAGAAACACATAGGTCAGGTTGGGAAAGACAAGGATCTTGTCTGTTTTAGAAAGTATTTTACATTGATATTTATAAAAGATTGTAAAGGGTACATCATTACCTAATTTGTAAATGCTGCCTTCATGTGATTACATGATATTCTAGTTGAGAAACAATATTGTTTAAAAAATGTCATTAGAAAAATGTTTTTTCTTATTGAGCCCAGTTGGTGAAAAACATATCCTTTATATTCAATATGGGGAAACAATAAATAGTTTTTAAGCCTGGAAAAAATCTGTTCACTGAAATGAAATACCCTTATAATGGAATTGTGAAAGTTGCTGTCCAAGGACAACTTCTGTCATATTGCAGTAATTCAAATGCCAATTCAGATGATTTAAACAGATCGTTTTTGGGGGGTGACATTGATTCCATATGGCTTAAAGTCTGAATGTTCCGGTCTGGTTTTTAGATTACTTTGTAACTTGTCTACCTTGTTTCTGCAGTCTTAACACAGCTCCTTTTCCTGTGTTACGACAGGAAACGACAGATTTATTAGGCCTCTCTGCCTTTACCCTGTATATGTTCTGGCTCTGAATAAGTTGGGTTGCCATCTTTTGGTGTCGTCTTAAACTGTACCTCATGCATCTTTCCCTGATACTGCAGCCTGTATTGATTGCCCCCTCGGAACTGTAGCTACTTGCAGTTTGAATCAGATATTAATAACTGCATATTGTTTCACATGCATTTATTGGATTATAAGCCTCCTAGAGGAGATTCTTCTACTTCTTATTTGTCCCTTGTAGCAGTTTGACAGAGCCATGGGCAAACAGTAATTGCATAATGTATGTTCCCTGATGGGAGGAAATAAAATGATTCAGTTAAAATTTTTCTTCTTTAATAAAGGGATAGAATGGGATCCTCACTAATGATTGAAACAGCAAGAAACGCCACGTGTCCTAAGGTAAGTTTAGATTCTCTTAAATGTAACACCTAGTTGGGATTGAAGGTCAGATGAAAGTGCTTATTCTGAAGGCCCTTGAAACATTTATCAGGAACCTCTTTTAATAGATTATATTGATTGCTTAGATATTCGATCAGTCTATGAAGATTCAGGATGTGGTCATTAGACCCTTTCTATATTCAGTAAAAGCATAACAAAAGCTTAAGAACATGAAAGACTGGGACTAAAAATAATGAAGAATTATTATATTATAAGAGTTAATCAGTTTTTTAATCTTTTATTAAGAAATAGGATTTGGTGCCTAGGAATCCCATTCAGCTTATGTATTTTTTTAAATTAAGGTGTTATTGATATACATTCTTATGAAGGTTTCACATGAAAAAACAATGTGGTTATTACATTCACCCTTATTATCATGTCCCCCCCATACCGCACTGCAGTCACTGCGCATCAGTGTAGTAAGATGCACAGAGTCACTGTTGCCTTCTCTGTGCTACACTAGCTTCCCCATGATCACCCCCACACCATGTGTGCCAATCATAATACCGCTTAATCCCCTTCTCCCTCCCTCCCCACCTGCTCTCCCACACCTCTCCCCTTTGGTAACCACTAGTCACTTCTTGGAGTCTGTGAGTCTGCTGCTGTTTTGTTCCTTCAGTTTTGCTTCATAGTTATACTCCACAAATGAGGGAAATCATTTGGCACTCACTTGTCTTTCTCCACCTGGCTTATTTCACCAAGCATAATATCCTCCAGCTCCATCCATGTTGTTGCAAATGGTAGGATTTGTTTCTTTCTTAGGGCTGAATAGTATTCCATTGTGTATATGTACATCTTTATCCATTCATCTACTGATGGACACTTAGGTTGCTTCCATATATTGGCTATTGTAAATAGTGCTGCAATAAACATAGGGGTGCATATGTCCTTTTAAATCTGAGAAATTATATTCTTTGGGTAAATTCCTAGGAGTGCAATTCCCAAGTCAAATGGTATTTCTATTTATAGTTTTTTGAGGGACCTCCATATTGCTTTCCACAATAGTTGAACTATCTTACATTCCCACCAGCATTGTAGGAGGTTCCCCTTTCTCTGCATCCTCGCCAGCATTTGTTGTTCTTAGTCTTTTCGATACTGGCCATCCTAACTGGTATGAGGTGATATCTCATTGTGGTTTTTATTTGCGTTTCTCTGATAATTAGTGATGTGCAGCATCTTTTCATGTGCCTGTTGGGCATCTGAATTTCTTCTTTGGAGAATTGTCTGTTCATATCCTCTGACCATTTTTTAATCAGGTTATTTGCTCTTTGGGTGTTGAGGCATGTGTGTTATGTATTTTGGATGTTAACCCCTTGTTGGATGTGTCATTTACAAATATATGCTCCCATACTGTAAGAGGCTTTTTGTTCTGTTGATGGTGTCTTTTGCTGTACAGAAGCTTTTTAGTTTGATATAGTCCCACTTGTTCATTTTTGCTTTTGTTTCCCTTGCCCAGGGAGATACGTTCATGAAGAAGTTGCTCATGTTTATGTCCAAGAGATTTTTGCCTATTGTTTTTTCTAAGAGTTTTATGGTTTCATGACTTACATTCAGGTCTTTAATCCATTTTGAGTTTACTTTTGTTTATAGGGTTAGACAATAATCCAGGTTCATTCTCTTTCATGTAGTTGTCCAGGTTTGCCAACACAAGCTGTGGGAGAGGCTGTCATTTCCCCATTAATATCCATGGCTCCTTTATCATATATTACTTGACCATATATGCTTGCATTTATATCTGGGCTCTCTAGTCTGTTCCATTGGTCCATGGGTCTGTTCTTGTGCCAATACCAAATTGTCTTGATTACTGTGGCTTTGTAGTAGAGCTTGAAGTTAGGGAGCATAATTCCCCCTGCTTTATTCTTCCTTCTCAGGATTGCTTTGGCTATTCAGGGTCTTATGTGGCTCCATATGAATTTTAGAACTATTTGCTCTAGTTCATTGAAGAATGCTTTTGGTATTTTGATAAGGATTGCATTGAATCTGTAGATTGCTTTAGGCAGGATGGATGACCATTTTGACAATATTAATACTTCTATCCATGAGCTTGGGATGTTTTTCCATTTATTGGTATCTTCTTTAATTTCTCTCATGAGTGTCTTGTAGTTTTCAGAGTATAGGTCTTTCACTTCCTTGGTTAGATTTGTTCCTAGGTGTTTTATTCTTTTTGATGTAATTGTGAATGGAATTGTTTTCCTGATTTCTCTTTCTGCTAGTTCATCATTAGTGTGTAGGAATGCAACAGATTTCTGCATATTAATTTTGTGCCCCGCAACTTTACTGAATTCAGATATTAGATCTCGTAGTTTTGGAGTGGATTCTTTAGGGTTTTTTATGTACAATATCATGTCATCTGCAAACCGGGACAGTTTAAGTTCTTCGTTACCAATCTGGATGCCTTTTATTTATTTGTGTTGTCTTATTGCCGTGGCTAGGACCTCCAGAACTAAGTTGAAGAGAAGTGGGGAGAGTGGGCATCCTTGTCTTGTTCCTGATCTTAAAGGAAATCTTTCAGCTTCTCGCTGTTAAGTATGATGTTGGCTGTGGGTTTGTCATATATGGCCTTTATTATGTTGAGGTACTTGCCCTCTGTACCCATTTTGTTAAGAGTTTTTATCATGAATGGATGTTGAATTTTGTCAAATGCTTTTTTAGCATCTATGGAGATAATCATGTGGTTTTTGTTCTTTTTGTTGATGTGGTGGATGATGTTGATGGATTTTCGAATGTTGTACCATCCTTGCATCCCTGGATGAATCCCACTTGATCATGATGGATGATCCTCTTAATGTATTTTTGAATTCGGTTTGCTAATATTTTGTTGAGTATTTTTGCATTTATGTTCATCAGAGATACTGGTCTGTAATTTTCTGTTTTGTGGTGTCTTTGCCTGTTTTTGGTATTAGAGTGATGTTGGTCTCATAGAATGAGTTTAGGAGTATTCCCTCCTCTTCTACTCTTTGGAAAACTTTAACGAGGATGAGTATTAGGTCTTCACTAAATGTTTGATGAAATTCAGCAGTGAAACCTTCTGGTCAGGAGTTTTGTTGGTAGGTAGTTTTTGGTTACCAATTCAATTTCGTTTCTGGTAACTGGTCTATTCAGATTTTCTGTTTCTTTCTGGGTCAGCCTTGGAAGACTTTATTTTTCTAGAAAGGTGTCCATTTCTTCTAGGTTATCCAGTGTGTTGGCATATAATTTTTCATAGTAGTCTCTAATAATTCTTTGTATTTCTGTGGTGTCCATAGTGATTTTTCCTTTCTCATTTCTGTTTCTGTTTATGTCTGTAGACTCTCTTTTGTTCTTGATCAGTCTGGCTAAGGGTTTATCTATTTTGTTTATTTTCTCAAAGAACTAGATCCTGCTTTCATTGATTCTTTCTATTGTTCTTCTTCATTTTATTTATTTCTGCTCAAATCTTTATTATGTCCCTCCTACTGATTTTGGGCCTCATTTGTTCTTCTTTTTCTAGTTCGTTAATTGTGAGTTTAGACTATTCATATGAGGTAGGCCTGAGGTAGGCCTGTATTGCAATATACTTCTCTCTTAGCACAGCTTTCACTGCATCCCACAGATTTTGTGGTGTTGAATTATTGTTGTCATTCGTATCCATATATTGCTTGATCTCTGTTTTTATTTGGTCATTGATCCATTGGTTATTTAGGATCATGTTGTTAAGCCTCCTTGTGTTTGTGGGCTTTTTCGTTTTCTTTGCATAATTTATTTCTAGTTTCATAATTTTGTGGTCTGAGAAGCTGCTTGGTACAATTTCAATGTTTTTTAATTTACTGAGGCTCTTTTTGTGGCCTAGTATATGATCTATTCTTGAAAATGTTCCATGTGCCCTTGAGAAGAATGTGTATCCTGCTTCTTTTGGGTGTAGGGTCCTGTAGATGTCTGTTAGGCCCATCTATTCTAATGTGTTGTTCAGTGCCTCTGTCTCCTTACTTATCTTCTATCTGGTTGATCTGTCCTTTGGAGTGAGTGGAGTTTTGAAGTCTCCTAGAATGAATACATTGCATTCTATCCCCTTTTAATTCTGTTAGTATTTGTTTCACCTATGTAGGTGCTCCTGTGATTACAGGAACTGGGGATATAACCTTTGACTTACATAGTAAAGCAACCAGGCCCCTGGCGGGGCTTAGCACAGGACCTAACAACTTTGGCCTCATACATACCTTTTAGATTCTTAAGTTTACGTTGAAGATCATTAACAAATACAGTGCATTTTACGTAAATTCAGCTGACATCAATAAAATCTGACACCTAGAGTGATCAGCATTCTTTTTCTTTATAAAAATAATTACCCAGCTACCAGTTATTAACTATTATCAGAAACGCCTGAGAGTTTGTGTAATGTTAAAGGTTTCAGTTACTAAAGTCATAATGCTTTCAAAGAGCGCAGAAACAAAGATTAATTTGTAAATGATGATATGAAGATAGTATATTCATCTTTAAGCAGTTTCTATCATTTTTGTTCCTGCTGTATCAATTATTACATAAAGGTCTACAAATTTATGTCTTAGTGATATATTTTTAAATAGCTAATGAAATAATGTCATCAAAATATTTTTATTATTGTATAATACAGTTCTCAAAAATGTCTCAGCCCTTGTATCTATTTTCTCATAAAGAAATACCTATTTAAAAAGATCTGGTCCCCTTAACATTAGGGTTTTGTTACACATTTATCTTGATGGGTAGAGTTGTAGATTGTTCATTCTTACTACTAAGTAATATTTAATTTTTGTAGATACCAAATATTGCCGCTCACAGTAGGGTATTGTTCACTTTTTATCTCCCTAGGTAGCTGCAGTAAGTACCATAGTAAACAGAGGGATAACGCCAAAAGCTTTTGTGTTCAGAAACTATGGTCATTTTCCGGGAATCACCTCACACTATTTGGGAGGCTGTCACTATAAAATGTGGCAGGCCATCCGGGCCTCCTCCGCTGCTCCAGGCTACTTTGCAGAGTACGCACTGGGAGATGATCTTCATCAAGTAGGTTGACTTTAAGACTTATCTGTGTAAAACTTCATGTGATTAAAAGGAATCAGCATGTATTAAGTGTCACTGAATTAAAAAGGGATCAATCAAGGAGACTTTGTGTCTCCATGTGGTAAAAGTAGTGCAGTAAGATATTTGTATTTGTTGTTTGTTTTTGTTTTAAGTTAACTTGTAAATTAAATTCCACTTGTTTGTTTTAAGTTAACAAGTCTTCTGGCTTGAGAGCATATTTTAGGAAATTTTTTTTGTATGTTATATAATGTGACTCATAGGCAATTATGATAATTTTATTGATGGAAAAATGCAGTAATTTATGTTTGGCCACCAAATATGATAAAAATTAAAAAGAAACAGAGTCCCTGAAAATGCAGAACCCAATCTTTTTTAGTGGATATCTTGAAGGAGAGGATATAATAAAATAATAGTAAATATTCATTTTTAGCTTTGTGCCAGACACTTGTATAGTTCTCTGCATACTATACTTCATTTAATCATCACTACTTCCAAGGTGTAGATAGAGTTATTTCCATTTTACAAATGTGGAATTGGAATCTTAACAAAGTTTAAGTAACGGGACTAGGGTCACATCTGTTAAATGACAGGATGCTGTCTGTAATTATGCTATTTTTAAATTTATGGCGAAGTCATCTGTAAAATTGAGTGTTTCTGATAATTCTTTTTCTGGTATGTACACTCATTAATTTATTGTAAGCTTTTTCTCTGTCAAGTTTCTCCCACTACTTATGGAAATCTTAACTCATAACTTAACACTAAATGATAAAAAAAAGTCAATAACCTTTTTTAGTTTCTCCTTCCAAAAAATATGAATCGTATATATGCTTTTTATATGATGTCCTATTTAAAAATCAGTCTCTTTTGATGGTATTATTAACCTTAACTTTCTAGTCATGAAATATGCTTTATTAATTGGTATGAGATTGGGAAAAAACTATTTTGACAAGGATTTTTCAGATATATTCAAAAGCTCATGCATAAATCTATATAAGCTACATATCAACTATATAATTTTAATTTGCATGTGTCAGTTATAATAACTTAAACATTTTTATTAACTTATTTTCTTTTACATTTTTATACAGTAGCTTTAGAAGTATTTTTAGATGTTACTATTCATTATCCCATTTTCTTCCTACCTTTCTAGAAGTAATGTCATAATCTTTCTAGTTAAGAGATTAAAATCGGATTCCTTTTGCCTTTGGAGTCAATTCAGACTGTTTTTTACTTTGTCAAGTCAGTCATTGTTGAATTATGTAAGGCACTTCCCCTTCTGCCTTTCTCTTCTTTCTTCCACCCACTCAGGGCAGAAAGTGCTGGCTGTAGGATTTCTTTTTGACATTGGTCAGAAATAAGATTTTTATTTTAATGGGTATCTTGCTGTTTTTAACAATTGTTTTTCCATATTCTTATAGTATTTTCACTATGGCATAAATGGAGAAATAACTGAAACAATGTATCAAAATATGTAGTTAAGGTTTATTACTTAAAGCCTTAAGGTGGTTGTCTTAGTACAAAACTGCAGTTTTGCCAAGTACTAGTGAAAGTCTCACATGAGAAGCTACTGCATTTCAGGACCATATGTTCCCAGACTTCAAAATAAGTTAATTTCATTTGCTCATTATTCTTTATCCAAGAGGAAGTAGTTCTAAAGTTTAATTTAGTCCTGTAGAGTATATATATAACAAGCCAAAAGTAATTCAGCTTAGATAGACTAGTGGTATTTCTTTTCATGCTTAGCCATTTTTATATTGATGACCATAATCTTTGAGCTTAGGTTGAGTTAAGATTAAAATAACTTCTTATATAAATTTTATGTGAAGCATATAACCACATTCAGAGAATATACTTTCATGTACATCAGTGACTTGACTCCAGAAAGATTGATACATCTAAGTTAATGAGAATATTCAAATGAAATTTGCAATCTAAGCAAACCCTATTTAAGTAAATATTTTCCTTATTGCATATACTTAAGGAAGAAGTGGGATATTATCCTCCTCAAAAGACATCATGAAAGATTGATTAGAATATTCTAAGGTGTGAGTGATCTTGATTGCTTAAGCAAAGAAAACATTCAAGCAAAGTTCCTTTCCAGCCCTTCAGAAGTTGTCAAGAAGTTTAAAACTAAAATATGGCCCTTACTTATTACAGTCCTATTAAGTTCTTTGAATAATTGTATTAGTTTTTTTCTCATTTCATTTTTAAAAGCCCCTTTAACTGTCATATCTGACATATGTTTTAATGTAAGTTACCTCATTTCCATGGAATCAAGTAGAGTATAAATTATAGATTAATACTCTATTTGAGCAGTTAATTGAATGTAGTGATATAATTCAGAGGTATGAGTAGGTAGATGGGTAAATTTCATTTGCCTTTGACTATAAAGAGAAGAATACTATTATAGTATTTACAAGGATTATTTATTACATGTCCTAGAAAATTATAAAGTGGGAAGAATTCTGTTTGAGTAGCTTCCAATATATTACATTTCTCTCCCACCCACATTGCATCATACTCATACTTATTTTAAATAGTACCTTTTATACAAAATTATCCCTCCTCTCTCTCTCTGTCTCTCTCTCTTTTAGCCAGCTTTATTGCAGTATAATTGATATACACAACTTGTACATATTTGAGGAGTTTGGACATATACATATCATTTCTCTTTCATCTTTTTCTATCTCCACCTCCAAAATTAAATCATTCATTCTCTGTCTTTGAAGATAAAGATTGATGGTTTAGTTTGCACTAAAGGTTTTAATGACAGATTCTCATATATTTCTGTTAGGCCTTAGTTACATTTTAAAACATTATGTTCAGAACTCAAGATACATTAGCCTAAAAGGAATTATTATATTTCATATAAATGTTCCTAGGGACAGAGTGTTTTTAGCAGAAAGAGCCTGGCTAGCACCTGCCAAATTAAGCCTGTGCCAAGCCACAGCTGATCATTTTCATTATAACTAGATGGAAATATAGCAAGTGCTTCCTCAGTGCCAAGCACTAGGTTAGCTCTGAAGAATGTAAAGGTTTTTAATAACTGCTAGCATGCTGTTTGTGTTTCTTGGATACTACCCTCAACGAGCTCAAACTAGACTATGTAAACACTGTTGTAGAATGAGATGATAAATTCAGTAATAAAAATATTTACATGGTTAAGTAGTGTAGAAGATAGGATTTATCCTGTGAGGATCAGCTTTACGAAGAAGTTTTCATCTGAGCTGATGTATAAAGAATGAATAGTTGATTAGGATAGACACGGGATGGAGAGGGGAGGAAGGAGGATGCTTGCTTAATGGTCACAGAGTTTCTGTTTGGGGTGATAAAACTGTTGAAAATAGATGGTGGTGATGGTTGTAAAACAATTGGTATGTAATTAATGCCACTGATTTGTAACCTTAAAAATGGTTAAAAGGACCAATTTTATTTTGTATATTTTGCCATAATAAAAAACAAAATTTTTTTTAAACCCTAAAATAAAAGGCTAAGATGAGATGATTAGGAGGCATTCGCATTGTCGCATTGTCCACTGGCTATTTCCTGGCAAGTATTTATGACAGGATTAAATGTATATTTAAAGCAGCAAAAAGTATCCACATTTCATGCTATTAAGCACATTCATGATATTCTGCAGGTAAAACAGAATCCTGTGTGTACCTCTAAGAGATAAGTAGCAAATTATCTAATCAATTCATTTCTCAAGTTTGTTTTACCTCAGCATCTAGCACTGTGCCTGGCAAATACC
The DNA here is from genome assembly GCA_029783875.1 of Phataginus tricuspis. Lineage (NCBI taxonomy): Eukaryota > Metazoa > Chordata > Mammalia > Pholidota > Manidae > Phataginus > Phataginus tricuspis. The sequence continues at coordinate 3,717,888 of JAQQAC010012171.1, read as the reverse complement.
AAGTACACAAAAAATAAATAAGTTTGAGTACGAATACTTAAATGAATGGGAAGGCTACAGGACATACCATAGACATAGCATTAGCCTAATGTCTTGCTGATAGAAAAGGCATTTGACAAGAGGAAGCTAACTATAAACAGAGCTTAACAAGGGATGGTATTCTTCAGCCCCTGGACTAGAGTGAATACCAAAAATCTTAAATTCTGTGTTTTTTTTTTTTTATTGAAACCAGGTAAAGTTTAAGGAACAGGAATTTACTTTCAAGCTTGGCTATTGAAACCATTGGCAACTAGGCAACTTTTTGATTTGGAATTGATTTTACTATTATCAATTCTTGCTAAACTTCATTTTCCCTGTCTTTAACTTTTCTCCCTTTTTTGCCTTTTTGGATCCTTTATAATAATGAAGAAGTGTTTCATCTAAAATACCCAGATGATTAGAAGCTACACAGAGTATAACTGTAGAATTGAAGATAAAAATAGTCTAATAAAGGAGAACTTTTTTGCTGAATTGAAAATGAAATATTTTACTTCTATCATGGGATGGGCATCATTCCAATATATTATCAATTGAAAACAAAGGAAAAAGTTGACAGGGTTCAAATTTGTACTTGAGAAGGCTTTTGGGAAATAATTTTTACTACATACATTTAAATAATTCAAGAATGTTTTTACAAAGTTAAACAATTCAAAACCTAGCCAATTTGACTTTTAACAGATATATAAAGATAGCTAAATTTAGAAATAGTTTTATTTAAACTGATGAATGAGTAAACAAACTGTGATACATCTGAATAATGATCTAATAGTCAGCAATAAAAAGGAATGCATTACGTAGACAATGACATGGATATATTGCAGAAGCATTATTCTAGGTGAAAGAAATAAGACTTAAAAGATTGTACTGTATGGTTCCATTTATTTTTATAACAAGAGCTACCGTGTAACCTTGGAGGGTAGGTGAAAAAATAATTTTTGAGAATAAGAGGATTGAGGAACTGAGAGTGCAAGGTGTAGTACAGATGTGAAGTCACATGGGGTAGTATAAAGAATTTCTACCCCTGCTTACATGGGGCGGAAAGGAAATCTGTGAGCTTGGTGCTAATTTGTTGAATGAAGAAGAGTGATTTGGAGGTTGGTAGGTGATGACAGTGATGAGGAAATGATGATTTATTCTGTCTGGATTGGCTTTACAAAGCCAATATACAGGGCCTTTAAAGAACATGAATTTTCAAGTGGATTTAGACTAAAAATGGTCTAAAAGAAACACTGAATAACTATATTACTATAGCATTTAACTATATTATACTAAGATGTACACTGAAAATTAAGTTTTCCGAATCCATGATTAATATACGTTTAGTGCTAGCATGTGCGTTACTATTTCCTCATTCTGTTCCTGGTACAAATTGCTCTTCTCCTGAGCCTAGAAAGGGAGAGGGGCTTCACTGTTCTTAGGCCACCTGCCTGTCAGGCAGCAAACTAGGTGAGCCCCACCCCACCCCCTTTTTTTCTGTCCCAGACCGGGGGCCATTCACAGACCTGGTTTGTGCCATCTTTAGGTTTCAGAGACAATCTGTAAGCATATCTCAGCCACAAAGGGATGTTTATGAAAAGAGCCAAAGATCTGAAATACGGTGGGCCTAGGAATAATGTGCCCTGTTGACAGTCTTTTGAAAGGATAGCCTCTTTTTATCAAAGTCATGGATGTGGAAACATAAGACACATTCTTTTGAAGAGATGTAGTTAGAGATTGGCAACTCAGGGGAGGTAGAAATTGGATTGGAAGTGGTAGCAAACCACCCAGCCTCAAATGGAGAATAGAAAAAGCAATGAAAACATGTGACACAACAGCTTTTCTGAGGGCCCACACAGCCATGTGCATTGCTATTATCCCAGAGGTATCCTAGAGCTGCAGTCGAGGATGAGTGACACATGCTGTGATAAAGGACCATTAGCTTCAGATTGGCTATTCCGTAACTACTAAAGAGTCAGCTAAGTTTCTCTGGGAGTGTAGTTACCATTTGGGGACATTGCTATATTGCTGCCTTCTGGTGTAATCTGACTCAACCAGAGTCTTTTTGTAGATACACATTTTTGACAAAGTTGTTTTTTTTGTTGCTTAAAATGAAGAGCTGTCATTGATATCTGTGATTTGTGAAATAAATCCCCTAATTAACAGCATAAATTCACAAAAAGAGTGAGGAGTGTTTCTTCTTCATGTTCTTTGAGAAATTAAAACAGTAGTCTACTTCAGTAGGGCTGAGTCATGCCTCATGTTTTTCACGGGCCCTCAAGCCGGAGAGCATAGCGCTGGCAGTGGTGTGGGTAGGTGGTTCCCACACGGAAGGGTCATCACTCGGGAGAAGTGTGTGTCTGAACCTTCCTCTGCTGCGTGTGCTGCTTTTTACCTTTATCAGAAACTTGCAGATTTTTGGAAAAGGAAGCTGTCAACAAAGACTTTTTTAAAGTTCTAGGGCCGGTACTAAACAAGTTGCCATTGAGCCCATTTTAAATTATATGTGTATGTGTCAATACTCAAGAAAACACCTTACCAGCAAATTTTAGAACTGAAAGGGATGTTAGAAATTATCTAATCAAACCTTATTTTAAAAGTCGTTATGCCTCTACCAAAGGGCTAGTAGGTAGAAGAGCTGAAATTAGAGTTATAAATATCAGTATTCCTAATCTGTGTTTTTCCCCCACAATCTCGAATCTTTGAGAAAAAGTTAAAATGCCGTTATTGTATTCTTTTTTTTTTTAAGTGTATGGCTTATTGCAGTTTTATATGCACACACGCACACACACACACGTCTGCTCTGAGGAAAACTCTGTTATGCAAAGTGACCAAAGAGTCTAGATTGCCTTGGTTTTATTGTATTAGTGTATTAAAAAAGAATTCTGAAGAAATGTGCCTTCTACAAGAAAAAGAAGTTGGCTTGTTATATATCTTTGCTCGAAAATATTTGAATTACTGTTATAGTGGTTCCTTCATTTAAAGTGTATTATGCATTGTTGAATGATAGTTAAGGTTGTATTTCTCTTCCTATCGTTGTGGAAGACGTTTCTCAAAATACTTTTTAAAAACTGTGCTAGCACATTCAGCAATGTCTTATAATAGAAATGGATTGTTTTCTATTCACTATGTTAGCATTATTTCATCTAGGTTCTTGCCAGAATAAATGATTCTTGGTGCATGTTCTGAGGAGTGACTGGGAGTTAGTTGAGCAAAGAAGGCACTGGGGAAAGAGCGTGCTGAGGGAGAGGGCGATACAGGCAGAGGCGTGAAGGCGAGGGAGCGCGGCTTGTCCGAGAACCTGCAGTGACTCATGTATGGCTAGGCTACAGGATTAGAAGATGACCGATTCTGGGTAGCTTCAAAATGCAAAATCTAGAATTATTGGGAAAGGTTATAGGAGAGAGATTTGGGCTTTTTAGAAAGGAATAATCTCTAACAGTTTATAGCTTTTCAAATTGAATGGGTGCATTAGTACCTGGGAATGCAAGATTGATTATATACTTTTATTCTAATACATTTTCACAGTACTTTATCAGCATATTTTACCCTTCTCTCATTTTGAATTCTTCAAAATAATAGTTATTGATAAAAGCTTAGAAATACAAGTTTGCCTGCTTTGTTTAAGTTATATCTGCATTACAGTGAATGTAATACTTTGAAGTTGTATTACTAATAAAATTTCAACTTAAATTAGTTGAGTTAATTTGGTTATATTTCACTTGTGAAAGAAGCATTTGTTTTAATTGTTTGGTAGAACCATCACTCTTTTGTTAGTTTTTATATAGAATCTATACTAACCACCAAACAAGGATAATGTTTCTTTAAAAAGCAGTACATGAAGTTCATTTTATAGTTTTGAGCAAAACGTGCAATGCAATCCAAGAAGTTCAAACTTTCATAATAGGAAATTTTGGCCAGTGAATTTTCACATGATTTTTTTTTTGCAGCTGTAGTTTATAAAATAAATAATTCACCTTGTTTTTAAATAATTTGTTTTTAAACAAGGTGCCTCTTGTTTTTAAATAATTTGTTCAGTTTATTACATAGTTCAGCTTTCCCTGTAATTTTTTTAAATTAATTTTTTATATTTGGAATGTAGTTGACATGCAACATACTGGTTTCAGATGTACAACATAGTGCCTTGATAATTATATACATTACAAAATGCTCCCTGTAAGTAAATTTTAAACAGTTAAAATATAAATTTTTATTTTCATATTTGTAAAACCCAATTCCACTTCTGTGGGTTTTGTACTATATTTTTTTGACTTACATTTTACAGGATGGAGGTTTGCTTCTGAATAACCCTTCAGCATTGGCAATGCATGAGTGTAAATGTCTTTGGCCAGATGTCCCATTGGAGTGCATAGTATCCCTGGGCACGGGACGCTATGAGAGTGATGTGAGAAACTCCATGACATACACAAGCTTGAAAACCAAACTGTCTAATGTCATCAACAGTGCTACAGACACAGAAGGTTAGTCTGTTTATTTGCTTCCTTTAAGCTCTTTAACTTCTGGAATTCAATGTTTAGTAGAATATGCTGATGCTAACTGCAAAAGAGTGTGTTATATCTGTAGTGCAGACTTAGGAAGCACATGGGAGCAAGTTTTTGTTGCTTCCATTTCTTCTCACCCATTTGTTCCAAGTGACCCTAGAGTAGAGACTGTTCTCTCTCTGGGAGCTACTGCTCCCTTGGCCTGCTTACAGCTGGAGAAGTATGTAGAGCAGGATTAACGCAAGGGCTTGGTGGGAGACTTCTTAAGCCAGTAAAGAAAGAGGGAAAAGAAAAGGAGCCCAGTTGGTTCAAATGTACACATGGTAACAGTGGGAGAATTAGAGTGCTTAGGGAGGTAGACTGGTTAGTAACGTGAAGGCAAACTGGAATTACAATAAACCTTTACTTCCACTCTTGCTGCCCCTCTAATCTAATCTAGTCTTCATATAAAGTCCAAAGAGATCCTTTAAAATGTAAATTAAATCATGTGTTTACCTTGCTCATAACCCTTTAGGCTTCCCATCACACTTAGAACAAATTTCAAAAGTCTTATTCACTGACATTTCCCAGGCCGTGTAACGCCCAGCCTTTCAATGTGTCTCTGCCCCCCTCAGTAAGGTGTTTCCAGCTACAATTTAATTAAACTTGCCAGGACGTCTCCCGCCTCAGGGCCTCTGCCGTCGTCATATTCTCCCTCTGTAAGGCCTCTCCCCAGACGTGCTTCCTTCGCTCACATTTCATTCAGGTCTCTGCTCAGATACCGCTTCCTCAGAGAAACCTTTCCTGGTCATTCTCCAACCCCTTTGGCCATCTCTCTTTAACTCCTTATCCTGCTGCTTTCTCTTTTTTCGCTCTTACAGCATTTATCTCATTATGGATGTATATTACATATTTGCTTTTTTAGCTGCTTATTATCTCTACTCCAAAGAATATAAGACACGAACTTACCCAGTTGACTATGTTGACTTCAATGCCTGGCACATAATCGGCAGGCAGTGAGTATTTGTTGAATGTCTAGTTTTGGCTTTGAGGTCTACCACTCCTTATTTTATTATTGTATTTTTAAGTCCTTTGTGAAATCTGTTATTACATTTTTAAGAGAATTGTTACCACTTAACAGCCCCTTGCTTCTGAATCTCATCCTTTCCATACCATCATGTTATTGGCCTAGTCATTAGCCTACATGAGGATCTTAAAATCCCTACTTTTATATCTATTAAATGATAACCCAAGAAAAGCTGACACTCTGGATTTTTGACTATCTGAAATTTTTTTGAATCAGTAAAATACTCTTACTCTAAGTAATCTGCTAGAACAAGATAGATTTAATTAGTCTTATAATACTTTTAGTATACCTTGTGTAAACCATGTGATGGGTTCATTTGAAATTTTTAAGAAACATGAAATGCTGCCTCTGTGTAGTTACACTCTAGATAATGAAACAATTAGAATGAAACATAAATGCTGATATTAGATGGTTATTGACCTATAAAAACAGCAAGTTTCATTTGATTCAATCTAATATGGTATCAATTGCTAAATGGTGAACAGTTGTAGATGAATAAGATTATGAATGAAGGGAAGGAATGAGAAATTAAATTATTGTAGATGATTTACAAGAAGTAAATTAGACTTGATGCAGGTCTTAAAGGATATATAGGGTTTGGACATTTTAAAAGAAGGTTAAGACTTCCACATCTGGCCATGATGTATTTCCTCCCAATTTAAACCATTAGAAAATTGGACCAACCAACGGTTTTCAGGCATTAGATGACAGGTGGCATAGGGCAGTGATCCTTAAGAGAAGGAAAATAAGTTATCACTATGATTACCCAACTTGCTACCAGAAAATAATTTCTAGGTTATAGTACAAGGAAGGATGAACCTGGAAAAGAAGGAGAGTCCCTTAGAATTTAGGAAACAGAGGTTGGAGCTCAAGGAGGACAAGGAACCTAGAATCTGTGGGCAAAATACCACAGAGGAGGCAGCTTCACAGAGAGAGTACTCCAGAGATGTACAGAGGAACCCCCATGCACACCTGATCTGTACCTGCATGTAAGGAAACTGTCCAAGGCAGAGGAAAGAAACACCAGAAAGGATTAGAACAATACTTGGCTCTCACATAGTAGCTCAGATTTCCATTGACTAGATTAGAAAAACCTTGTTAATACATGGGATGTGCAGAAGAGTATTGTGTCAGTAGTGGCATAAAATTAGGTCTAGACAAAAGGCTGCTCTGGAACCATCCTTAACAAATGTTGAAAGCAATCGTCAAAAAGAATAAATTGATCCCAGTTAACAACATCCACTATTAGAATAAATCTAATGATATTTAAAGGACTACAACAAATTCTAGCACACAAAAATGTAAAATGCACAATGTTTGACATCCAGTGAACGATTACCAGGCATACAAAGAAGCACAAAAAGAATCATTAACCAGGAAAAAACCTAATCAGTGAGAACAGACCTAAATATGAAACATGTGATAGAATTAGCAGACAAGGACATTACAATAGCTATTATAAATACACTCCACATCTTCACTGGGATAGAAGAAGACTTGAACATGATAAGGAAAGAAATGGATGATATAAAGAAGACCCAAATTAAACTTGTGGTGAAAAATAAAATAGTGTGAACTGAAAAATGCAGTTGATAAGATTAACAGCAATTCTATACAAACATGTATAGAAAATAGAAGAATAAATATTTCCCAGCTTATTCTCTAAAGCCAGCACTACCCTGACACCAAAACCAGGCAAAAACATTATAAAAATACATGAAAATAGCAGTCAGGATTCCCTGTTGATAATGCAAGCTGAAATCCTTAAAATATAATAATTAATTGAATTCAACAATATGTGAAAAGGAGAATACAGCATAACCAATAGGGTTCACCCCACAAATACAGTGTTCGTTTAACATTCAAGAAATCAAAGAAATTCACCTTATTAATATACTTATAAAAGGAAATATTTGTGATAATCTCAATAGATGTAGAAAAGATATCAGACAGAATTCAACAACCATTCATGATGAAAACCCTCAGCAGATAGGAAATAAGGGTACTTCCTTAGCCTGATAAAAGGCATCTACAAAAAACTAGAGGTAGGATCATATTTAATGGTGAAAGACTGAATGCTTTGTGCTTAGATCAGGAACAGAATGAGATGCCTCTCTTCCTTTTAGTCAGTGTTGTGCTAGAGGTCCTTTCCAGTTCAGAAAGGCAGTAAAAGGAAATAAAGGCATATAGATTAGAAATGAAAAAGTAAATATTTATAGACAATATTGAATCTATAAAAAAAGGCACATGATTAATAAGTGAGTTTAGCAAGGTCAAAGAATGCAAGATCAATAAAAATCAGTCATATTGCTGCATACTAGCAATGAACAATTGGAAATTGAAATTAAATATATGTAAGGATAGGTGGGTAGATATCATTTATAATAGCATCAAAATATTAAATACTCAAGCAACTATTTAATTATGTGCAAGACCTGAACAGCAAAAACTACAAAACGTTGCTGAGAAAAATTAACGAAGTCCTAAGTAAATTGATAGATATACCATGTTCATGAATTGGAAATCTCAACATTGTTAGAGTGACAGACCACAAGTTGATCTGAAGACTCCATGCAGTTTCTATGAAAATCCAGACAGGCTTTTTCTGGAGTGGAGATTAGTAAGATGACTATAACATTATGTGGATATCAATGGACCTAAAATAGCTAAAATAATTTTGGAAAAGAACAAAGAGAACTTATATCCTCTGATTTCAAGACTATAAAACGGCAGAAAATAAGGGACTCTGGTATTTGCATAAAGATAGACATAAAAATCAATGGTATGTAATAAAGAATACAGAAATTGATCCATATGTGTAAACTCAAAATATTTTTGACAAAAGTAACCCAAAAAGTAACCTATGGAAAGGATGGTCTTTTCAACAAATAGTACTGGGACAGTAAAATGACTATATTCAAAAATATTGAATCTTGACTGATCACACCATTACAAATATTAACTTGAAATAGATCATAGATTGAAATATAAGAGCTACAACTTCTAGAAGAATACCCTGAAGCAAATCTTACTGACGTTGGGCTAGGTGAAAATTTTTTAGATAGGACACAAAAAGCATAAACCAAAAAGAAAAAAAAAAAAAAAAAGATAAATTAGACTCCATCATGTTATAAATTTTACTCTTCAAAAGACATTTTTAATAAAATGAAAAGGTAAGCTATATAGACTGAAAGAAAATATTAGTAAAATATATATATCTGATCCATTATCAGAGCGTAATCAAATTCAAAATATAGAGAGAATTCTTATATATCTAAAGAATATATAAAGAAGAAAACAAATTCAGTGGGGAAAAAATAGGCAAAATATTTGAGGAAACACTTCATTGAAGAAGATGTATAATGACTAATAAGTACACAGTAGTCTTCTCGACATCATTGGTCGTTAGGGAGATGAAGAGTAAGGCCACAACAGAGGACTGCACATCCTCTAGAATGGCTCATGTTAAGACTGACTACACCAAGTTTTGGGAAAGATGTGGAGTAATGGGAACTCTAATATATTAATGGTTGGAATGCAAAATGGTGCAGCCATTTGGAAAACAGTGTTGGAGTTCTTAAAAAGATAACTTACAACTTAGCAATTTCATCCCCGGATATTTGCCCAAGAGAAATGGAATCATATATAAACAAAAAGGCCTATGTGTTAATGTTTAGAGTAGGATTCTTCTTAATAGCTAGAAACTGATGAGAAACAGACTGGAGAGAACAGGCTGTGGTAGATCTGTGCAGTGGAGCCCTACTCAGCAGTAAACGAAAGAAACTGCCGATGCATGCATCAACACAGATGAATTGCAGAAGCACTTTGCTAATAAGTAAAAGAAGCTGGAAGCAGAACAACTGTATATACTTAACATTTATATGAAGTTCTACAAAAGGCAAAGTAAGAGGGTACCAACTTTAAAGAGGCATGAAGAAACTTCTTGGGGTTGGTGATGCAAGTGTTCTATGTCATGATTGTTGTGATTACACATATGTATACATTTACCGAATGTATGTCAAGATACACACTTAAAATTGGTAAATTGTGTGTAAATTGTACCTCAGTGAAGATCTCAAAAAATTAAGAACAGGAAAGTTGGAAAGGCATTTCAGCAAGTGGCTAACAGGATGACCCAGAACACGGGGAACATGTATTCTAATTGAGCAGAATTATGTGAAGTACTTTGGGAGATGAATTTCAGTTTGTGGTTACATTCATTATAATAGATTCCTTACTCCTATTGTTAATCAGCTGGGATGACAAAATAAGGAAGGCTTTGTAATTTGCTCTAAAAGAAAACTTCATATAAAAAAACCCCAGATCTTTGCAGAATAACTCAATTTTTTTTATCCACCCTGCCCTCTGTTTTAACAGAAGTCCATGTGATGCTTGATGGTCTCTTACCTCCTGACACCTATTTTAGATTCAATCCTGTAATGTGTGAAAACATACCTCTAGATGAAAGTCGAAATGAAAAGCTGGATCAGCTGCAGTTGGAGGGGTTGAAGTACATAGAAAGAAATGAAGAAAAAATGAAAAAACTTGCAAAAATATTAAGTCAAGAAAAAACAACTCTACAGAAAATTAATGATTGGATAAAACTAAAAACTGACATGTATGAAGGGCTTCCATTCTTTTCAAAATTATGATCAGCGTGTGCATATATTTGCATAAATGAAGGCCTTATCAGAAGATCTGAGTTCAGTAAGGAATTGTGGGGTTCAGCATGAGTTCACTTTGAAACATTTAGGAATTCTGTGGAATCCTGAAAAAGATGGTTCTTGAACCAGCTTGCACAGCACAGAGGGTGTGCGTGGTTACAGAAATCATACAGGAATTAGGTTTTTATGATGTTAATTAACTATGTGCTTTAGGAATCTTATTGTGCTAGCTGCTTTTAGTAGATATTGGGGTCATATTGTTTGTTTGATATTTGAAAATTTATTAATATATGTGCCAAACAAGAACTAAAAGCTCTCATATATACTTGATATTTTTGCTTTAGTCACCATAATCATGTTGAATTTATCTGATCACTGATTAGGAAAAGTTAATTTCTTCTTAAATTTACACCATTTATATTTTCACTAACTACATTCTATGATCCAGACGTTGCCTTTCACTGTAATATCATCTAAACAGATTCAGAAAAATGAAATTTTCTCTATCAAAGAACTTTTCCATCGAAATATGAAAGAACCAGATATGGTTTTCTATTTAAAGTTTGCTTATTGTTTTCGTTCAAAAAGATAGGTGAAATTCAAGCCAACCATTATTCCCCCAGAAGTTTCAAGATAATGCTATATGTTAACTTTTCTAGCTGTACCTTCTCATTCACTATTATAAAATTAACTATTTGAATTTACTCAGCAGATATCCCTCTCCTAAAACAGAAATAAACTATTGAAATAATCTATTGTTAAAAGACTAATGTCATTTTTAAACTTATTGTTCATAATGTAACTCTGCATCTCTTTTTAGCATTTATATATACCTGTCAATGATAGGCTAAAGGAAAAAAAAAGACTTATTTTACTTTATTAGCTTCTATAACCATCTGGATTTCATAGTGGTTAATAACATATACACCAACCCAAATCCTTGTTGTGTCAACCAAATTTATCTTTGTTGTGTTATCCATCTATCTGCACGTAAATCTTTATCACATCATGTTTAGGTTTGTCCAAAAAAAAAAAAATGAAGAAAGAAGGTAAGTGCTCTTTGCTTCGTTCATGTGAACTAAAGCCCCACCCTGCCGGCCAGGGGTTACACTGCTTCTTTGCAGCATTGATTCACAGCGGAGGTGAAGGCGGGTCAGAGCGCTGGGGAGGCTGAGGGTCAGGAGGCTCATCTGGGCTCAGCTGCGGGGTCAGCCCTCCTGTAGGGGACCTGGAGGAGGGCCGACAACCTCTCTGGGCGTCAGATATTTCATCTGTAAAATGAGGAAAGCTAGCTCTAAAATTTCATTTACTCTTCTTCTGTGGCAACCTGAATTCTGCAAATGTACAGCAAAAGATAGAAAAAGATGTGCAAATGAATAGTCATTCCTACGAGAGTAAAGTATCTGTTTTTAAAGAAGCAAAGAGAAAGAATAGTCTACTTAGGAAATGTAATATATTCTCCAACTCATCAATTATATTAAAAATGTAGAGAATAAAAACTGTTTTGATGCTCAGGCCTCCTTGTGTGTCTCAGAATTCTTATTTCTGTGATAAATGGCATGCTACTGATATTTCACTTTTCTTGCTGCAAATATTCTTTATTAAAGATAGTACCTTAGATAGAGTTGTCCCTAGAGGCATATGGATGGAGAGCCCGGCCTGGCTTAATCACACTGTGCTCCCCCCCCCACCCCCCACACACACACCACATTTTATCCAGAAGAAAGTAGATATCAAAGGAATCTTCTGAGAAGAAAGGAAGTCCCAAAAAGCCAGCGTGCAGACCAAGGGGATAGAGTGGGATCTTACAACTTTGTTTCAGTGATAGGATGGAGGGGCTCCTTTTGAGTCCATCTGTCCATCCATTGCACCGCCACCCCTTGCCGGCAAGGTACTGACAGCCGCCTCCCCTTTTCACTTGCTACAGAAAGTTCAAAGCTCAAAATTTACCTAACCTGCTATGCTCTAGAAATAATTCTAGTCACAGTTTGGAATATTTCATAAGGTTCAGTGCACAAAGAATATTTCACAAGGAATGTGACTAAACAGATTTGTAACATCCAAATTACAGTTTTTAGGCACAGTTAAGTATATGAGAAGCTACCAATGATTTCTAAAGATACTGTAAACTAGTCCTTTGAGACCAAAATACTGCATTCATAGGCAACTAGAACAACTTGAAATGTAAGAAAAATACGGATGATTGGAAATCAGAATATCTTTGGGTATTCTTTTTAATAAAGCAAATTTCAAGCACACGAAAATAATATTTAATGAAATTCACATACTTGCATCTTACATAAGGTCTCTCTTGTCCTAACATGATGCAGCTTGTCTGTTTTACAGCTGAAGGTAACTCTGTCCCTTTGTTCTTTTGCTTGGCTGATTCTGTCCCTCTGAACTGTACGATATACAAGTGTACTCTGGCCCTAGTTTCTTTCTGAAACTATACAGCATGGCACCTAATGTGTCCCCGTGTCCTGACCCTGTTTCTTTAGCTCTTTTTACCCTCCAAGAAAAGGCACCCCAGTTTTGTGGTGCACCAGTTTTCCATGATTCTTGTCCCCATTTGTACTTCAAACTGGTTAGCCGAAGAACTCCGTAATTCACCTGAGATAACCCTCATTTTACAATGAAGCCTACCCTTTCCTTTGTTCAAAAGCAGAGTGGATCTCTTTTCAGGAAACAGCAGAAGTAAGGAAAAGATGAGCAGTCACTCCCAAGTAGGTTATAGGGTCTCCAGTGGATGATTAAAAGTAGGATAAGTTCTTTATGGGAGAAAGATTTTAAAGATAGATAGAAGGCCTATTTAGGTTACTTCCAACCCTACAACTCAGTGATAATTTATAAAAGTAAACAGTGATCAAATAAGTTAAAAGAAATGTTTGTGGGTCAAAGAAGAAATTAGACTATTCTTGCTTATTTGTATAACTCTATGTAAGATTAACTGGTCTGCAAATAGTTTATGCTTCTTGATAAGCTCCTGTTTTTAAATAAACTAGTTTTCATTCATGCCAATGGATATATCTAATGTTAACATTTTGAATTTTTAAAATATGGCTTGAAAATGGTACATTTTGAAAGTTGTAATTGAAAAAGTGTATCCACCGTCAGTAATTTTATTACAACAAACTAAGGTTGATTAAATCGTGGCTCCATTTTTACAGTAAGGGAAATTTCATAGCTATGGAAGTAGAGAAACGTGTTTTCTTAAGTGTTTTCACCTCTATAGAGGAAATCTGAATGTTTTTATGACTGTTAATAGCTAATACTTAGCATCTATGTGCCAAACACTATAGTTTGTTTGGCACATAGAGAGAGCTCGTGTGTCCATGATCCCATTAGGTCTCATTTTATCCCTGTGAAGGAGGTACTGTTATGCCTATTTTCCAGCTAAGGAAACCAAGGCTATAGAAAGGCTAGTATCTAATAGTGAAATAAAGAAGAAAATTATAAAGAATTTTGGCTTTTCCTTCTCTCCTTCTCAGTTAGCCAGGTCCAGAGCGGCATCATTCACTGTACAAACACGTAAGGCTGCCATCTTTAGTTCCAAAACTGACTCCACCCTTTACATCGTCCATACTTGATCGGTCTCTACTTTAACCTGAAGTATTTTTTCCTTTTTCTTCCAGCTTCATTGAAGTATAACTTCCATACCAATAAAGTCATCCATTGTAACTGTACAATTGAATAATTTTTTGTGGGTTTATAGAGTTGTGTAACAGCTACCATAATCCATTTTTAGAGCAATTCCATCATCTCCAAAAGTTCCCTTGTGCTCATTTGTAGTCATTTCCTGCACCTTCCCCCTGCCCTGCAAGACAAACCAATCTGTGTTATGTCTTCATAGATTAACCATTTGTGAGTATTTCATTAAAAGAATCATACCATATGTAGTCTTTTGTATCGGGCTTCTTCACTTTCCATGCTTTTGAGATTCATCCGGATTGTATGTGCCAGTAGTCAGCTGCTGCTACTTCTGTCCTATGGATACCCCATTTTTGTTTATCCATTCACATGGTGGTTATCATTTGAATTGTTTCCAGTACTTACCTGTGATAAATAATGCTATGAAATTCATGTGCAAGCCTTTGTGAGGACATGCGTCTTCATTTCTCTTGAGTAGACATCTGGAAGTGGAATTGCTGCAGTTCTAAGTGCACGTTTTATTTTCAAGATACAGCCAAACAGTTTTCCAAAGCCTCTGTGCCATTTTACCTTCCCAGTAGCAGTACAAGAGAGTTCCAGTTTCTCCACATCTTCCCTAGCCCTCGATGTTGTTTCTTATTTTTGGTTATAAACCATCCTAGGAGATATGCGATGGTATTTCATTGTGGTTTTAATTCACAATCCCCTGGTAACTATTGATGTTGAGCATCTTTTTAGGTGCTTATTCACTATTCTATGTCTTCTTTGGTAAAATATCCATTCAAATCTTTGCCCATTTTTAAATTGCTGTATTTATCTTGTTACTGAGTTTTAAGAGTTCTTTATATATTCTGGATACAAGTCTTTAACCAGATAAATACTTTGCAACTATATCCTCCCAGTCTGTGGCTTATCTTTGCATTTTCTCATTGGTGTATTTTAAAGCAAGCATAGGTATTTTTAATTTTGACGAGGCTCAGTTTATCAATTTATTCTTTTGAGTTCAGTTTGTGTATGGTGTGAATAGGGTAAAAATTGTTTTGTTTTGTTTTTACATAGTAATATTCAGTTGTCCCAGCATCATTTGTCAAAAAAAAGTCCTTCACCGCTGAATTGCCTTTGCCCTTTTGTCAAAAATATGGTGTGTTTATATCTGTGAGCTACTTCTGGGCACTCTGTTCTGTTCCATTGATCTGCATGTTAACCCTATGCCATTGCCACACTGTTCTGGTCACTCTAGGTATATAAGAAGTTTTGAAATCAACAGTATAATTTTTCCAACTCATTCTTTTTCAAAATTATTTTCACTCTTCTGGTTCTTTTGCATTTCCATATAAATTTTAGAATCAACTTACCAGTTTACACACACACACATGTGTATGCCTGCTGGGATTATGGTAGGGATTGCATTGAATGTATAGATAAAGTTGAGAGAAATGACGTTAGCAATATTGAATCCTTCAGCGATGTCTGTCCTTTGAAGCATACAAATGAACATGGACTCTCTCTCCATTTAGATACTTAACAAAAATTTTTCAGCAATGGTGGTTTTTCACTCCTTTTGTAAAATTTATTTCCAAGCATTTTATTCATTTTGATGCAGTTATGAATGGGATCGTTTTTAAAATTTCTTTTTCTGATTGTTACTAGTATGTGGAAATACACAAATATAATGATTGCAACTCTGATAATAGCATGATTTACCAACTTGTGAATTATCAAGCTAGTAATATCGCAGTGACCTAACCTATGAGGTATGGATGGGTTGCTACAGATTGTGAAAAATAATTGTAGTATTATAACAGTCTTACTGGTAATGCATGACTATGGTAGTTCTGGCTTATTTTTGTCTTTGGTCAATGAACATGTATTTTAAAGTGTTCTATTTGTGCAACAATGTGTGTGTATATGTATATGTGTATATATGTATATATATTCAATACCACATTTACATTACTGTATTATTATGGCACAAAGGTATTTAAATCTCTAGAAATAGTATTCATTTAGAAAAAGTCAGATCCTGGAGTCTAGATTACATGATATTTTATTATTGCAGGTACTCAGTGAATAGTGAGTTCCTGAGTTACATTTTAGCATTTTGCCATACATTATTATTAACTAAAATGTTCTTAATTTATTTTTGATTAGATATGTTGAATTAGGTTAGAGTTGTCTCAATCAGTAAAAACATGAATTACAGACTTTTAGAGAAGAACAGCATGTTAGGTGTTCAATATATTTGTTAGATTAAGAATTTAGGTATTAGTATGCTTTCCTTGTTTTCATATTTCTTTATTGTGAACACATAATTAATGATACAAAACATTTTGACATAGGTTGAGCAGTTGTGAATATCAAGTGTAGAAATTCTGAATTTGGATATATTTAAGACAGGAGTCAGTGATAAATTTAAAATGGCAAAAAACAATAAACATGAAAGCTAATCTTAGGCTTTGTCAATTTGTGGAAAATGCATACTTTATTATTTTTCTTTCCTCAATTAACAGAACAAGGAAGGTATTTCTGATAGTAGAAATTGCCATTTGCCTTATTTTTTCGTTATTTCTGAGGCTGCCCTTGTTTCTTCCAGTGTACATTGTTCTGGCGATTTCTTGGTCCTTGTGACTGACAGCCTTTAGTGCATAAACTCTCACTTTGCCCCCTTTATGCCTAACAGTCATGGCGTTTTGAGTGCTTGCTGAGAACCAGAAACTAAGCTAAGCAAGTTACATGTATGAGCACATTTAATCCTCTCAGTAAGCCCATGGGGTAAATATTCTTTCTTTCTCTTTTTTGTTTTGAACTATAGTTGACATATATTAGTTTCAGGTGTACAACAGTGATTCAGTATATACATCATGAAATGTATATAAATTTCATTCAGATGATGAGTGTAGTTACCGTCTGTCACCATAGAGTTATAAAAGAAAAAGTTGCCCAAAATGTCACAAATATGAAGTGATAGAGCTCAGATGAATCCGTTTAGTTAACCACAACTCTATCCCTTTTTCCTAGGATGTCCTTTCCTGAAATGTTGCAAAGTGTCTTCAGATCCAGTGAACTAAATTGAATCTGTGAACTCTTGGGTTTAATCAGTGAAGAAGTGTAATTCCAACATCAAATTGTATGATTACTCCTTATGCCCTTGTCTGCCACAGAGGTTGTCTACTGGGAGTGGTGTTACCCGTCTCCCTGGAAGGATTTGGAAATCTGGGGGAGTGAGGGGAGATTGTCTGGGGGAACCATCAGAGTTTAGTACTCCAGGAGTCCGAGATGGGAAATGTTATATAATAATACAGAGAACACAAGATAGCCACTCATAATGAAGAACTCTACCCCCAAAAACGTTACACCCTTTCAGAAAGTATGAGCTGCTTATCCACCGAATGCAAATAATGAAGTTCTTTCACCAGAAATTAAAGATATACTTTGCCCATAATTAGGATGCATAAACCATCTGTGAAATTCCATTTTGATTCCATCCCAACAAGAATTCTTTCTGCATTCATTGTTCCTTGTCCTTCCTTTTTTTTGCCAAGCTTAAATACAACTGAACTGTTCACTTAATCTCACTTTTTTTGCACCAAATTTATGGCAGTTACTCTTTCATGACTAGGAAGTAGGAAGGAGGGAGATCAGATTAAAAAACAGTTTGTTCTGTTCCTGGCCGGAGCTATCCACCATCCAGAAAAGATTCAGAGAGTACAGATGGCCCTGGACTACACTGTGCATGTGCTGGTCCAAGGGTTTGATAAATGTGTCTCTCTCAGAAGTCACACTGATTGCCTTGTTCATTATAACCTTTATTCAGCTGATGCAAATGGACTGAAACTCATCACTCCACAGATATTCTTACTTTGGATAATTAGTTTGTTAAAAAAATAAGGCATTTAGTGTACTGTTGACTTACCTTCATGATAAAAATCTTAAAAACCGATTCCTTGCCTCAATATGTATTGTGAGTTTATTTTAAAGATTTCAGTCTGATTCAGAGTATGAACAGGTTGCATGGTCCAAAATGGTTGAGAGTCGCAATAATAGGTGTGGCTAACATATTGCCATTCAGTCTCATGAGATAGGTTCTATTGCTTATCCTTATTTTATTCTAGCACTAAGATGATGATGGTGAGAAAGGCCGTATATTTCTTGACTGCTGTTAAGTTCAAACTCTGCGTCCCTCCCTTAAAGAGAAGCAAATAGTGTTTTTTCATTATCAGTGGGAAATTACAGAGCATAGTCTGAACATGGGTGTACAGTAGTCTTCCTTAAATTACATTTCTAAAATAAATACTGTAATATCTTTTTACGTATTTTATTCTAGTCTAATCTACATCACGTTTAAACGCCTGATTTGTATTATTTAGGCAGTTTTCAAAGATCCAACCAACAAATGTACCCATCTTATAGAAGAGAAGATAGCCTAATTACTACTTGGTAGCACTCTTTCTTATATATCATGTATTACTACTGACAGTGTTTGCAAAAGACAGTGATTAACAGCAATCCGAAAACATACAATTATCCAAGAAGAAAAGAAAGCTATGCCATTTCATATTAATTAAATTACATCATATTCCCTACACACGTTGCTCCAAAATAACATTCAATGTAGCACTTTAATGAAATTACCCATCAAAAAATTTAAAAAAGAACTGAATTCAATTAAAAATAACCCATACCTTGACCAAACAATATTAAAAAGGAAAAAAGTTAAGCCCCCATATATTCTCTGCCAAGATACACAGTTCTTGGGATTCACAGTCTTGCAAAGCAGAGTGTCTTATCTTACGTTATGTTTTCTACAGTTGGACCACATTTTTAAAACCATATGTTGTAGTTGCTGTGTTTTTGTGTTTGTGGTAGCATAACAAACAATCTAAGGAATTCTAAAGTCTCTCAAGTTGAAGAAGTTGAATAAGACCAGTGTAACTTATCTCTCTCTCTGCCTTTCAGATTTGGTCTTAAAAACAAGTTTTTTTTTTTTTGGTAATACTAGTAGAATTAAGAGCCACTTAAAATCACAGTTTTTTTTTCCCTGTGTCTCAATCTTGAAAGGCACATTCTTGTAAATCACAGGTGCTATTAATCTGGCTAATTTTGAATAAACACGTTTGGTTTCAGGATACAATTAATCCATACACATCTAAACATGCCCTTAGGCATCCCTTTCCTATGTTGAATTATGTGAAAAGTGCCCAATGCTGACACTCAAAAACCGTAGAAGTGATGGAACTTCAGACTTTTCTTAGTATGTAATGCAAATATTTGTTTATATTTGCATATAGAATATAACAAATACATGTCTCAAAGGTTTTGATGAAGTTTAGTGTGAATTTTGTGATACAAGCTTATACCATTCTCATTTTTGAGCATGGGTAAGTGCTATATCCTGATCTTAAAGACACAGTGCCCCACGTGTCTACGATAGTGGGGGGGGGGACACTCAGTCCCTTTGCCTCAGCTCCAGCTCAGCTCCAGCATCATCGTCAGCTCAAAGAGCTCCACTCCAGCTCTTTAACTTTCACAACCAGAGAGCTGATTTTTAAAAATGTATCTAGTATATACTGCAGTCATGAAAACATCCGTAAAAGTCATGATTACAGATTTAAAATGTGTAGATACGACTATTACGTGTGCTGCTGCTTTATGATGAGAGAAGAAGAAGTCTCGTTGGGCAACAAATAATTGAAATAACGTCACTCTCATTTTTATCTAATTATATATTCCCAACTCGGCTCAGGACTATCTCAAAGCTTTGAGCACCCTGCCAGATTGCGTTATAAATTCTTAAAAATTCTCAAGTTAGGCTTAATTGAGTGAGCTGCCTTACCCCCTTCCAGGGAGGTGGGGAAAAGGAAAATGCTTTCAGAAGTATTTTCTGAAACAGTTTTCTTTTAAAATCCGGAAATGGGGCTTTTTCCTGTGCTGGTCGGTGGAATCGGGGCTGGGATGACTTTCCGCAGGGTGAGTGGGGACCCTTCCCAGACATAAAGCATTGCCCAGGCTTCAGAGCCTGTCACTGCCTCTCACCTGGCACCGAGGTAAACCTCGTAGAGACGTGTCTGGCCTTAATAGGGATGCGAATACAACGCTTCTGGGCATAGTGGAAAGGTTTCTTTTGTTTGAAGTGTGAGCTTTTATCCACCGCTTTCTGACCAGTATTTGCTCCTTGGGGCCTCCTTCGTTTTGTCAGATTGAGTCTTTTTGTCGGGCCGCCTTGCTACCCAGATCCTTAAAGATGAACCTTATTTTAGTAAATTTATGGGTGGGGCCTCTGAACCTTCAGTTAACAGTAACTATAGCAATACGTTTATATACCACACTTATTTATAGTTGCATCAGCATTTATATGCTTTCCAAAAAGGCCTTCACATGTACTTCATTTTATCCTAACAACCGTCCTGTCCTGTGGGTCTGGCGAGGCCAGCATTGTTATCCCACAAGGAATATGTGAACCGTACAGCACCGAGGAAGCAAGGCTCGCATGACTCACCCTGTTAAATATGATGGCTTGAGCCAGTGGAGTCCCAGCCCAGGACTCTTTCCACTGCTTTTCAAATAATAGTTGGGGACAGGGGAATTGGATGCAATAAATAGGTTTTAATCGTGGTGGTGATTTGTATTCTTCCCCAGTATTGCACAAGAATTGTATTTCTGCAAGATTTGCCTGTATTTTTCTAAAACAGGAATTCACTTCATCGTAAAGGACATGTGTTAAGTGCCTATTTGTATCATAAGCCTTCCTCTGAATAAGATTTCAGTGTATTAAAAATTGTCCTTTAAAGATTCTATGAAGATGTGGATGTCAGAAAATGAAACAAGTACAGTGAGTGATATCCTGTACACTTTGGACATATACAAATGGAACAAGATCAGGTAAGTGTTGTCCAGTTTTGCATCTTTGCATCTAGTTTCTCCAGAGTCCCTGATGGCCCACAAGAGGTGATAGGTTTTGTGTTGAGATGGTCTCTGTCGAAATTTGGGTTCAAACTGAGGCCCCTTAGACAAGTTACTTAACCTCCCTGAGAGTTTCGTCCACTGAGAAATACAGAGTAGTTGTGAGCGCTAAGAATAATGTAGGTCAGAATACCTGGAATAGAATAGGCGCTCAATAAATAATAGCTGCTGTTTTTGTGTTCTAGAAATTAAGATCCTGAGGGAAAGTACATTAAATTAATAATTTTTACTGAAATATATAGTTCTAAAGTCAAAGTGTGTGTTTCTCAAATACAAGGTCATAGATCTAAGTTGTGCAACATTCATCCTCTCCAGTCCTTGAAAGGATCAAGGAATCATTTGAATATGTCTTTTTTATTTTTCTGCATTATCTTGTATTATTCTGTTAAACTGTTACCATATGATGCATTGCTAAAAACATTAATACTAGTATTATACTTTGAAGCTATAAGTTGAGGATAAATATTCTTGTTGCACAGGAATTTACTGCATTCCATATTATTTGCATCCAAATAATTTTAAATAATTTTCAGTGCCTTTGTCTCTGAAATTGATTTTAAAATAAAGCAAGCATAAACTTATAAAATGGAGACTTTATATATTTTGTTTATGTCTAAAAGATACTTTTTAAGATATTCAGCAAATTACACTTCCCTGAAGTTGCAGAAGTTCCTGTGCGAGTTATGCTATTTGGAATGAAACCAGTTGGCTGTGAAGAAACGTCTCATGGGCCTCCCCGTTGTTACTACCTCAAATCCTGACTCATATCCTGAATTTGCACAGACACTATTCCATCAAGAAATGTAGAAGTTGGAGGTGCTTCAAGTTTTGTCCGGGTTATGTGGCAGGAGTTTTGGCGGGCAAGGAAGGCGGTTTCCAGAGAATACACTGATTTTTTTTGTCCTGGGTCAGGGGGTTGAATCTCTGTCCGAAACTGAGGAAAGGTTTTCTTTGTGCTTCGTGTTCTTAAACTTACTGCTATTGACTGGAGTGTCCGCACTGTGACTCACACCATGTACTCCCCGCTCCTTGACATACACACACCATGGTTCCTGAGCCCTATGAGTTATCTCTCTGGACATTTCATTTGTTCACTGAGTGAATATTAAACACCCAGTATATGCTAGGCATATTCAAAAAAATATGATAAAACAGTGAGGCAGGGTGGAAACACCAAAGTACCAGACCTTGTGCATCTGAGAAGTGTTTCTAGGCCTTTGCGGCATTCACTCTGGGCAGCTTTGCAGTCCTAGCAGTGAGTTTCTCTCTCTCTCTGGAAACTGTTTTCCTGAGCCAGTACATGTGTGCATTTGTGTATGTCCTGTGGTAACCTTATGATTCTACTATGTTCTTTACACCAATATATCCATTACATTAAAAAATAGATTCATTTAGGTTCTCCAATGAAAAGGAGTAGGGGGGGTTGGGGTAAGAATACAATTGGAGGTCCATATATTGTATGTGTAAATATTTAAAAGCAATAAAGTAATGTTCTGTCTTCCTACCTTGACAAAGGTACCTTTATAAAGTTCTTCCTGTCCACATTTGAATTCAGAATTCTTGAGGTTCTGTGCCAGAATGTTGGGGGTGTAGGGAGAAGAGCCCCAGGCCCCAGACCATGGCCCATCCCTGGCTTAGCCAGGAACCTTCAGGAGCCTCAAAAATTGTTATGTGAACACCCACCCTGCAGGTCCCAGTTCTTTCCACACCCCTGCATAAGCCGCTTATCAGACTTCCACTGGGCTTTTGTTTTTGTGGCTTTCCAGCTATAACAAGATACACTTGGTATATGGCCTTGTACATTTAAGTTATACAATGAGAGGATTTGATATACATGTATATTTGAATGATTACCAAAATAAGGTTACTTAACACATCCATCACTTCACAGTTACTTTTTCATTGAAATAGAATTGACACATTAGTTGACATGATCACCACGCTAAGTTTAGTTAACATCGTCACAAACTTTTTTTTCTTCCTTGTGATGAGCACTTTATTTTTATTTTGGTTTCATTAATATACAGTTACATGAGCAACATTGTGGTTACTAGATTCCCCCCATTATCAAGTCCCCCCCACATACCCCATTGCAGTCACGGTCCATCAGCCTAGTAAGATGCTATAGAGTCACTACCTGTCTTCTCTGTGGCATACTGTTTTCCCCATATACACCCCCCTCCCTGCTACATTATGTGTGCTAATCGTAATGCCCCTTATTCCCCTTATCCCTCCCTTCCCACCCACCACCCCCACCCAGTCCCTTTCCCTTCGGCAACTGTTAGTCCAATCTTGGGTTCTGTGAGTCTGTCACTGTTTTGTTCCTTCAGTTTTTGCTTTGTTCTTACACTCCACAGATGAGTGAAATCATTTGATACTTGCCTTTCTCCACCTGGCTTATTTCACTGAGCATAATACCCTCTAGCTCCATCCATGCTGTTGCAAATGGTAGGATTTGTGTTCTTCTTATGGCTGAATAATATTCCATTGTGTATATGTACCACATCTTCTTAATCCATTCATCTACTGATGGACACTTAGGTTGCTTCCATTTCTTGGCTATTGTAAATAGTGCTGCGATAAACATAGGGGTGCCTATGTCTTTTTCAAACTGGGCTGCTGCATTCTTAGGGTAAATTCCAAGGAGTGGGATTTCCGGGTCAAATGCTATTTCTATTTTTAGTTTTTTGAGGAACCTCCATATTGCTTTCCACAATGGTTGAACTAGCTTACATTCCCCCCAGCAGTGGAGGGTTCCCCTTTCTCTGCATCCTCGCCAGCATTTGTTGTTCCGTGATGAGCACTTTTAAGATCTGTGCTCTTCAGGCCTCCAGTTCTGCACACCAGCAGAGCAGTCCTCTGTTAGGAGCATGAGGAGGAGGCCTACACGGATCCTGATGGGATCCTGGCATCCCGGGCACCCAGCGGTGGTGTAGGAGGAGGAGGGGGTGGCACGGGCTCCTGGTGGCCCAGAGCAGGGCTTTCTAAAGCACGCAGCCCAGGCTAGGGTGGGACTGGAGTTGCTTGTGCCCTACGGATATCTGGCATTTTAAAATATTGAAAGACCTTGGAGTAAAATTTAAATCAAGGCTTAAAATACAAACAGAAGTGCAATGTCATTGTCTATTAACCTAACACATTTTTCCTTCTTAAAGAAAAATTCAGCAAGACACCAGTAAGAAAGCCTGTGAGTTAACTATTCCTTTAGACCCCAGAGTACTATATCTGAAGCCATTTCCTTTCTTCTGTCCACAGTGTGCTCATCTTCCTGGTACTTGTCATCCGTTCCCTCTGAAGCCAGATATGAAGGACACATATCAGAGTGCTTCTCAGCATCTCTGCTTTCCAGAGCGACAGTTCTCTGTCCCTGATGACCCCCTTTGCAGTGGCTGACGGCACATAGTCTGAAATCCATGCAGCAGAACCAGTGTGCATTCTTGTAGACAGAAACTATAGGAACAGATGGAGGAGTTGGCTACAAGGAGCGTGCTTATTACTGCCGAAAATGTTCCTCCACTTTCCAGCGCGGTTCCCCGAGCATAGGGGTGGGTTAGCCGGGCAGAAGATCCCAGTGACTCACGAGCCTCCAGAGAAGAAATCCATGTACGGCTGACCACTAAGGTCACATTTTCCTCCAATTGCTTGAGCACTACATTCTTCAGATAAGTGTAGGGACCCAGTGTTGCTAAGCACCAGGCAAAGAATTGGTTGCAAAGTTCTGGTTTCTCTATGACACGTGCCCAAGTGGCACCAGCCAGGCACCCAGAATCCTGTGGTTATGTGGCAGGTGGTAAGGAAAGGCATGAGAGAGTGGTTGGTGTTTTGCATCTGTGGAAACTTTCCACTGTTCACTGGTCAGATGATGTGTGAAACTGCACATCCTATTATTATGTGTATATTATGCATAACTGCATATCCTATTATTATTTGTATATTATGCATAACTGCACATCCTATTATTATCCCTGGTGGACAATAATCTCTCACTGTGAAGCTTCAAGAGGTGAGGCCCACCTGAGACTGTGGCTGGCATCCAAGAAGGGAAAGGAGCAGCTCTGGGTGGGCAGAGTGGCTGGCCGCCCTCCCAGTTTCGCTGTAGGGCCAGGTCTAACTCTGGGGTGTGGAATTAGGAGCTGCTGAGGTTAATCTCCAGCAAGTTGAATTAATGTCTTATCTGTTTTCCGCAATTGTTTCTTTACCCAGCCCTGTAGCTGCATCGTTTAGCAACTACCATTTGATCCATTTGCCCCTTTCCTATCCAGAAACTCGACAGGATTGTGTGGTCAGCTGCCAATGTAGCGTTCCGAAATGCACTTGAGCAACCGCATCAGTGATGAATTTAGCAGCGTAGACCTAGAATTGTCACTCCCAGTTTCTGTGGGTTGAGAAGCTGGGGGCCGATGAGCTGGGTCCTCCAGCTCAGGGTCACATAAGGCTGCAGTACCGAGTCAGCCTGGGCTGGAGTCCTCGTGAGGCTCGACTGGGGAGCAGTCTGCCTCCAAGCCCACTCAGGTAGCCAAGGCAGGATTCAGCTCTTCATGGGCTGTCAGGCTGAGGGCCTCAGGTGCTCACAGACCACTGGCCAGAGGCCTCCCTCAGCTCCCTGCCTTGCAGGTCTCTCCAGGGACAGCTGACAACATGGCAGCTCACTTCTCTCTGAGCGAGTAGAAGAGCAAAACAGCAAAACGAAATTAGCCAGAGTCTTTTTGTAATTTAATGGTATCAGATGGGACATCCTGCCACTTTCACCATCTTATGTTCATTAGAAGTGAGTTGCTAGGTCCAGTCTACACTCAAAGGGAGGGGATCGCACACGAACACGCCTATCAGCAGGAGGGGACCCCGGGGGCCATTGTGGAGGCTGTGCACCATAACAACTCCGCTTTCTGACCACCTTGGGCTATGCTGGCCTTTCATATAAAAGGGCCTTAAAAATCACCGAATTCACCACATTCTGTCAGATGCTTAATCGTGTGGCCCAGCCACAGGTATTAGGACGACGACTCTGATGTGAACCACTCCAGCCTACAACAGAACATCAGCGCCCCACTCTTTCTTACCTAGAATTCATCCAGCTCTCATCTGAGGTTTACTCCAGGAGTCACGGAAATGCCCTGGTTACCACCAGAATCATAAAATGACAGAGTTAAAGAATTTTTGCTCACCTAGCCCAAGTTCGTTCACAGTGTGGGAACAGACGGAGAGAGAGAACTTGCCCAAGAACACAGCTCCGTACTGGGGTCGCTGGGCGACCTTCGCGTTAGGTCTAGTGACCTTCCCGTTAAGTTTGGCGACCTCCACATCGGTCGCCAGTTACACCGCTTCCTCTGGGAGAACCGAAGCATGGGTGGGGATTAAGAAAACTAGGATGGACAAAAGGTGAGGGGATAAAGAAGTGGAAGAGTAAAAGAAGAGAGGGAGAATTCCCAGAGAAACAAGACTGCAAAAGAAAGAGGAGGAAAAGGGAAAAGCTGAACTCAAATTCATGGCAGGTGCCACTGGGGGGCTCCGTGACTTCGATGTGGCTGCCTCACTGCAGTGACATTCTGATGCATTCTGATTAGCTCACTGCTAGTGCTTAAGACTGTGGACTACGGAGCCCGAAGGCCCCAGCCCGAACTCCAGCGCTGCCTCAGGCTGCTGTGTCACCTCGGCAAGTCACTGCACCTCTCTTTGCTCATTTTCTAAAATGGGGGTGAAGTTGTACACGCCGCATGGGATGGCCGTGGGATGAAATGAGTTAAGAAATGTAAAATAGTGCCAGGCACATGGAAAGTGTTATTATGTTCACGTGGTGGGGAAACACTTACGTTATTCTCCGCCCTCACCTGGGTTTGAGGGTGGAGTGATGTTTGGGGTAGAGGACAGTGTGAGGCCCAGGGATGGGATGACGGGTAGCAGTGAAGGCAAAGAGGTGTGTTGTGCATATCGCCGGCAAGGTGTGGGCCCATCAGAATGCCGCACGCATCTCGAGGCAAATCGATGGAGAGTCCCTTGGCCCGCTCAGGCGCCCTTCTGATCCCGTTTCAGGTCGTTCCTCGTCCCCTCTTGCTCCCTTGATTTCAGCTCCTCCCGCTGCAGCTGACTGGTTCCCCCGTCACTCCTCCTCCCAGGAGACTAACCCTCAGCAGTGGGGAGCGCGATGCACTTGGAGTAATAAGATGGAAATTAAAACTATATAATAATTCCAGATTATTACCAGTATTATGTAATATGAAAATTATTTAATTTTAATTACTGGTGCTGTCCCTTGGGTCCCATTTCCTCCAGAGCTGTTTTCTTCTTCCATCTGTGTTCTTTTTATTCAAGTATGTATTCATTTGAAAAATATCTGGTCAAACAATTGCCTATCATACTAGAATTTGCTGAGTGCCTGTGGCCTATGTCCTGCACATCGTGTGGCGGTTTAACCTGGCCCTTACAGTAGCTCTGCGTAGTGAGTGTTGCTGTTCTGCCTGTAGAAACAAGGGACGTTACACCTGGAGAAGTCGCCACTTGCCTGAGATTCCTCCATGGACGCATCCCTTCCGCAAGCCCTGAATACGTACATCTGTGTTCTAGGCCGCCCTGAAGACATCAGGACTGACCTGGACTCACCAGGGCGGCACGGGGTCTCCTTCAGTTGGGCTTCACGCACCAGGGCCTGACGAGAAAGAATTCCGAGCAGCAGTTGGAGTTGTTTAAGGATGGTGTCTATAAGGTCGTGACACCTGGGGACACAAGCAGTGCTGTTTCGGTGCTCAGGGGACACGGTGTTACCCAGAACCAGGGCAGGAACTGCAGAGAGCAGAGAGCCAGCTTCCACCACACAGGCTTGCCCTGGGGGACACCTGGGAAGGCATGTCAGCAGGAGATCAGTCACACGGTGGCTGGGGGCCCCAGGGCACAGGGCAGAAGGACATGCAGAACCACCCTGGACGCTCAGCAATTACTGGTGAGGAGGGCATTGAGGCGTCTGAAGTCCTTTACACAGGCGGGAGTGAGGAGGCTGTGAGTGTTGAATCATTTTGATTTATTCATGGCTCCACTTACAATGAGGTGACATGAAAATTAAGACAAACTGTCCTCAAATAAATGAAATGTGTGGAGTCAGACATGCAAACATAATGTGACAAGTATGAGTACAATAAACAGGAACTCAGGAAAGACTTCACAGAGGAGATAACTGAGCAAGGCTCTGAAGGATGAACACGTTTGCCTGATGAATAAAAAGATGGAGGAATATTCTAGAAAGTAGAGAACTCATGCAGAGGCTTAGAGTCATGAAACTTCCTTTTGCTGTAGGATGGAGCGCTAAGTTAGGGGCACATTGTGAAGGAGCGACAGGCAAGCTGTAATTTATGTTGTAGGCAACAGAGAACCAGCCCAGTCTTTTAAGTACAGGTATCATGGAATCATGTTTTTATGTTTTTTTAGAAAGGTAATTCGGAGGGAAATTTGGATAATGAATTGAGGGATGAGAGGCACCCTGGTGGTGGGGTAAGAGCCAGGGTCAGAAGAGGGATGGGACTGAGGGGATAACTTGTGCAAAGACCCAGGAGCCAGAGATAGCAGACTGTTCAGGAACTGTGGTTTCAGGGACAGGAGGGTCTGCGTGGCGGGAGCGCATCCGGCAGCGCACGGAGAAGAGCTTGGCAGCAGCCGCTGAATATAAACAGTTTGCTCTCTTGCATGCGTCCTGCTGGGCAGTGACGGGGCAAGTTCAACCTGAAGTTAGAGCAGAGGTGTTAGGGCTGGAAGGATGACCCTGTGCCTTTTTTACTTCTGAATCGCCTGCCTAGCACTGGGCCTGGGGCCTGGAGCCTGGAGCCTGGGGGTGGGGAGAGGGGACAACGGGGTTCCACAAATGTTTTCTTGAATTGAACTGGAGGATTGAAGGAAACAAGGCTGGGGCCAGGTGAGAGCTGGAACCTGCACTAAATGGGCAGATAAGTCAAGTGGGACGATAGCTGGCGTTGGGAGACAGCTCGGAGTCAGGCTGCAGAGCGCCGCAGACGACGGAGGATCTTGAGTGCCCGGCTAAGGATCTCAGCCACCACCGTCTAGCATGCAGTGAAGAGGGTCTCTGGAGCTGAACTATGCAACCCGCAGGGTGTTTGCTAAAATACTACACATTTAGAAAATCTTAGCCTTTTTACTTTTACATTGCAAATAACTCTCCATAATGCTCCCAAATCTGAAAACAAACAAATTCGCACGAATGCGTTCTCTGGGGCCAGAAGACCCGACTTCCACCGCGAACTGACAGCATCTACCTTTCTCTGATGGCTCCCTTTCTGGGGGTTGTTGGGAAAGAATGGTTGCAAAAAGAATTAGAAACAAAACAAAAAGACAGCAATCTCAACCAACTAGTGAGTTTCGAAGAAATTAAGTGCTTTAAAAGAAGAAAAAAAGACCGCAGACCTCGCATAGAAACAAAAACCCATGAAAGTGGCATTTAAAACCACCCATTTTCTGGAACATCTTTTGTAGCCAAATCCCAACCACCCTAGTCCCCGGCACGCTCCCGCCCTCCTCGCCTACCCCAACCCCCCCACCATCGCCGGACACGCTCGCAGGATGACGTTGCTTGACGGCGGCGCGGCTGCCCAGGTGAGAGGCCACCCAGTGTCCCGGGGCGCGGGCGGCCGGAGCCCAGTGGCGGTCGCCGCCGCAGAGAGACGGGAGGGGCTCGGCCGGGAGCAAAGGGGCGGGGGCGGGCGGGGGCGGACGCAGCGGGAGCCGGAGGAGCCGGAGCAGGACGCGGGCGGGGGGCGGAGGGGCGGGAGCGGCGGGGGCGCGCCGACGCGGGGCCAGCACTGCTGCGCCCGGGGCGCGGGCGGACGCGCGCCGCAGCCGGAGCCTCAGACGCGCGGGCGCAGCTGCCCGAGGCGTACAGCGCGGTCCGGAGCCGAGCGGTGGGCGCGGTGTCACAAGTGAGTAGCTCGGAGCGCGTCTGGCGGTGGCCCTCGGCCCTGCTCGGGGGCACGGCGGGAGCGGAGGAGGCGCGGGGGCTGCTGTGTCGCCCCCGGGGCGCCGGCCGGGGTTCCGCAGAGCGCTTCCCCGCTGGCAGCGCCGCGCCAGCCCTCTCTGCGGCCGCCGCACCTCGTCGCCAGCTCCCCTCTTGCTCTCAGGTCCCCGACACCGCCGGGGCGCCGAGCGGGAGCAGGGGGACGCGCAGCGCCACTGGCCGGGGCGGGCACCCTTCACCCCCTCCGGCCGCTCTCCGGGAAGCCCTGCCTGGGGGACCCTCTGCGGGCGGTGGGGCCTGGGGAGGCTGCCGGGGCCCCGCACTGCGGCGCGCGGGGTGTCGCGCCGCGGGGCCGGCGGGGCCGGGAGCGCAGGTGCGGGGCCGGCGCGCGGGCGGGAGCGCGTTCCGCTCCCCACGGACCCAGCTGGGCGTGGGCTTTGTTCGGCTGGGCTCACACCTGCGCGCCGCGCCCGAGTCCAGCTGAGACCGGGCCGACCTCCCCCCGGGCGCCCGGGAGAGAACTCGGGGATCAAGGGGGAGGTAGGGGCCCCGGAGGAGGCGGGGTGGGGGTCGTCCGGGGCTCTGTGGGCTCGGCGCCCCGCCCAGCCTCCGGGGGCCGGGACTCGGCGGGCCGCCCCGCAGCAGCCCCTTCCCCGCCCAGGCCCCCCGCGGTGGGACCCGGCAACAGCGCCGCCCGGGCTGCTGGGCCGAGCCGGGAGTGACCGCCGGCTCCGGCGCCTCCATCTCGCGGCGAGCGCCCTCCGCGCCGCGCGCCACCCCGACCCTCCGCGCCCCCGGCGGGCGCCGCAGCCTGCTGGCCTCGCCCTCGCCGCCCGGCCAGGCCCGGCCGGCCTCTGCCCGCGCAGACGGGGCGCGTGGGTGCGGCGCTCGGGCGAGCTGGGGGATCGTCTCCCGGAGCGGCGGGCTCCGGGCAGCAGGAGCCGCTGGAGGGTGCCTGGGGGCTGGGAGGCAGGCCGCTTCCCTTCCCTCCCTTCCCGCCGGGCTCCCCGCATCTGCCGTCCCCCCGCGGGCTCGGGGGCGGCCGGCGCAGAAGAGGGCGCCCAACAGCGGCATCTCTTTCCCACCCGCCTCTCTACGGCCTCTTTCTTTTTTTTTTTTTTGCGCCAGCCGCTCCAGCCGTAGGAGGCATCAGGCCGGAGCTGTTTGTGGCCAAGAGGGAAGCGTTCGTTCCCTTCCCGGCCTCGCACGGTTAACGCGCAGAGTTGGGGAACTGAGGGCCGGGGCCCAGCCTCGCTCGAGGCTCCTGCAAGAAGAGGTGGAGGCGAGTGTACTGGGGCAGGAGGCATTCGTTCTGCACCGGGAGCTCCCCCTGGGGCCTCCTGGGAAGGACCGAGGTAGCCCCCGAATGCAGACCCACGGAGGCTGAGCTGCTTTATGCTGTAGTTCACGAGTGAATGAGTAGGACTCAAATGGATTTAGACCATCGCATACTTCCTACTTTAATGGTAATGATAGTCAACATTTTTTCAGAGCTTCAGATGTACCACGCGCTGTGCATGTTAGTTACATGTATCATCTCATTTAATTCCACAACAACCCCATTTTTAAAATTAGGAGACGGAGGCTTAGAGAGGTCAAATAACTTTCTCAGGGCCACATAGAAAGTGGGAGAACAAGGACTAGCTTATTGCCCCTACACTTTACTATACAAGATTGAAAATGGCCTTTTTGGAGGTTTATCTTTAGTTTAGGTGAGGCCTGAAACCACTAATGTTCAAAATCAGGAATATGTTACAAGCCCATTTAATTCTGACCCCTGCAGACCTCACAGTAGCAGGCGACATTGTAAATCAGTGAATTGTAATGTGGAATAGCCTTTTATTGGCCTGCATTGCCTTTGAATGCCTTTACATGTTCCGTTATTCCTGTTAGCTTTTAAGTCTGCGGCTGTTAACTCACAATTCAACCAGTTACAGTTACTGGACTGTTCTTAGTGACCAAACCCCGCTGTGACTACTGACAAGCTGAGAGGTTCCTGGCACATGACAAGTTTTGAGAATTCTTTTATTTTTAAAGATAGGACAAATGTTTGCTTTTGGTGAACGTTTCTGTTTCAAGCTCCCAGAACGTGAATTTCCCCTGTACACTCTTTGACTGCTGAAGATTTACTCCTCATATTGGAGGTTGAATTTGAATAGGACCCTAGTATAAAATCTTAGGAAAGCATTCCGTATCCTAAATATGTAAGACTGTGTGGTGCATTTACAAACATGCTCCCTGTTAACTAGTAGAAGGAAGAATTTGAGCAGAAGTGAAACCAGCTATTCCTGGAATAGCTTTTAGAATGATTATAATTGACCAGTTGGAAAAATGAATTCATTTTGCAGTCTTAATCCTCCCACTGACTCACGGTCTTCTTTCATCCTGCTTTCTTCTTGGTTCCAGGAAAGTTACTAAACATTTCACAGAACCCAGGAATTTTAGAGCTGTAAGAGGATGCTGTATCTAATAACACTTTGGGTTTCAAAATGGGTACAATGGGCTCAGAGAGCTGGGCACCCCCTCTGACGCAGGGCAGTGGGGAGGCCTTTGGCTCTAGACCAGTGCCCTTACACGACATCGTTTTTGTTATCGCATCAGTGACAGTAAATGAAAACAAGTCATCTTTAGAAATGGTACTTCCAGTGAGGCCAGTGTGACAACAATAAGAGTTGGGTGTGAGTGCTGGAGAAGTGTTCTGAGAATGTATATACCTGGGCTGGAGAAATGATTCCTTAAGAATCATTTCAAATAATGTTTTCGTGTAGGTGTAGTTTTCCTTGTGTAATTGGTTAATAAAAATAGAATCTGCAGGTATGATATTGTGTATATACAAAGGAGCTATTTCATGGAACCCCACAGGAAGCTTTTCTGGTAAAGAGATACTTTCATTCATTCATTCATTCATAAAAATTCACTGAGTGCAGTGACCTATTGTTCTAGGGACTGGGATACAGTGGTGGGCAAAACAGTCCTTGTCCTCAGAGAGATTAATTCTAATTTTGTCATCCATGGCTTCATACTTCCACATACACACATTCTTTTTTTCACATATCATAAACGTACTACATGTTGGTGAACTCGCATATACCGAACACACTGATGTAACCAGTGCTCAAATCGAGGAACAGAACATGATGAGCAGCCGAGAAAGCCCTCTGGTGGCTCACTTACCCACAGTAAGCACTGAGATGCCCAGGCTTTTTTCCTGATATTCTCACCATGAAATCAGAAGGTCTTTGTCGTAGGCACTCAGACTGCCCTAAGAAAATAGCATCGTTTCAGTGGCTTAAAGAACAGGTTTATTTTCTTAAAGTTCTGGAGTCTGGAAGTCTGAGGTCGGGGTCCCAGAGTGGTAGGGTTGTGGTGAGGCCTCTCTTCCTGGCTTGCAGCCCCCATGCACTCCCCATTTGCTTATATATCCTTTCCTCTGGTCATGCATGTAGAGAGATCTCTCTCTCTCTCTCCTCCTCCTCTTCTTATAAGGCCACTTATCCTATTGGCTCAGGGCCCCACCCTTGTCATCTCATTTAACCTTTATTACCTCCTCAGAGCCTTATCTCCAAATACAGTCACAGTGGGGGTTAAGGTTTCAACATAAGAATTTCAGGGGGGACACAGTTCAGCCCACAGCGCCCTTGACTGGCAGCCTCTGTCAGCATCTTTGGCATCTCATCCCGTTTCCAAAGAACAGCTCCCATGGGAGAAGAATGGCAACTGAAACCAAGGTTCCCTAGAATATAGAGCTCCGTAAATATGCTCTCCAGGAAGCTCTGTTTTAGGTCAGCCTTCAATAGCTGTGATGATTGGTGAGCAGGAAGTGTTTGAGAATCACAAAACATGTATATCGCTCTTTCCCTTTAAGTTTTCTGAAGACATGAGGAACCTTCTTCCCAGGGCAGGGCGGAGAGGAGATGAGACGCTAGGCACCAGAATCCAGGGGCTCATTCTGTTTAACCCTCTGTCCACGCAAGCAAATGAAAAGCCCCTTTAGTTCATTGACATTAGAGGCTAAAGTTTCTACCAGTAGCAAAACGTGCCAAAATTAACTGCTGAATATTTATTTTCCGTCTCAAAATGTGAGAGGGCACCATGAGGAAAATATGTGAATGGTTCTGTCTCCAGTTTTAGTAACTATAAATTTTTCAGTATCAGGTTGTTTTAAAATGGGGAAGAAAAATGCAGTATATGTATAGAAAATGTGATGTTTTTGCTAAGTTACTTTTTCATTGTGGTAAAATACATATCACACAAAATTTACCATTTTAACCACTTTTAACTATATAGTTTAGTGACAGTGACTACTCCACATTGTCATGCAGCTGTCACCACTGCCCATCGCCAGGACTTTTCTCTTCTCCTCGAACTGAAACTCTATACCGATTAAACAGTAACTCCCAGTACCCCTCCCTCCCACCTCCCCAGCTCCTGGCAAAGATCACTCTACTTTCTGCCTGTATGAATTTGACCTCCCTGATGACCTCATAGGGGTGGAATCATGCAGTATCTGCCCTTTTGTGACTGTCTGATCTCACTGAACATAATGGCTTAAAGGCTCATCCATGTGCCAGAATGTCCTTCCTTTGAAAGCTGAGTAATATTCCAGTGTATGTACCCACCACTATCTTAAATTCATTCATCTGTCAATGGACAGTTGGGGCTGCTTCCAGTTTTTGGGTAGTGTGAATAAAGCTGCCATGAACATGGGTGTACAAACATCTTTTTGAATCATTGCTTTCAACTCTTTGGGGTATATATGCAGAAGTGGGATTGCTAGATCATGTGCTAATTCTATTTTAATTTTTTAAATGACCCACCATGCTGTTTCCCACAGCACCGTACCATTTTGCATTCCCACCAACAGTGCACAAGGGGTCCGGTTTCCCCACATCTTCGCCAACATTTATTTTCTATTTTCTTGATAATAGACATACTAATGGTTATGAAGAGCTATAGCTCTTACTTTTTAAAGTTATAAATCAATATACTATATATTATGAGCAAGTCATTCACAATACTTTCTAACTTACAGCTTTAACTTTTATTAACAAGGAGATCTATGGTTTCTAACAAGTGTTTGTTGACCCTGTACTTTGTTCAAAGCATAAAATAGATGTGGACCCTATGTGTCATAGTCCAGGCTAAACCAGCATTGGTGACATATGTTCATGTTATTTTTTCTTTAATGTTGGATTAAATTATGTAGTGCACTTGTGCTAAATGATTTTGTCTGATGCCAGATTAGATATTAGCATGCTTTTATTTTACTGAAAAAAAATGGCATCACTATTTTAACCCATATCAAGAGCAAATTTGCCTCCTATCTGGAAAAAGATAGGAATATCCCATGCTGAATGCTTTAGGGACGTGCTGGAGCTGTAAGTTACAGGTCTGCACTGGGCATTTCTCCCCACCGTTGAATCTTCAAAGATGACAGCGTAAACCCTCACTACCCAATTATAATTGCTTAGCTGAGCTAATAAAAAAAGATGTGGTGTCAACTTAATTGACCTACTTTACTGGCCTACAAGATTGGAATTTCAAATTAGAAAAAGGTAATTTTCAACAGTCTGATGGAGGGTTTCCTTCAGTAACTAAAAAACTAATGAATATAAGAAATGCCAGAGGTAAAGGGAACAAATCTACCAATACTAGCACTCATCTACCGCACATACCGTTCAAATGGCTGATGCATGTGAAAAACAGGAACGACAAATCTTGTCTTAATGTGTTCTTTGATTTCCTTCCATATTGCCCTGTACTAAAGCATTGTTTATTCACATGAAAATGAGAATGGCAGTAACTCTCTGGTGGAAATGATCCTCTTTAAAATTCCTATTATTAACTGATGATAGAATGGTCTGGAAAGAATATTTTGCATGTGTATGTATTTGTATGTATATTTCAAGGATATGATGTGCACGGTGTATTGGCCCCAAACCCACTGTAACCAGGAAAATATATTCCCAAGGCAATCTGAGAATCCTGTAGGAGGCCTTCTGCTGTGTAATATGCAATGAATTTGATTTATCTTTCTCAAGTGGGCTGAGAGCATTCAAAAAATTCAGTATATGTATTCAGTACGTAGTGATCTTTTCTCCAAATTTCAACTTTAAAGCTAATTTCATGCCACTTTTCAGATGCCCTTGGCATTTGAATTGTATGATTTACCGCATACATTTTTGACCAGCATTACAAATGCCTGTTAAACACCATGAACAGATTCTCTCTAAAGGGAAAGGGAAAGGAAAAGTACTAATCTTGCACTAATTATGCCTTAAGGTAAAAAAAAAAAAGGACTTGTGGAAAGAGTTTCATCCTGGAGTTTTTGGCCTTTGAGGAAGGATGGCTTGCGAGCCGCTCTGCTGCTGCCTCCCAGAGCCTGGTGCGGCTTTTCAGGCCCTCACCTCAATAGAGAGCTGAAAGGACAGAAGTGAACAAAGGAGCCCTGTTTTGCCTGCCCCACTTGCTGGGCTGTTGTCTTGGCCCTTTTCAGGGAAAGGGTGGGGGGAGCTGGGTCAAAGTTGAAGAACACTGAAAAGGAATTCAAGCTTCATGTCGAAATTTGAATTATAGCTTCAGTTTGAGTGCCGAGTAGATTAGTTTGAATTGGAATTTCTGAATCTGTGGAAGCTTAAGTGACAGATGGTGTTGGAACAACGCACATAGAGCTGGACGGCGGACCCGAGAAGTTGAGTACCCAAGCGAGACCCATGGTAAACATCTAGTTAGGTGACAAAAGTTTTAAAACTGTAGGAAGTGCCGCTTGATGCTGTACGCCGCCCTAAGACATGGACTGTGTGAATGACGGGAGGCCCCTGCGTCTGGCATGCGCCCCGGTGCTCTTGTGCCCTTCATTGCCTTGCAAATACTCTTCTGACTGTTCCGCGGCTTCCCCTCTAGTATGTAACTGAATAAACACAGAAAGGCCCAATCAGCTTCCCATGTAAAATCTCATTACAGTTTTGGTAGTGACCACAGATTGTTTTGAGGTATGACAAGATAGATCCGTCCTGAATGTTGACTAGCCCGGGCTTTTTCCTACATAAGTGTATTTATGGGTGATTTCACCTTTCTGCTGCTAGTGGCCGTCCATCCCCATTACACTCGCTACTGAAGTGTGTAATCTGGCACACGTCTCCCCATTCCCCTTGGTAGGCAGCGTCTGATTTAAAACATTTCAGGAGAAGTTGGCTCTGTGTGTAACTAGAATAATGCAACAGCTACTTGGGAGGTCGAGGTTAGTCCAATGTAAGTGGAATAAAAAATAATAAAGTAATTTGAAACACTTCCTGGGGTCCCTTAAAACTACAGTTGGAAAAGTGTTGCTTTTGTGTCTTTGATCATTTAAATGATTTAATGACTTTGTTCTCATGCTAGTAGTATGATGGCTAAAAGCCATCTTTTAATATACATTTAACACATTCAGATGACTATTTCTGCTTATAGGGAAGTAACACTCACAGGGTAATAATATGAACAAAATAGTAAAGTAGGAATTCAGAGATAATACTGAACATAAAAGCAGGTTTACTTTAGAGTTGGTTATATTAACTGACATGTATGTCTCGCAAATTTTAGGGTAACTTACCTTTTAATAGTTGGCATAAAGTTCTAAAAATATGTATATGTTTCTAGTAACAGTTGCCTTGATGCCAAATTATACCAGAAGGTGAACTATATTGAGGCCTTATTGCGGTCCTGGAACTGTGAGGGGACCCACTGAACAGCAGGCAGGGAGTTCATGGTCAGATCCATTTGCTGGGACTGGACTGAGAGTAGTGATCGGGGCAGGTGGAGGGAAGGCTCAGGTGGGCATTGAGAACTGTGGCATCCCGGAGGAGGCATCTTACCCTAGAAGGAGTGAGAAATTTTAAATAATGAGGACAGCATAAAGAATATAACACTGTAGAGATAATAACTTAAAAATATGAAAGAAATCTCCTTTTGGGAGGAAAATTAAAATGTTTGTGGTGATTTCTTGGCTAACAGAGGACAGTCTTCATTTCGTAGTGGCCAATACTAAACACTTTAAAGAGCTTTCATTGTGGTCCCTTATGTCGTTGAAGTTACTTGACATCATAAAATAGAAATAACTCATAAATCACTGAAAAAATGAAATGTGATAATACATTTACTTCTAAAAGAAATTGAGAAGAGTTTACTAAGAGTCAAAGCTAAACTTACTTCAGCACAGCACAGTTAAATTCCTGGGCAGATCATCTCTCCTTCCCAGTATTTTGTTCTTTTATATACAGACGGCCCCAGGCTTGAGAAAGTTGGACACAGCCATATCTCAGAGATTTCACGGGTTTGCTTCCAGGCCTCTGGAATGAAGTGAATAAATGAGTTTTTTGGTTTCCCGGGGCATATAAAAATTATGTTTGTATTCTACTGTAAAGTGTGCAACAGCATTGTCTACAAAGAGTACATAACTTAATTAAAAAATACATCATGGCTAAAAAGCGCTCACCATCACCTGAGCTTCCAGCTAGTCATAGTCGCTGATCACAGATCACTGTAACAAACATAATAATGCAAAAGCTTGAAATATTGTTAAGTTTATCAAAGTGTGACAGACGTTGAGATAGAAAGTGAGCAAATGCTATTGGAAAATGGCCATGATAGAATTTCTATCCATCCAAAGACAAAAAGGTTGCCACAAACCTTCAATTTGTTAAGAAACAAAACAAAAGCTCAATAAAGTAAAATGCAGTGAAAGGAGGCGTGCCTGAGTACGAATACGTGAACCGGCCAAACACATCTGGGGTGATACTTCATGTTAAACAGGATCCTTTGCTTTGCACAAGGATGACATGATGAGTGAGCTCCTCAAATGTGTCACAGTTCAGTTCAGGAGCGACTCTTCAGGGATACACAGGTAGGCAGTGATTCTGTGTGCTGAAGAGCACAGCATGATAGATACCAAGGGAAACCCAAGCAAATAAGGCCTCGTCGAGATCAGTGAAAGAGGCAGACAGGTGGTGAATGAAGAGAAGTCCCTCAATTGAATGAAAATACTTGATATTTGCTCCAGATAACGTTCAGAGGCCAAGTCTCTTGTGATAAAGGAAAGCAGACAACAGAATAGTCATCCAGGTAAACCAGGCATTTTTGACCTTGCTCCCCAACAGAATTCTCTCGGCGTTGCCCAGGCTTATCACTGTGGAAATCCAGTCCTTGCTCTGTCCTGTTGGGAGCCTGAGCTGCCTTTCTCACTATGCATAGTGGTATGTATGCAAGAGTCCCCATATTTCATGAATGAGTGAGTACAAGAATGAATGAATGACTTCATCCATAAATACTGTGAAATATCAAGTGGATCTTTTGTTGGAGAAAATTGGGGGATTCTGTCTCAGCGCTGGTTTGAAGACACAGATGAAGTCTAGACCATGGGAAATCAAACATTCAGAATGTCGTGCCTGGATTCTGTGTGATTGTAATTTGCTTCCAGGTTCTAAATTAGGCACTCAAGCAGGCAGATGAAATCATTCAATCCAGAAGGGTACCATTTTTTAAATTGTCGCTGTGGAGTCCTAGATGACATCTTTGCGACCCCAGGAGTTCCTCTGTAATTTTCACCCTTTGCTCACAGTAGACGATTCAGGATTTCCACAGGCTTTAATTTCCCTTCTCTGTCTGAATCTGGTGCTTGTCATTTCCTTCTGGAGGTCTCTGGGTGACTGCACACTGATGGAGTTAAGTACTTTTTTAGATTGCTTTCCACCATCTAAATCTGAAGAAATCAGAAGTGAAGCACGTGGGGCTGGAATGACAAGTGGAAAGGCTGCTGTGTGAGGCAAATTAGAAGCAGTCAGTCTGCAGCTTTAAACACTGAACTTTCTCCCCTTTTTGGCCGGTCATGAAGTACTCCTGTCGGTTGTTTTCTTTATATTCCACCACGTGAGCTGAGTTACAGCATGCCTTTCCCAACTAGTTTAGTGGGTTACGTGAGTGGTTCGGATCAAGGCAGTGGTGCCATGTTTAAGAGGTACCTAGAATAAAGATTTATCTGAAATTGGTAATTAATTAAATTTTACCAAGTAGCAGGCTAACTCTTCCTCGATGAAGAAACCTCAGTATGCTGTATGGCTGTGGAAAAGTTGCCAAAGGACATAAACTTTCTCATTTCAAACACATAAACTTTCTCGTTATCCAATCCTACCTCACAAGGGTATGTAACTATCACAAATCATGATTAAATTGAAAGTAACCAAGGATGATATCAATGTACATTCTTATTAGGTAGATTGTACTGCCATTTTTTTTTACCATAATATTGTCAGACTTGCTTCAGAGATATGTATGTCTGTATCACACATCCTTAGCAACAATTAGTCTACTTGATTTTGAATAGATGAGTGTTCTCATGATGCAGTCTGAGACTGGGTACCCTTTTCGATGCTACATGGTGGGACTATTTTCAAAACACCATGTTCTTATCCTTCATCAAATGACTATATGTGAAGGTAGGACTGATATGATAAAAAAAAAAGGGTATAATTTCAGAGAATACTTTTTTTCAGTTGTATTTGATGTCAGTAATACTCTTTTGAAATCTAATTGTGTTTTATTTTAAGCCATAACCTATTTATAATTTTCAAGAGGACAGTCATGTGTCAGTGTGGGGAAGTTGGGGGTCCTATGGCCAGGATCCTCACTGAACTTAAACCACCTGAAGATGTAACTGGCCTGTTGCTAGGCTACCGCTTCCACACCTTTAGGCAATAAGCTATTACTGTGCTATATAGAGAGCTCAGCCCAGGGCTCTGGGTGGAGGTAGAGACGCTAGTGCTCGACCTACTGCCGGGAGAACAAGCCGGGTAATAAACCCTTTCACCCCAAAGAACGTTCTGCTGTCAATTTCTTTGGTCGCATTGAATCCATAGCGAACTTGCCTGGGGCTGAAACCCACTGGCAAGACAGTCAGCCATGACTAACTAGCCACCCCAAAGTCCGTAAAGCATGAAACCATTTTAATGTATTAAGTTCGTCCAGCTCACAAAGCACATATGCTTAGAGGTTTGATAAAAAGAGAAACACATGCAGTGAGGCTAGTGTATATATCATTGTGTTTATTCTATTCCTTTGCATTTATTTTGTTCCTCTGCACCTCAGAGAAGAAATTGGAACTCAGAAACAGTAGTCACACAGTGACTGTGGAAAGTAGCTCAGAGGTTCCTCAAAAAATTAACAGTAGAAGTACCATACGAGCCATTTTGAGGGTTGCAAAGATGCCCTTTAGGGCCCCACAGCAACATTTAAAAGATGGTGCCTTTCTGGATTGAATGGTTTCACCTGCCTGCTCAGGTGCCTAAGTTAGAGCCCAGAAGTGAATTATAATTATGCAAAAGCCAGGCATGAAATTGTGCAAACAGGATCTTGAAGAAATATCTGCACTGCCATGTTCACTGTAGCATCATTCACACTGGTTGAGATATGGAAACACCCTAAATGTCCATCAGTGGATGAATGGATAAAGAAGATGGGATATATGTATGTATATGTACACACACAGGGCTATTATTCAGCCACTAGAAAGAAGGGCATCCTGCCCTCTGAGACATGGATGAACGGATGGGGCACTATGCTAAGTGAAATAATCCAGACAGACAAAGGCCAAGTACAGCCTAGTATCACTTGTATGTGGAAACTAAAAAAAGTGAAACCCATAGAAACAGAGTAGAAAGCAGTTGCCAGGGGCTGGGGGCTGGGGGAAATGAGGAGAGGTTGGTAAAAGCAGGCAGACTTTCAGCTGTAAGATGGACAGGGTCTGAGGCTCTAATGCATACCATGGATTACACTGTATTGTATAATTAAAATTTGCCAAGAGAGTAGAACTTACATGTTCTCACCAAAAAAAAAAAAAAGCATGTGAGGTGATGAACGTGTTCATTAACTAGATGAGAGGAATCCTGTCACAAACTAGCACAACACACACTTGCTGTCCTCCGATTTTGTCAGTCGTGCCTCAGTAAAGGTGAAAAGCAGCAGCCAGCACTGACCTGGATGTAGACACAGCTTTAGAAAAGGGAATGTGTCTTGGGTTAAATGGTGTCCCCTCTAAATTCAGAAGCTGAAGAAGCCCTAGCCCTTAGCACCCTAGAATGTGACCCTATTTGGAAATAGGGTCTTTATAGTTAAAATGAGGTCGTTAGGGCCCTGACTCAATGTGACTAGTGTCTTTATAAAAGGAGGAAATTTTGAGACAGGCACAGTGGGAGAAAGCTGTGTGGAGATAAAGGAAGAGATCTACAAGCCAAGGACCGCCGCGATGGCCGGCCGACCACCAGGAGCTAGGAGAGAGGCATGACACACCTCCCTGATGCCCTCAGGCGGAACCAGCCCTGCCGACACCTCGATCTCAGACTTCCAGCCTCCAAAACTCCGAGAAATAAACTGCTGCTGCCTCAGTCACCTGGTCTTCAGTACTTTATCCCAGCAGCCGCAGGAAACCAATACAGAATGCAGTGCTAAGGTCACTTGTTTTTAAGCCTATCCCTTACAAAAAAAAAAAAAAAAGACAAAGTGGAAAACAGCCCTCCCAACTTCTTTGTTTGTGTATATCTGTGAACGTCTACCTTGTGTTCCAAAGGAGTATGACTATATAAATGAGTGATTAGAAATATTCTATACCTTGAATTAAAGCACAGAAATACCAGGAGCGGTGGGGAGGGTATTCGTTGTGTTAACTGGGCAAATAAATGTGTGAAGTTGGCAGTTCAATCAGTCGATGACTCTTTTCGGGTGTTACCAAGCCGACTCCAGCTCGGCCGCCTCGCTCAGGTGCGAGTCGCCGTCCCTCGGGCCCCTAAGGGGGCCTGTCTGCGGAGGTCTCTGCAGGTGCCCGCGCTCTTCCTGCCGGTCAGAAGGTGTGTTTTGACTGGAACAATGGTACGGCTT
Organism: Phataginus tricuspis; assembly: GCA_029783875.1. NCBI lineage: Eukaryota > Metazoa > Chordata > Mammalia > Pholidota > Manidae > Phataginus > Phataginus tricuspis. The sequence continues at coordinate 3,675,180 of JAQQAC010012171.1, read as the reverse complement.
CTGCTGTCTCCTCACGCCGAGGAAGGGGAAGGCTTGCAGGAACTGCCAGGCTCATGGGTGTGACCCCTGCCTCGGCGGGACGGGCTGGACGGCGGCGTGGCCGGGGACTTTGCAGCTCGTTTCATCAGGAGCATCTCGGTCTGAGGCGGCCCAATTGCCAGGTGCTCTGGATCAAGTTGAATATTCGTTTGAATTCATTGGAAACTAAAACCCTTTTAGTGGTCCGGAATGACGTCTGCCCACGTGGTGTGAATGTCCGCCCGTTTCCCAGCAGCTACAGCCTTGTCTGGCTGAGATGGGCTCCTGCAGGGCGATGACCCTGTCTGTTCCTGGCGTGTGTGCCTTGTTCAGGAGCGGCCACGCCCAGAGTAGGACCTGATTGTTTCAAATAATAACAACGAGATGATTAGGTAGGAAGGTTCTTGGGATGAGCGCCAAGGACTTTACAACTCTGAGTTCGTGTGACTCAATTCCATTTTAATATGTAAACCATTTGCCAATTGGGCTTCTCCTGGTGGCAATATGCTTCCCTTGCTGTGGACTAGAGTTTGTTTATGACCCCGTTGGGAGGGACTAATGAAAACCCACCAGCATTCAGCAGCAAATGATTTGGAATTGTGGCTGTTCTAATTTTGCAGCTTCTTACAACTTCCCTTTACCGTGCCATGCCGTGCCATGCCATGCCATGCCAGACAGCGGGGCACAAACCGGGGGAGTAAAAAGTGCAAGGCCCTAGACAGGAGCACAGGAGAAGCGGTAGTTTGTTTCTGAAAATTCACTCTCAGTGTGAACTCTTTAGACCTTTTAATATTTGCCTTGAAAGACAATTTGTGACAAAAGGTTTGAAAATTTTATGGGAACCATTTTCATGTTTGGTGTTGAACCACAGTTTACTTGCAAATGTGCTAATACAGAGCTAGCAATGCCAGTTCTAGGATAAATCATCAGCTTTAGATTCATTTTATTATCTTGAGACTGTTATCCTAGATTTTATTACATTAAATGCACATTTAAAAATGTTATGTCCCAGACCATACTCTCCTGATTTCCTGCTCTGGATAGGCAGAATATGCCTTGGGAGAAGCAGTTACTGCCAGGGAGAATGGAAATGTGCGGTGCTCTGGTCCCCCAGCAAGCATGATTTCAGCCCAACCCGTGCCTTCTCCAGTCTCCTCTACACAATTAGGAGGGGGGCCAGCCATGAATATGCATGTGTCACACACCTGTGACTGAGAGATCCACCATCAAGGAATGGCAGAGTATCAGTTACTTGAAGTGGAGGGCTGGTGGCAGCTGCTATCTGTGGCCCACCGGGCTCTGTGCCCGGCACTGACAGCTGCACGTCACATCCTGCCATCACACCACCTCAGCCACGTCCATCAAACAAAGAAAAAAAAAGGCTCAGCCTACTGATGTGGGGGCATTAATTCATAGGCAGCCTGCTCCTGAGGTGGTGTATATAAAGATGTCTCTGAATTTTAGGACATGAGATCACAATGATTTTATAACCTTTTACTCATAATAAGTAACAATAATCCATGGCATTCCTCAGTTGTTTAACCACATGGGGCAACTTCTATGGATTATCTAATTTAAGTTTCACAATGACCTTTTAGGGTCAGAGGCCAATTTTTTTTTTCAAATTTTTTTGTAAAGGGCCAGGTAGTAAATATTATAGTCTTTGTAAGTCTTGCAGTCTCTCCCCAAATAGTCATAGACAGTATGTAAATGAACGGGCATGTCCATGTTCCCAAAACTTTCTTGACAAAAGCAGGCGGTGGGCCAGATTTCGCCCAGGGGTCACAGTTTGCCAATCCCTGCTTTATGATGTTATATGCATTTTATAGATGAGGAAACTGAGGCTTGGGGAGTTTTAGTGATGGGTCAAAATAACACAGTTGTTAAGTAGCAGAACTGGGATTCTAACCCACGGAGTCTGACCCCCATCCCTTAGTCTTAACTCCTATGAACTTCTATGGTATCCTGCCTTGAGGAATGACAAGGAATGGAATTTTAGTTTCTGCATGTTGTGAGCTATAGATTATGACCCAAACTTCTAAGAATAACTCTAATTTTCTTTAGAAACATTGTGTAGGGAAGAGTGTCAGACCATGTCCTGAAGATGCTGTTTAGGTAAAGGTAGAGAGTCTCATCTACAGCACATTCAAGTGGGACCACATCCTTGAATAACTGCATAAAGCTTCTCAGATTCTCCAAATGACTTGAGCTGGTGGCCATTTTCATCAACAGGATTGCAGAGGGAAAATTCCCCTACTTTTAAAAATATGTAAATTACGACTCTAAAATTTGCTTATACAGTAGTGGTTCACGTGTTATATACCTTTGGCATGTTCCCAAGAAAGATTTTCATTTTCACGAAAACAAATTATGTAGAAGAATGTCTTCCACATTTATTATAAAACCGTTGAAGGAAAATTCTAAGCAGTTTTTATTTTCTAGGACAGACAGCTCTTTTTGTGTTCTGTTTCCATGGTGACAGTTACATTTCTGCTTGAGAACAACAAACCAGAAGACAACCATCCAGTTGACATTGCTGGCCGTCCCCTTAGGGAATTTGCAATGCTTCCTGGTGTCGAGATAGCACCCGAAGTAGAGCTACACGTGCTTTCCGTGTTTTTATATAGCAAGCTTTCCTTTAAAGGCTGAAGGCTCCCAGAATAGACACATTGGAAAATGTTTCATTTTAATAGCAGTTCAGCACACACAAAACGTCATGGTGGCCACGCTTCAAAGACGTCCCCGGGCCACCATCAAGAGCTCCAGAACCCACAGTTCCTGGCCTCCAGGTGGGTGAAATACGAGGAAGTATGCAGCTGGCAAAATGGAGGCTTCACGGGACTAACCATTACTGTTTGTGTTTCGTTTGACCTAAGCTCAAAATGGAGCCACTCCTGAGTGGAGAAATCAGAGTGTGGAAGCTTGTGGGGAAGGAGCCCTATTCTCTCTGGAAATCTGAAGTCTTTGAATTTAACTGAGCCTCTATTCATTACTAAGAAAGTGGACAGAGGAATAAAACCCAAATAGGGAAAAGTTGACTGCTGTGTTCATGTGAAGTGGTGACTGTGAATTAATTGGCGTAAAGTTATAAAGGGCACGGTCGAAGAATGGAGAAAAACTTTTCTCTCTTGAATCATTTCCTAGAAAAGATATCCTAGGCTTAGTTCACTTAATAAAAAAAAAAAAATGTCCAGACAAAAAGTGGAATTATGGAACAGTAGACAGTTTTTTATGGCATTTTATTTGTACAGATATATTGAGTTATAATTTATATATCATAAAATCTACCCATGGTTAAGTATACAATTCAGTGCTTTTTAAAAATACATTTATAAATTGTGCAAGTGTGGTAAGCAGATTTCTAAGATGGCCTCTAAGATTCTCGTAACTGGCATGGTACCTACTTGATGTGTCCCTTCCCTTAGAGTGCGGCCGGGACGGGTGAGTATGATGGGATGGCACTCCCACAATCGGGTCACATTATGCGGCAGAGGCGAAGGGGGTTTGCGTCTCTCCCCCCAGATTTCCCTGAGGCCATCTGCAGTCAGACTCTTCTCCCATTCCAAGGCAACCACCCATCTGTCTTTCTCTACAAATTTGCCTTTTCTAGGTATTTCATATTAACGGCATCAGTCGTACAATACAGAATATTTTGTGGCTTGCTTCTGTCATTTAGCATAGTGTTTTTAAGGTTTCTCAAAGACGTGTATGGAGACACCACATTGTGTTTATATATTCAGCAGTGGATGGGCTTTTGGATTGTTAATAGTTTGAATCAATTCTGAATAATTTTGCAGTGAGTATTAACATGTAATCTTTGGACTTATGATTTCATTTCTTTTGGGTAGGTGCTTAGGAGTGGAATTGCTGGGTTGTATGGCATATTTATGTTTAACTTTTTAGGACACTGCTGAACTCTTTTCTAGAATGGCTGTATCATCTTGCTTTCCTATCATCACTGTATGAGGGTTCCAGTTTCTTGATGTCCTTACCTGGTTTTTTATTATGACCTTTCTAGTGGGTGTGTAGAGGTTATTTCATTGTAGTTTGACTTGCATTTCCCTAATGACTAATAATATTAAGCATCTTCTCAAATGCTTCTTAGCCATCAATAGTCTTCTTTGGTGAAATATCTATTCAAGTGTTTTGCCAATTTTTCTCAATTGAGATATTTTTCTTCTTCCTATTGATTGTAAAAGTTTTAAAAAAATGTATTCTGGATATATGTGGATATATATCCCTTTGTGGATATATGATTTTCAAATATTTTCTCCCATTTTGTGGGTTGTCTTTTCACTTTATTGATGGTGCCCTTTGACGCACCGAGGTTTTTAATTTTGGTAAAATCCAGTGTGTTTGTTGTTTCTTTTGTTGCCTGTGCTCTTGATGTCATATCTAAGACTTCATTTCCTAATTCAAGATCACAAAAATTTATCCCTGTGTTTTCTTCTAAGGGTTTTATTGTTTGAGCTCTTGCATTTAGCGTTATGATCTGCTGTGAGTTAATTTTTGTGCATAGTGTAAAGTGTGAGTCTAACTTCTTATCTTAAAGCATGTGGGTATCCAGTTATCCTTGCACCATTTGTTTAAAAGACTATACCATTGAAGTGTCTTGGCAACTTTGTTAAAAATTAGTAAATGTAAGCATCTATTCCTAGACTCTTAATTATGGTCCATTGATCTATCTGTCTATTCTTATGCCAGTGTCATCCTGTTTTAATGTTTGTAGCACGTAGTAACTTTTGAAGTTGGTAGTATAAATCCTCTAAATTTTTTCTGCTTTAGTTGCATCCCATAAATGTTGATATTATTTTGTTGGTTTTATTGATTTTGTTGGCTTGCTGATTATTTTGTTTGTTTCATTTCTTGTTTGTTTCACTGATTTTTTTTAAATCAAAGTATCATTGATATGTACTGTTATGCTGGTTTCAAATATACAACACACTGGTTCGACAACTACCCATATTATTAAATCCTCACCTATTTTAATGCAGTCGCTATCTATCAATGTAGTAAGATGTTTCCTAATCATTTAACTGTATTCTATGTATTGTACTACTTATGACCATATACTACTTATGACTCCATGACCAACTTATATTGTGATTGCAAATTATTGTGTTTCACTGATTTTTCTTTGTGTGTTAAGTAATTTTTAGAGTTTCATTTTAATGCCTACATTGAAGTTTTTACCCTTTTTTCTTGAATTATTTCCTTAATGCCTAAGATACATGTATCTTATCTCACTCTACTTCCGAAAAACACTAACTTCCAGTGAAATACAGTTTTCTCTAATATATCTCCTTTTCCTTCCCCCTCTTTTGTGCTATTATTGTAATTTATATTACATTTAGATATCTTATAAACCTTCCATTTAGTGCTATAATTATTGCTGTATAAAGTGGAAGTATCTTTTTTTTTGGTTTCTTTTTATGAAGGCTAATTTGGTGGGATGTATTCTTGCTTGAGAGATTTTTTTTTTCAGTACTTTGTCATTCTGTGGCTTTCAAGCCTCCATTGCTCCTGATGAGAAGTCATAAATAATTTGAAGTGCTGTTTCACTGTAGTTGATGAATTACTTTTCTCTTGCTGCTTTCAAGTTCTTTTTTTTTGCCTTTGGTTTTCAACAGTTTGGCCACATAGAGAGCTCTTTGTGTTTATTTATTAATTATTCATTTAAGTTCTTGGATATGTACATTGTTTTTCATCAAAGTTGGGAAGTTTTCTGCTATTATTTCTTCAACTATTTTTCCCCCTCTTCCCCAACCCCATCTTTTTGGGACTTACCACTGTACTTATATTGGTAGGCTTGATGTTGTCCCACAGGTCTCGGAGACTAATTTTTCTTTATCCTTCTTTCTGTTTTTCAGATCGAAAATACTTTCTGTTGATCTGTTTTAAAGTTCACTGATTCTCCCTTCTGCTTTCTCAAATTTGCTTGAGTGCTTCTAGTGAAATTTTCATTTCAAATATTGGTCTTTTAACTCCAAAATTTGCCATTTGATTATGTTTTATTTTTTTATCTATTTATTGTGGCTCTCTGTTAATCGATTAAGTGTCATTATATTTTCCCTTATTTTTTAAAAGTTTTCTTTGGTTTTTGGACATATTTATAATAGCTTTTTTGAAGTCTTTGTCTGCTAAGTCCAACTTTTGGGACCACTCAGGGACATTTCCTATTGATAGTTTTTCCCCCTGTGTATAGACCATACTTTTTCTTTGCTTGTCTCATAATTGTTTTTGTGAAATACTGACATTTTAGATATGTAGTAGCAACTGTGGGTTCTGCCGTTTCTCCCCTGAGGGATCTGTAGTTGCTGCTGTTCATGTCTTCAGTAACCCATTTGTACCCCATCTGTGGGATGTCTCCCCTGCACTGTGCAACTGCTAACGTCTCCACTCAGTTTCTTTTTATTTAAAAAAAATTTAAGCCTGGCTTCTTAGGGTTTGCTCTTGTGTCCGCATAACTTAGTAGTCAGCCAATGATTGATGAGAAACTGTGCTCAAACACCTCCAGCTAATAAGGCTTCCATTCTCTGTTGATGGATTTATGTGTGCCCGGGGAATGCATTCAAACTTCTGCTATTTTCAAGTCGTCCCCCCCAGCTTTTCCATTCTGCTGGACTCCCTTATGCGTGCTGTGTGGGTATGCAAGCTCCATTGACCATGGGTGTGTAGGTGGCTGGGACCCCTCTGGTCTCTGCTATGATTTGCACAGCCCTCATCAAGCCAGCATATGTGAAGAGCTCTTTCTCACCCTCCTATGTCGGTTCACCTAGGGAACTCCCTATTAAATCCCTGATCACTCCACCACTTCTTTGTTTGCCTTAAGCAGGACTTCAGCCTCAGGCTATCCACACTGTTAATATACCCTTTTACTCTCCGGGAGAAACTCCATGTTAACTGAGGATGCTCCAATCAGGTGAGCCCCCTGTGGCAGGGGCAGTGAGGCTGCTGATTTCCACAGTCTCTTCTGCGCTGCTTTAATGTTACCACGATGACAGAGCCAGAGCGGGGAACTGGGGGCATGAGATGGAGGCAGATCCAGGTAACAACACTGCCCCAGACTCACTCTTCCAACCCTGAGTTCAGCAAGTTGTCAGAAATAAATGCTCGGGCTGTCGTGCACCTTTGGTCAATTTCCAGAGCACTGAAACGGTTGCGACGTTTTTGACATTTGTCCAGTTTTATAGTTGTTTTGGAGGAAGAGAACTTGTCGACCACATCACTGCTCTCATCATAACTGCTTGTTGGTTTATTATTTTTTTGAAGGCTCGTTCATTAGAATAAATGGACCCAAGGTATGAATTTGAGACACTTACATGGTCCCATTATTTAAAGGATAGATTTGTTTCTAAAATGCACTTTTTTAGGCATGGTAGATATAGAATAGAGACAAAGGGACTTTAAATATAGTTAGACATGGGTTCATGCCCATCTCTCTGCTTGCTACCACTCATATGTTCTGAGACTAGCTTTTTTAACTTCTAGGAACCTGGAAGTTTCTATCAGTAAATAGGGATTATAATGTCTACCTTAGAATGTGGTTGTGAAGGTTAACTGAGACAATTACAAATATGTAGGACCAGGCTTAGTACATAGGGAAAAGCCTAATAAATACCAGTTCCCCTTGTATAGGGTTGGGAAGTGATTAACACTGACTTTTGTAGGAGAGATTTTTTTACTTTTAAAGGATGAGACTCTGAAACCTATTTATAACAATTAGAAAATCAGACCGTTAGAAGAAAGGTTAAAACAAATTGGGACTGAGTCACTGAGTCACCAGAGGAACAGAAAGTGGGGAGAGGCTTAATATTAAAGAATATTGAATTAAGAAATATAAGAATGTATAGACATGCAGATGAGATAGACATTGAATTGTAAAGAAAAACAGAGAATCTACACAAAGAAAGACCAGTAACAAATCTGTACCAACAGTCATTAGTTCCACCCGGTACAGAGGGATGTAGGCACCAAGGACAGCCTTACGCCCTGGCCTGCTCGCAGCTGCCTTGCCCGGGTCTGTGCTCACGAGTGCTGACACCACCCCTCTGGGGGCAGCTCCAGCCCTGCACCTTCCTCGGCATTTCCCCAGCCCAGAGTGGATCTCTGAGTGTAGGATCCCAGTAAAGTCCTCACTCATGCTGAGCCCCACATGGGCCCCAAGGATGAAGGGTGATGCTGTTTTCAAAAAGCCAGTCCTGTCACATTCTTAGCATCTTTCCCCACAGAGAAAGGGTTCAACGATACCTGTAGTGTCACATGGAAGTACTGACACTTAGCTACAGGGAGGTGTCCAGTGAACCACCTCCCTTCGGGGGTCAGACCTCAAGACCAGAGAGGATGTGTGCTTTGCCTGAGCTCACAGAGCATATGTGGCGGAGCCGGCATTCAGGAGGTCATCTGCCGTAGGATAAGCTCAGCTTCTTGGGTTTTAACAGTATTTATCAGTAGGTCTAAATACTGATGACAGGTGTGCAGAAAGATGACTTTGAGGCTCCGTGAGCTGTACCTCTCCGAGAAAGAGTCCATTCAAGACAGGATGCCTATTCGTTCAGGAAAGTGGACTAATGAATTTTAGAAGGATTTTCAACAAAGATTGGAACTGTCTAGCTCCATGGGTAGTCAAATTTAGGAGAGAATTATAGTGTCTCTGTAACTAGACAGTCAATAAATGTGACTGACCGAGGCTGCTTAGATGCCACTGCAATAAAACCTCCCCGCAAGTGAGCGTGGATTAGAGCAGCAGGTCCCGGACCAAGTGCCGACGTACGATGACCCATCTACCCTCCCCCAAATAATAAACACATTGAACTTGCCAGTGATCTCGTTTCCCAAGCACTCTGTTACATTTTTAAAGCCTAAGAAACAGCATGTCTGGACTACCAGTGTGCATCCTAAGAAAATCCTCCCTGGGCACTATGGCTTTAGGCTCGAGCAGCCAGCACTCCTGGCCTGGGCCCATGGCTAGTGGGCTCTGCTCTGCTCCTTCTTGAGTCTGGCTGTTCTGCAAGGGATGAGAGATCCAGAGGAAAAATGGACGTCTACTCTGCCTCTCAACTGTACTGTGTACCTGAATCACCCAGGGATCTTATGAAAATCCCTCAGATTCAACAGGTCTAGAGTGGGTCCTGAGATGCTGCATTTCTAAAAAGCTCCCAGATGATGGTCATGCTGCTGGCCCCCAGGCTATACACTGGGTAGCAAGGTTCTACACTGCGCCCCAGGCACCAGAGAGCCTAGGATTCCATGTCCAAAGAGCTAAAACCTCTGTCTAAGACCTGCATGGGCTTCTGAGGACTGCATGCTGCAGGTGTGGTACCCACAGGCCCAAGGGGTAGCTGGGAGGCAGCCGTGTGTGCACGCATGGCGGGCAGCAGCTGGGGGTGGATTTGGAAGGTGAACCTTGGACCTTCAAGCTGGGACTCTACACACGGGAGTGTAAGGCCTCTCATGGTGCAGGACCGAAATGGGGCAGGAAGAAAAGGGAGCCTCCGTTTGTACTTTTGCTCCAAGGTAAGAGTGGGCCTGCTTGTGGGTATCTCAAGAGAGAGTTGGTTAAAATGATTTTATTATTCTTATACATTCTCACTAAGATTAATTTTTGTTATTTTATTTCTAGACCTAAACACAAACTGGAGAGATTCTAGTTTTTCTTTTCTCTTCACGTCTATTGCAATCTGAGAGAAGACTTTTATTTCCCCTTCGTTGTGCACATTAAATCCTGGAAATAGGCCTAAAATATTCATCTAGTTGTTCCTTGGGTTTTGATAACTTTGAGAATCCTCCATTTTTCGAATTGGCTGCTTACTGCTGGTGCAAAGATATGTCTTACTTTATGCTTCCTGTTGGCTGGACATCGGTAGTCTTGTTATATCAGATCTCTGAACAAGAAGGATATCTTTGGCATAACTTAAAGGATTCTAATGTTTTCTCTGAAGATCCAGTGGTAACAGCCAGTAATTATAATTTAAGTAATCCATAGTAAGGGATCAATGCCCATTAACCTTTTTTTTGTTCTTTATTCTATTTTTCAAAGACAACTTTTTAGAGCAGTTTTAAGTTTACAACAAAATTGAGAGGAAGGGAGTTGCTGAGGGTTCCCACATGTCCCCTGCCCCCCACATGCATTCCTTCCCCCCTTATCCACATCGCTCATCAAAATGGCACATTTTTTTTTTAACCAAAGATGAACCTACTTTGATGCATAATCATCCAGAGTCCGTAGTTCACCTTTGGGTTCTCTCTAGGTGTTGTGCATTCTGTGGGTTTGTACAAATGTATAATGACACGTGTCCATCATTATAACATCCTACAGAGTATTTCCACTGCCCTAGAAATCCCATGTTTGGCTTATTCATCCCCATCCCCACAACCACTGATCTTTTCATTGTCTCCGCACTTTTGCCTTTTCTATATTGTCCTCAGTGGGAATCACAGTGTATAGCCTCTTCACATTGGCTTCTCTCACTTCGTAATATGCATTTCAATTTCCTCCATGTCTTCTCATGGCTTGAAAACCTATTTCTTTTTAGCACCGAATAATATTCCCTTGTCTGGATGTACCGGAGTTTATTTATCCTTCACCTACAGAAAGACATCTTGGTTGCTTTCCGAGTTTTGGCAAATATGAATAAAGCTGCTGTAAACATCTGTGTGTAGGTTTTGTGTGGACGTAAGTTTCCAACTCCTTTGGGCAAACATCGAAGAGCCCAGTTGCTGGAGTGCATAGAAAGAGTGTGTTTCTTATTGCATTTCAAAGCTTCGGGAAAGCCAACTTAGTGGGCATGAGACAAAGATGAGTAACTGAGACAGTAAACATGCTCTAAAACCAACACATGCAAAACAGTGCTCAACACAATTCCAGCAATGAGACCAGCAGCTCTCTGCTGGAATTCTGAGCACCTTTCTTAGCAGCACCCCCTCTTACCTGTCTCCTTCCCTCCCTTGGTAACCACCTGCCAAAATGTGCAGCCAGCAGCGAACTCCAAAATTGCCAGTTTGGTCGATGAAGAGCCTGGTGGGTGGATCAGCTCAGCTCACTGAAGCGAAGCTCCCTTTTCCTCCACCTCTTGATTTGGCCCGGGTGGCCCTGAGTAGGTCTTTGAAAACTAACATCTGGCAATATTACCTTGCCCAAATTGGAGTTATGCATGCTTTTTGATCCTGCAAATTTGCTACTTTCGTAGGCTCTCTTTTCAGCAGGAATTATGAGTCATGATCAAACCTGAAGACAATAGTCAGTTTTCGAGGAGCTGCTGCAGCCTTTGGCTCTAAGGCCGCACAAGGTCTGAGTTTCCCCAGCACGACACGGACATACAAAGGCGGTGCTTATGTTGGCAGCCCAGGCAGGGCCCGTGGTGGTGGAAGTAGCACGATTCGGTGGAAAGAGCACTGGGCGAAGAGTCAGGAGGCTTTGGCGGGCGTTCAGTCCACCATGAATAACATGACCTTGGGCGAGTCAAGCATGTTGCCCGTTGACAGAAGCAATGCTGCCCTTTCTTCTCAGGGTTATTATTGAGACAAAACGAGATAAGAAGTCCGAGTGCCTTGAGAAAGTGAAAAGCAGCAACATTAGTGCCGTTTCTTTATCTGTGCATTTCGGGGACACGCGCGCCAGTTGCATTATCCCCACGAGGACGCCGGGAGACACCCAGCGGGCAGAGCCGGGCCTTGGGGATTCCCAGTGGGGGGGAGGGAGCAGCAGGCAGGGCCTTCTGGGGCCGCAGGGCTCGGGGAGAGCTCCCGCAGCTGCAAAGTGCCCCCGGAGAACAGGCGGCCCGGCTGCCTCGGCCTGGGGGGCCGCTGATCCTCACCGAGACAGTGGGGTCTGATCTGGCTCTGGAAAATGGGAAGTTTGCCAGACTGAAGGGGGTAAAAGGGCCTGTGAGGCAGGCCCAGCCTGTCAAAGGCATAGAGGCGGGAGTGTGAGTAGCATGATTACCAAGTCAAAATGAACCCGCAGATATGCACTGGTTCCCTACTTCCCCTTGGCACTGTGGGGAGCCGGGGGACAACAATGAGTGAAATGGCCTCAGTTCCTGTGTACTTTAGGATTTATTTGCTCACTGTATTAGTGCCCTGTGTCTGCTCTCATAAATTACCACAACCTCGGTGGCTTAAAACAACACGGATGTGTGACCTTACAGCCCTGGAGGTCAGAAGTCCTAAAATCCAGGTGTCAGCAGGGCTGTGTTCCTTCTGCACGCTCTAGCGGAGCCTTTCTCCTCGTCTTTCCCAGCGTCTGCAGGCGGCCCACAGGCCTTGGCTCGTGACCGTCTTCCTCCACCAACCAAGCCAGCAGGGCACGGTCCTCAGAGCTCTCTCCCTCTGGCTCGGACACCCCCGCCTTCTTCTAAGGAATCTTGTGATTATGTTGGGTCCACCCAGATCATCCAGGATATTCTGTCCATCTCAAGACCCTTAATTGAATACATCTGAAAAAGACCTTTTTCCACATAAGGCCACAGAGTTCCAAGTTCCAGAGATTAGGCTGAGGACATCTTCCAGGGACCATCATTCAGCCCACTACATTCATTCAGCAAATGTTCTTTAGTTTCCCACGATTTGGAGCTAGAATAAGGTAAATGACCTGCTGTCATAGATTCACACACCAGCGTTTTGGATGTTGAGCCATTGTATTCACTTATGTCCTAGGCACTAGATGGACTTAAAAAAAGAAGTGTTTCATACCCAGTACATCCCAAACCGATCAGCTCTTCTCCCAACCCCAGACTTGCTTCATCTCAGTCGATCCTTCTAGTTGCCGAAGCCAAATCCTTGAAGTTATCCTTCCTTTCTTCCATACTCCACACCTAACCTGTCAGGAAATCCTGTCTGTTCTCCCTTCTAAATATGTCCCGAATCCAGCCACTTACCACCACCACCACCTCTACCCAGGACCAAACCACTGTCTGGATCACTGCAAAAGCCTCCTCCTGTTCAAGTTCCCTCCTGGCCTGCTACGTTTTATTCTCAACATAAGCACACAAGGATCTTAAAAGTCAGATCATGTCACCTCTAATAGAAACCCATTCCTCTCAGAGCGTAAGCAAGATTCTCCAGGCATTGCAGTTGCCTTAGGTTTTTGCATTGGCTGTGTCCTAGACCTGGAATCTTCTTTTCCCTGGGTTTACATGTCCATTCCAGCACCTCTCTCCTGTTTTTGTTCATATGTTCGCTTTTAATGAGGCTAACCCGGTCACCCTATTAAAATTGCAGTTCCCCACCCCTTACTTCTGATTGCCTCTGATTGCTTAGTTTTTTCACTTTTCATGTACTTACCACCTTTGAAATACTACACAATTTAATCTATCTGCCCCCCAGTAGAAATTTAAGGCCAGATATTGTTCACCCCAAGCACATAGCACCCCACGCACATTAGGTACCTGGTAAATATCTGTTGAATGAGAAATGGAAAAGTCAGTGTGTATGCCACTGAGGAACTTATCCACGTGGGAAAACGTGGCGGCACCTGTGAAACGAGAGTGTGTCATCTTGGATTGTTTGCGACTTAAGTATTCATGCCATCTTTAGTTGAGAGAGTTGTAAAAGGTCTGCAGCAAGGGGAAGTGAAAATGAACTCAGGCCTGTCTTCTCTGTGGGAAGTGTGTATATGAAAAACAGGTTAAAGAGGGGCCTCCTTCACATTGTCTCCCTGGTCTTGGGGGAGATTTTAAAACTAAAATAACTGAGCACCCGTAACAACACATATTTCACTAGGCCCTCTGAACAAAAAAGAGAAAAGCTGGTATGAGGCCACCAGCTTTCCTCTTTACAGTCTGAAGAGCTGGGCTGTGTAGTAATCCCTGGAGCCTCGATAATCCTTGGAATCCCTTTTTCAAAAAAATAGAAAATTTTAGGTCAAAATTCCAGTTTTCCTTCTTACGCTTGGTCTTTGCCAAGAATTATCGTAAAAGACAGGAAAAGATTAGCATGAATTCTGCCAGCTTGTCAAGAGGTCCTGCTCTTCTTTTGCCAACGAAAAAGGAACTGAAGAGCATGTGGATGAAGTGAGATGGATGAGAAAGGAAGAGTGTGAAAAGTTCAGTGCCTGAAAGGAAAGGAGTTCTACGTAGGTATTTTACACATGCTTATTGAAGACTGCATAAAATTGTTTACCTTGATATCAAGGAAAATTCCTGTAAAAGCTGTTGTTTTTGGTGACTCACAGACTTGCCCACAGAGGGGGGACCCTGTCTGGGGGGCCTGTCCTAGTGCATGACGATCATGCTGTGTGGTTCTGTTTCCTGTTCCATTTCCCTTCCTCACTCTCTCCCTCTGTCTTCCTTTTGCCCAAGGATCCCAGCATCTTTTGATGTGCAGTCTTGATAAGTTTGTTGGAAAGAGCATGTGGCCTTTTCACAAGCCACAGGGTCACATGTGCAAAGCCCTGGGTCTCTACCTCTTAGGGTAGCAGGTCGGCCCACATGCTTTTCCTTTTCATTAGGATGTTAAATACGTGTCATAGAGAAAACAAAGAAGTCAAAAGGGCAAACATTTATACCCTTTCACTAATATATTTAGGCAGGACTGATGCAGGCTATTTCACCAATTTTTACAATTCCAGTAATTTTTAAAATTTGGCCAAAAATATTTTTAAAAACCGCTTTTCTTTTTCTCAGTGGTGTGTAGAGAAATTGTGAATGGGTTTTTTTGTATGCATAATAGCATAGGGCTATTAATGTCAGCTATGCCTAGATTTTATATCCTTTCTATTTCTGTGAAGTTTTAAAGTGTTTTTCTTCTTGTTTATCTTGTCCTTTGTCTGATTATAGACATATATCACAGAGCCCATTTGTCATTAATGACCCATGACCCCTTTTTATTAGACATACTTCAGAAGATCATGGATCTTCACTCAGCGGCAAAGGAGACATATCATTTTCCTAATTTGCAGAGTGTGAGACCACATGGGAATCTTAAAATCTGATTGATGATTATCCATTCAAACAAGATGAGATGTGGCAGTAGATCAGTTAAGCACAGTAAATCGAGAGCACGGTCAGATTAACTATATTTTAAAAGTTTTCTCAGGCTTGTTTATTTTTAAAAGAATCACATTCATTGCCAGCTAATCATTTCTTTCTGGACAAAGAATTGGCAAGCTTTTTGTACTAGCGGCCATCTCTTACTGTGTAAGGGGTCCAAGGTTCTTATCTCCTTTTTGGAAACACTTATATGTATCTCTGCAGAAAATATGGTGGTCTTCAGACATTTTGAGTGGAGTGAATAAATGATTTTGTCTCTTTCTTTCAAAGGTAAAATCGGTGTTACTTACAATGAGTAATGCCCACGAAATTTCTTTCCAACTAGCGCAATTACACTGAAGAATAAAGTAAGTCCCTACCTCAAGTCACTTGACGAAGAATCGAAATCTCAGGCCCAGTAGTTATTAAATGCAACATGTATTTCCTGACTGTCTGTTAAGTGCCAGATTCACTCGTAAAGCAACTTACTCTACAATTTGCTTCATATATATTTGCTCCTCATTATTCTCCATTCATCGCAAGCAATGGACTAAGCACTCTTCTCGGAGTTTTACAGATGAGACAGTAAACGAAAACCATGAACTTGCCAAGGCCAGACAGTGGCTAGTAACAGAACAAGCCACTAAGCCAGTTCTGGCTCCTGACCTGTGTCTCCCCCCAGTGTTTCACGCTGCCTACCTTCTGCTAGTTAGAATCTGCTGCTCAAGTGGGTGAGCCGTACCAGTAGTTCTCAAAGTGTGGCGGCAGGTCCCCCATCGGCAACATCTGGGGACTTGTTAGACATGCACACTCTCCAGCCCGGTCTTACTCAGAAACTCTGGGGTGGTTAGAGGGGAGGAGAGAGTGGGGAGGCGGCCACCCGTGCTGATCAGACTCTGCAGGTGACTCTGATGCGACCTCAAGTTGGAGAGCCACTGATCTCCAGACAGATTTCTTTGTCCGTAAAAACATGGCTAAGGCAGTTTATCTGTTATTTATCCATTAGAGCTGCCTTGTGGAAGGCACAGGAAGTATTTGCCTTCTGGGAACTCATCTCGTTGAGAAGAGAGGACCAGTTGCCCTGAAACAATCACATGAGCCTGCATTGTTCTTCAATGATGTTCTAGGCCGTGCGGTAGAGCTATAGAGCGGTGGTCTTGAGGGTAGGGAGTAATCCCTAGAGGTGCCAATGGTTGGGGACGCTCCTGGAAGAAAAAGAAATGTAGACAGGGCTAGAGGTGCCCTACAATTTGGAGTGAGGAGGCTAGAGAGTGGGAATCCCACAAGAAAGGCCAGCCCCTGAAGCAGGAATATTGGCTTGAGGTGAACAGAGCTCTTGTGCTGGGAATATAGAGAAGTAGATTGGATGAGTAACATGGACCAATTGTGATAAACTTATTAAGCAAAAGTTGGTATAGTACTGGACAATGGGGAGCAATAATAGATTCTGATTCAGTAACTAAGACCATAGATGCATTGCTTAAGGAATATCAAACTGCCATATGCAAGCAGGAGCCCCATAGAATTTGGATGTCCCATAGTGTTTTGCACATTGTCTGTTCCCTCATAAGTATTTGTGGGTTTTGAAGTAAAGATACTTATAAAACAACAAAGAAAACAAAAGTACTTATTTTGGGTTACGGCAGTAATTTCATGTTTTGATCGAACTTACTTGGGTGTCTTTTGTTCAGATGAAGTGACAGGTGGTCTTAACCTGCTGATGGGGAAAATCATTCAGGGCCTCCTCTGATCAGCATAGCTGGTATTGCACCCCTTTCATGGGCCTCTTGTTTTATAGGCAGGGGGGCGTCAGCCCTACCCTGAATGAGGCTTTTCCTTAGAAATGGAGAAATGGTGCAGGCTTCATCTAGACAGGGTGAAATGATCCTCCCGTGTGGGCACCGTGCAGTTCAAAGTTCTACTGATGTAAAGGCATTTGGTTAAATATGTCCCACAATTAAAGAGGAAGAGTTATCACACGCTCTCTCTGTTTAAGCCTTGTGCCCAGGGCGTAGCAGTGACTAAGATACGCTCCCTTGTCCACAGGTGGCGTCTGGAGTTGAGGGAGAGACTCTCTCACATCTATGAGAGAATATGAAGTAGGAAATGCTTCTGCAGCGTCAGCTCATAATTGAACATAAACTTAGATGTGTGATCACACTCTGCTTATGTCGAGGTCTGATGACAGGGATGCACCTGTCACATGATCAGCTCTGCGTCAGAGACACCTGTTCTCATTCACTGTCCTCACGTGAAGATTTGAATTCACTCGAAAATGATTAATGCGTTGGTGTCATCCTTGGGTGGTAGACGACTTGCCATTTTCATCACAAATAAAGAAGATAACGGTTTGGCCGCCTGAGCTGGACCCTAAAGAACAGTGGGGCAGCAGTGATGCCGAGAGCCCAGGGCTTTGCTGTCCTCATTCTGCCCGAAGCTGAGGCCTTGCTCAGTAATCGCCTCTGTCCGTGAGGTCAGGCCTACGGGCCACCCATTTGTGCTCATGACAGGCTTAGATAGTCAGCAGCGTCAACAGTTTATTTCACCTGTCAGGGTGATAAGGCCAAAGGGGTCACTGGAGCCAGGCGCTGACGTGACAATTCTTTTTCTGTTTGTATTTGGGTGGCTACTCTTTTGTATTTATTTTATAACCTCAAACTTTAATGTGATTATTAGGGGAAGAGTGTATGTTTTAAATACATCTAATAACTGTAAAATCTGGGGCAATTACTTGAGGCCTTAAAGCTGCTGTGATATGTTTACGCATCTTGACAGACTCACTTAGTAGATGGTGAGGATGATAAACACACTAGTTTAAAACCAAAAGCCTCCCCAAACCACCATGAGTAAAACTGGCATGTTTTTAAGTATTTTTAAAACAATACACTCATGTCGCCGCTTCCAGGGTTAGATTCCCACTTTGCACTGTCATAGGAGAGGAATTTCAGGGTTTAGAGCTGTGTGAGGGGTCTTAATCCCCACATGTATGTAGAGAAACTAACCAGAAATAGATTTAGACAGATATGAAATAAGCACTGGAAAAATAAAACTTTATCTTTTACTAATTCTCTTCTCTATTCTCTAAGTATCATATTTCTAATATGTTTATTCTTTCTTACTAATATTATGGTCTGGTGATTCTTAACCATTTGGGCCATGGTCCTTTTTAGAATCTAGTGAAAGCCATGACCCCTCACCCCAGAAAAGTGCTCGTGGGGACATCCTTATGTCCACAGAATTTGGGGGGCTTCATGGACTCCATCAAACCCTAATGTCTCAGGGCATTCAGGGAGTGCTACCATCTATGCACTAGCTATGTACCGTTCTTGAGAAAATAATCTTGCAAATCATTTTCTATAGGGCTCACTTCTTGCAGAATTAAGTGGAACCCTGATTGAGAAAGGCTGTGGGTGAGAGTGGGTGAAACAAAACAAAACGCTAATGTAGTGTGTATGCTGGATTTATAGTTGTCCTACTGCTCAATGGTAGTATACAGATTTGAGATTTAATAATTACACATGTTTTAAAGAAGGATCAGTTTCCAGTATCTCCTTATTCCCCTGATATTTTCATGTTAGAATAGGTCATGTTTACTTTCACTGAAATGACTATTTACTTTGGCAACTTTGAGAACCATGGCCACTAGCTACAGATAATATTACTCTACATTCAATTTTTAAAATCTGGAACAATAGTGTAGACCCTGCAGACAAAAACTAAGACGCCTGAAAATGATGGGTTTTAATGGACTGTGTTGAGGGCCTCGTCTGCTTCCACACATCTTTATTTTCCCTCCCACCAGGCTAGCCAGCCCTTCACTGCAGTGATTGGTGGGAATGCCATAGTTCCCAGGTGGAGATGCCAGCTGCACATCTGCCTGACTTCCCTCTCTCCAGGGCTTCTAGGAAGCCGCAGCACATCCAGTATTTCCAATACCTCCTCGTTCTCAGGGGACCGAACGGCTGCTCTCTCTGCTATTTCCTGGGGAAGCCCAGGCAGGGCTGAGGTGGTCATTTCTAGCTCATTCCCTTCTCCCCAACTCTCTGATGGTCCATTCTTGGTGGGACCCATGAGCTGCCCTTGTCCCTGTCAGTCAACACTGGGCTAAACTAGGGTCCCAAGATCTGTGGCTGTGGACGTGTGATACTCTTTGCTTTCATGAGTGCGCGGATCTAAGGCTGAGGGGTTTGCAGAGGCACTGGACTGGTGTCCGCCCAGCTGCTCCAGGGACACATTTGGGGTCCATGTCATGGCTTCTGTCCTCGTGGAGAGGAGGGAAAAGCATGTGGAGAAGAGGTGGTGACAGCAGTGATTTAGAGGTGAGATTTGTCATTGTTTAGCTGGGGAAAACTTGAAGATCAGGTTCCAGAAAGGGGATTTCTACACCCTGATGTCTACGTGCTCCACTCACTCAGCTTCCTATAGCTAATGGTATTCATTCTCTGTATTTCCCAGCCTTTCTGGTTAAAGAAGGGAGCTCCTGCCCTCCCACAGCAGTGGCCCCTGTGTATTTCACTGGTGAACCTGAGTCATAGAGGAAAAGTTAAATTCTGTTTAAGGAGGCTGTGTGTTAGCAAGATTTCCACCCAAACTGGTTCAGAGCTTAAAGTGATAAGTCTGTTATGGGGAATATTGCCTCTCATGCAATGGCTGACATGCCACTAGATTTTGCTTTGGAACCTCATAGTCAAAGTGTCCGCTTCTGCAGTCCCTTCCGAGCAAGCCCATAGCACAGAGTCACATTAGAAATTACCCTTTCGTTTTTATCGCATCGTTTGCTCTCAATCTCCTCATTTTTTTGTCTTCATATCCTTCTTTCTCCTCTGACTCCAGTAGTTTTCCCCACTTTTGTTGAGATCTCTCCTGAGGGCCTGTGTTCTTGCTTCAGCCACCCTCCCTGCCCACTCCACCACTGACTTGGTGTCTTACTTTCTCTTTCTTCTAACCTCTTGTCTGTCTTAGACTTTAATTGCCATCCCTCTCTGACTCACCATAAATTCCTTGCTTCCCGCAGTTACCTCTGCCCATCAGATCACGTATACATGTCCTCATTTCGCACGTACAAAAAGATGAGGAATGATGCAGTGAGCATCCCATCCTCTCCGCCCTGCTTACGGACGTCACCCCTTCAGCGGACTTCCTACCCCAAGCGTGTCTGCACGCTTCTGCCCAGAGGAAACTCCTGTCTTGTATTCTAGCTCACATCCCGTTCTGCTTCCCCCCGGGCAGGAGGCAAGATGCGTCCCAGCACTCAGCCTCCCCAGTGGCTTTTTCTCCTGGCTGCTGGCGGCTAAGCCTTGGGGAGAAGACCCCGCCAGGGGCTGAAATGAGAGGATCGCCCCTCTGAAGCCAGGTGGGGAGGGCCGGGGCTGGTGGGAAAGGGGGCCTCTTTCACTGCAGAACATGGCTGACTTGCGCCCCCTTTGAGAGTCATGATTTTATTCAGATGATCTTTCCTGATTTCTCTGACCTATTTTAAATACGAAATTGTTCTGTGTTCAGTGAACTTTCAGTGAGCACCTTCTGAATGACCTGCGCTGTGCCTCCGAAGACTTTATTTATGGGTCTATAGATTCACTTTTATCCTCGGCTCTCTGTTGTCCTTTTTTTGGGGGGTGATGGAGAGACTCAATTATACTTTAAAATGTATTTTTATGTCAAGGATTAGCTGTATCTTTCAATCTAAGTATATTTGTGTCAGCGCTGGCTAATGTGTATTACATGCTCTGCTTCTCAGTAAATTTGAAATAAATCAAATACACAAGAGTTTGGGCCAGAGGCATACAAGCCTGGTCTAGACCCCAAGCTCAGCCACTTATTGGTCAGGTGATACTAAGCAAATTACAGCCTTGGCTTTTTAATCTGTAGAAACGGGGATAGTGTTCGCGCCATCTCTCAAGCTGTTCGAGACGAGACAATGCATGTAAAGAGCTTAAGGCAGCACCTGCATACAGCGGCTGAACAAACATTAACTATAAGTGACAAAGGATCTCGAGCTTAGAACATTATGTTGAGACATGATTTATTTGAAGCACTTCCTTTAGGATGGGGCGTAGCGTTTTGAAGCCTGTGTGGTTGGTGGTACAGCTCAGAATAGAGAGGCCTAGGAGGGAGAAACATTCTCTGAGCCTACAGGCTTAGTGAAACATTACTCTGACCTAGACCTTGGGCAGGGGCCCCCCGAGGAGGCTGTATCTGTGGAAGTCACGTTGCAGCTGAGGAGTCTGGAAGCCCCATTTCCCACAGACCTTGCTTACCACTGGGTCACTTCCTGTGCCACGTGAGAAACATCCTCCGGGCCCTGTGGACTGGCCGCTGCTCTGTGTCGGTCAGATCTTTCAGCTCTTGTTAGACAACATGATTGAGTAAGTCATTAACCTCCACAAGGCAGGGCAGAAAGCTCTGTCAACTCTCAAGATCTAAACAGTAGCGAAAACCATGGAGTTTTCAATGTAAGCTGTACAGATTGATTGGAAAGCAAGATGACTGAAGGACGACGATTTTCTCTGTCATGGTCACCAACCCATTGATTTTCCTTGAGTTGTGGGTTGAATCACTTCAGTTTCCAATATGAAATGTAGAGGGAATCGTACCTCTTTTATTTAAATCAAAACTAAACGGAATTGAGGTTATATTGTATGTTAATTTTGTGTTCTACTTTTTTCAAGTAGTTTTATAACTAAAATGACAATAATAGCAGTAGTTCTAATTCCTACTTCTTGAAAATGATTTTCCATTTTCAAAATGCTTTCATGTTTTTTCTCAGTTCATCTACAAAAAACCCAGTGTTGGTAGGTTATGATTACATTTCTCATTAAAAAGAGTTAGGTTTTCTAATAAATTCTATAACTTTTTCTCTATACTAATTATGCAGAATCTGTGAAGGATTTAATGGGCAGATAATGGTAAAAAAAAATTTTTTTCTTTTTACATATTTCTTTGCTTCTCAATGCTGTTAAAGTGATGGAAACATTCTTACCAGAAACTATTGACATGTTTTGTCGTTGGTTGATAAATCTTTGCTCACAACTTTGAAGTTCTATCACAAACTTGAATTAATTTACTTTTGAGTGCTTTAAAGATTAATATTTGTGTATTATAAATAAAACCACAATAGTCTATATTATGGAATACTTACAAATACTTTAATATATCATTACAAAGCACATAAACATTAATAAGTGGCTTATGATATTTTAGGCAAAACATAAGTATGACACGTCAAAGATGCGTTTTTGGAAGTTAAACCAGAGCAGGCTAATATCTAGCACACACTAATTTCTCTCATGATGTTTCAGCCTATCCTACTCCGTCTAACACAAAATTATGATTCTTTTATGTTGCCTAATACACGCACCCGCACACACTTACACACCATCTTCTTTTCCCAGCACCTACTGTCATGTCGAACTCACTGTAGTGGCACAGTGAGTCCTTCTTAACCTTCTTAACTTTGTGTGTAGCGTTGCTTTCCTGCATTTGCTCTTTTAGGGTATGTGGGGGGAATGGAGTTCAGACAGTTGGGGTTTTCATTAATTCTTAGTTAATGGACACTTTTCTTCTACCAACATGTTCTTAACTCTATTAGGAGATATTTACCATGAATAGCTTCTTCCCTTTATATCCCCACCTCCCCCCCTTACACACACACGCACGCACACACACTCACACACACCCTCTGAAAGATGCTTCCTTAGAGAGCTCTGAGACAATGTCATGTGGTGGAGAGACTTTAAGACTAGTGTATGGAAACATTAGGTTTCTACTCTGAACTGTGGGAGATTTCAGCAAGACCAAAGATAGGAGAGCCATGGAATGGTTGGGGAGAGGAACCATGGATACCTTCAAAGTCAAGTCACAATATAAATGCACAAGCACTAAGTGTAAAATGAGCAGGTAGGCTGCAGGTACTGTTGGAAGTGGGAAATGTGGGAATTGGAAATTGTTCTCCTTTCTTTCTACATAGCTGAAGAACTCCTCCTCCTACCAGGACTCCAGGATGCCCTTAAAATATGTGTCCACAAGAAAGGTAGATAAGAATTTGTGTATATTTGCATACTTTAAAAAGCAGCCGTTCATATGCTGCTAAGAGCTTTGCATTCATTCAAAACACAGTTTGTCTCTCCTTTTAGCAAAGTATTGCTTGCTGTTTGGGAGTGGGGGCCTTCTCGGAAGTAGCAATGCATAAAGGAGATGCTCATCTGTCATTAAATGTCTGCAAAGATTTATTTTGTGTGTGTTTAGAAAGCAGAATCTCTTCAGTCATATCTGTTGATGTAGATAGTTTAGATGATTGATGGAGGAAGTAAATGTTGACTAAGACCAGAGAAAGATAAGATCAATACATTTCAGGCCATTTCTGTTCTTTTCCCCAGATTCCTCAGTCTTGCACAGATACTGTAAAAGTATATACCTTTCTTAGATGCAACTGCCTGCAAATTAAAAGAAATATGTGCGTGTGTGTGTATGTATATGTGTATATATATGAAGTGAAAGCATTTGTATAAATACTTGAGTATCAGTCTTCCTGATTTGTTACTGGATAACTGGGAGATGGTTCTGTCCTACATGAAAAGGGAAAATGAAGTGAAGTCCGTTCACTAGCCCGACTCCCCCTCCTTCATCCCTTTCTCTCCTCTGCGGCGCCCCTGGAGGGACTTCATGCCCACTAGACACGCCGACCCCAATGCCAAATCTTTTGTTAATAAAGGATCCAACTTTAATCCATTAGCACAAAGTTAAATCATTGTTTACCTGCCCTGCTTTATGCTGTATCTCTTGTGTAGGTATAAAATGGTTTTGTCTTATCAGAGGAATATTTTGTGTGGACGTGGCTGTGGAGACCCGAAACTCTCTCGGGGGGCGAAGGGCGTCGCTGATGTGGGGCACCTCGGTGAGCCCCGACTTCCTTTGGTCTTAGGCATGTCTCATTGCTCTTGATCGTCTTTAACGAATACGTGACCCAAAATACCCGTCCAGATTCATAAAAAGAGAGACTGAAGGCTGAGTGTACTTGGCAGGGAAAGCAACATTTGACAGACACACAGTTTTATTTTATTTTAATTTTGAGCATTAAAACCTATAATCTCTTGTAAGTAGGCGAATGAGCAGATAGTGAGCTAGAATTATAGACAATGTAAATCCTACATCTTCCTTGAAATGCGTTGAGAAGAGGAGAAATATGTAAGAGGAGGAGGAAGTGCAGGCGAAAACGGTGAGCATGAGCTGGGCAGGATTACGAAGAGAAGCTAATTGGAGATAATCTGAAAATCAAACGTCCACAGGACTCCCTGGGGAAATTAACTGCTGTGAGAAGCATATTGTGAGAACAAATGACTAATGTTATCTTTTAAGAACAGTTACAGGATGACGGCAGTTCTTTTACTTAAAAAATGTGCCAATAACTTGAAGGATGACAAAAAAATCCATATGCTAAACACTAACCAGGGGAGACACAGTGAAGTTTTCTGGTGAAACCAGTTAAGCGCACATAGATTCTATTAGTGCCTCTCATGGTCACAAGGGCCAGGAGGTATTTTTAGAGGTTATGTGTAGAGAAGACTCGCTCCTGAATAATTTTTTTAAATCAGAGCAGAATTTTAGAAATTGTTTTGGTCTGTCACCATGTTGCCAGGAAGTATTTGTGTCATAGTCCAAAGCCACTGTGCTAATGGCTGAATATACTTTCATACTGGAAAACAAGCTAGAGAAAGACCTACATGGTTATATAAAAATATTGAAGTGTTGAAACAGTATGTTAAATGTTTTAAATCAACAACATTAAGTGTTGGCCATGGAAAATGAGGAGGATAATATACTTTCTGAGCTCTTGGGTGTTTAGTATGTACACAAAGGTGAACATATATACCAGATGTATGTATACTAGTTAAAATCCTCTCCCAGCCACCGCAGCTTTCATGGCTTAGCTGTGGGGCTGACCGCTTCCGTTCGGACTGCCGCCACTTGTCCCATTTATGGCCATACTCTTCAGTCAGATTCCCGTCCTAAAATCACACCAGCCATTGGTGTCCCCGGTGAAGTTCGTTCACATGGATTCTGCGAGTGGGCTTGTCTTTCTTCTCAAAATAAGCTCTGGGAGCAAGTGCTGCTGGCAAGCCTGGGTGTCTTTTGTTTGGGGAGAGTCTCTAGTTCAGTAACATAAGTCGGCAAGTCCTCATGCACTGGCCTTGAATTTTGGAGAAGCCCAAAAAGTGTCATTTTTTTGGTACCTCAGCTGTCAGGGGAGTGGGGACTGCACCTCTCCTGGTCACCGCGACATGTGTCCCAGGTGTGGCTTCCATGGATGGGGCTGCCTGGGGGCCCCGCTCCCATCCCTCCGTGGAAATCAGCGTGGAGCCTGCTGGCCCAGTGATAGTGACAGCGGCCTTCGGTGGTAAAGGCTGTGGCTGCAGTTCCGTGTGAGACCCTGAGAACCGCTGCCTGCTCAGTGTACGCGTTGCTGGAGAGTCTCTCCGGCTCAAGGGCTGCCATAATATCACAACGATGAAAGATGAGTGGCTGTCCCCTAGTGGTGCTTAACTAGGTGCATACAGAAATGTCACTTCTGCAACTTAATAAAAGAAAGAAAAAAAGAAAAAGAAGAGAGCTACCTGTCTGGTGCCCAGAGATTTTGGGGTGGAGGTCTGGATGTCCGAGTAAAAAGAAAAAATTTTTTAAATACAAATAAAAATCTGTAGATAGTTGTGATGTGAATTCCCCGCTTAACTGCTGGAGTATTTGATCAAAGTGTGGAGGGGGGGTGTTAGGTGGGAAAGCAGAGGCTCACAAGGCGCCCAATTACTCCTTAAGGGAAGACGGGAAACGGAAATAAATGGCAGTGACAACACCACCAACACCTGGAAAGTGATGTCACAAAGCTAAGCGTCTCCTCTGGGGGATGTGTGTTTGTAATGTCGCCAATTAATGTGGAGCTGAAATGGGAGGGGGACTGTCCTTAGACTCAAGCTCTTTCCAGAGCCGATGAGGTAGGGCTATCCGAGGCGGGGCTCCGACGGTCGCGCAGGAGCCCGCCTTCGTTGTGAACGTCAGCCCCAGCTCACAGTGTGCGTGAACTGCTCGGTGCTGACTGGAAACGTCATTCAAGTTTCCTTTTCCTTTCACGGGTTTCACTCTGCTTCGTCGGCGGTCCCAGGCCTTCAGTGACACACACATGAGGTCTAAATCTTGAAAAGCATATTATAAAAACCCATGATTTTCCTTGGGGTAATCCGTCTAATTAAGAAAGCCTTTTTATTACCATTTGTTTCTTTCCCAAAGAGGTAGGCAATTAAAGGTAAAATGAAAGAAAAAAATCCCTACGTGAATGCCTTCCGGCCAGAACTTGGGACCTGCTGCTGTAGAGACCTCTCTGATCAGAGAAATGGTGACAAAGCATAGTTCTGATAAGGCAGAGCCTGAGGTTTAATGTTTCCTTTTTTTTCCCCCAAGGCAATTCCATCTACCATTGTCAACCAAGTCGCTTTTATGGGAATGCCTCAAAGCATCTGTAAAATGCTGATTTAAATAGACACTGGGGTCCTGTACAAGAAATGTCTTGTCTGGGGCTTGTCTTACTGCTAGAATCGCCTTTGCAGCTTTATTTAAAGTGCACACGTCGCTTGAATCTCCTGTAGATCCTTGCGAGATGAAGATGAGTCCCTCGGTCACGCTGGTGTAGAGGGGTGGGCCCACATGAGCCCAGTTCTGTTATGGAAGAGTTATTTGTCTCGGGTGGAGAAAACAAATGAAATGTTTCTGAAATGTTTGTGGTGTCTCTGCAGAAATTACAGTCAGAGAAGGCCATTGTGAAAAACACTCAAGGGTCAGAACCACAAAAGAGAAACCACATGGAGGCCACAGAGCCACCTCTCCTTCTTAGGAGCAGAAATTAGAATGTGGGACAACCACTTCATTAAGAAGCATTTATCATCTCTTTTATCATGCTTCTCACTGCATCGTGCTCCGAGGTCTAAATCTCCTCCTGAGACTTTAGGGGGTCATTAAATAAGATTCCTGTCCTCCCCACCCCCACCGGTTTGCACCAGTTGAGAGAAAATCTGACACAGAAACCAGATGGATGAGAAAGAGAAATGCTGGCCTGTTACAGTCAATGGTGATGGGAGAGGTGGTTAGAGGTGCAGCCCCAAGGGCTTCCTGGGCCTTCTCCCTCTTTTGCATATCTCACCCTCCTAGCCAAGAAAACTCAGTTTCTTCTTCCAAACTCTCCTTGCTGAGGACTCAGGCGGGAGGGAGGGAGTAGGGCAGCTGGCGTGGCTATTTGTGTACTTTACCCTCTAGAGAGAGGAAGTGGGACGCTCACCTCCTAGGGGAATATGCACAACGGGGAATGCCTGCCTGTTCAAAACCCCTCTGCTGTGAGCCTGGATGAGTCCTGCTGGCCCCCACTGAGCCCCTCTGCTGGGGACCCAGCCTTCCTCTGTGCTCAGCCCTTTCTGCCCTGCTCACCCAGCGCTGCCCCAGCCGTCCTCCCTGGGGGCCTTGCCCAGGGTGCCTCTGGACATGCCCCCTCCTTCTTCCCTTACAGTGGCTCTCCGTGAGGTCTGGTGGGCTTCCTTTTGTCTGGGACTGGCTTTTGCACTTCCTGTATGTCCTCTACAGAATGCCATACAACAGCTCCCGCTCTCCACACTTCTGCCCCGTCTGTCCCTCTGTTAGATTCACTCTGATTCCCCATCCTTTGTTTTGTCTTTTTCACTTATTGTTACATCTGTAGTTGTCTCGCCTCCCCAGTTAGATTGTAAGGTTGCTGAGGACACGATTGGTTTCCTCTCTCTGACTTGTGTCCCCCTTCCCAGGGCTAGTCTAATGTGGGGTGCAGTGTTTATGGAGGTAGTAGGTGTCTGCCTGGGTTCCCTACCAAACAGAGTCGGAGGCAAAACTTACACACAAGGGAGGTGCGGTCCCAGAACGGCAATAGTGTGGGAACAGGGGAAGCCAGACAAATGCAGGACAGCCAGGGGCCGAGCTGCCCATGGCTCCTCAAGAGGACAGCTAGTCGCTCTGTGGTCATCGCTGTCTGGCAGTCAGGCGTCGGGGCCCCCGTACGTCACCACAGCCGGTCGCAGGGAGGACAGGCGAGGAGTCCGTCTCCCAGCTCCTTCTCTCACTGGCCAAGGTTAGCACATCAGGCTTCCCGTCCCCTGTTCTAGGTTGACCCCACACCCCGCAGGGAAGTGCTTCATGGGAATCCCGAGGTGGGGGGGGGGGTTGCAGAGCCTCCACAGCACCCTGTAGGGTGGACGAGGGTGTCAGAGCTGCTGCGGCCCATTGCGCAGTGCTGAAGACAGAGGCCGAGCCGGAGCCATCAGCCAGGGAGACCGAGCCGGCGGGGCAAGGAAGCGGGGCAGAGGGGCAGGGACTTGACGCGGAGGAAGCACCCAGAGGGACGGGGCGGGAGGGGCAGACGAATCTGGAAAAGCCCGCAAATTGTGTTTCATTAAATACAGTACAACACCCAGTAACTAGATAGTGACTGAATAACTAGATACAATAAATGTTTAATAAATCTTCATTTTTGTTGGTTAATTGCTTGCTGTGTTTCTACATTACTGACATTATTGGGTGATACCAAGGGAGATTTGAGAGTCAACACAAAATAAATATGTAAGTGTTGAGGGATCAGAGTAGAGGAAGAATAAAAATGTGTGAATTCAAGGGAATTAATCAAGGAAGGTTTCCTGGAGGAGATGAGTTTTGAGTTATCTTTCAAAGGCCGTTAATAGTAAAGATTTATAAAGAGGGAGGACTTGTCTGCAAAGGTGTCTTGGAATCTTATAATTTGAGCAAAATGCCAGACTTTGGGGTAGATTTTAAATATTGCCTGTGAATAGTCTAGCTTCATCATTAAAAAAAAAAAGTAACAATCTAGAGAACGTCTATTTATAATTTGGCTTATAAACTAAATTTTAGCAAAACCCAAAGGCATTTTTTTTGCCTTTCAGACTGGAAAAATTAAAGCTGATGGTATCTATTGTTGGCGGATGAGTGGAGAAACAATTTTATTATACACTCTTGTAATTGTGCAAATAATCACAGCCCTTTGGGAGTTTAGTTCGACTTTTTTTTAATCAAAATTTGAAAATCAAATAAATTGTCCCAGAAATTTCCTTTTTTTTGTTAATTTATATAAACATAAAAATATTTACATGATTAGTCCCTGCAATTTTGTTTCTGTTAGAGTGGGTTCAGATGAACTGTTCGTCAGGGTGGAATGGTTAATAAACTAAGGCACATTGCATGATCTCTCTGTTAAAGGATGTAGATCCATATGTCCTGGTATGGGAGGATCTCAAGACATGTCAAGTTGTAAAAGCATATATAGTATCAGCCCAAGGATCTAAGAAACAAAAAAAGAACAAAACTAAGAAAAAGAAAGAAAGAATCCCAACCTAAAGATCAGGACATGAAGGGGCTTTCTCCTTTTACTCTGTTCGCTTCTGCATGTATCCCCTTGCCTAGATTTATGGAGAAATAGCCCTCAAAGGTACCACTCTTTAAAGGACCAAATGTTCATCCTTTCTTCCAGAAAGCACCAGAGGAAATTTTCATGTCAATGCTTAAATTTTTTTTTAAAAAGCGAAGATAACTGGGAAGAAAGTCAGAGGGGTTCGGTACCAATGATGTATCACAGAACATTAGAATGAGCGATTTTTTTTTTATGAATTAAAGAAAAACACGTGCCAGCTAATTAAAAAAGGCCATTATAGGCTAAAGTAGTAGAAAGAGTATCAAAAATTAGAATATAATAATTTGATCCATTGTGGAAGTAAGTGTTTTTTTAAATAGAGTAATACTGAAAACGATAAAAATTTTTATTTCATTGTGCAGATTAACAAGTTTTATGTGGACCATCGGAAAGATTTTATATAAACAGTTTTGTCCTAAGGATGACATTACAAATGAGTCATTTTGTTTTCTTACCCTAACTTTAAAGGGCTAACCTTAGGTGGAACTAGTATAGAAGAAAAAAATCAGTTTCAAAGATCTTAGGACCCCTTTCTCCACTGTCCCTAACAGGGGCTCAGACATGGAGCCCCTCCATCCACATTTGCTGTGACAAGGGGACTCATCCACTAGGTGACCTGTTCTTTCCTTAGACAGCTCTGCTTGTTACAAAGTTCTGAGTACTCTACGGAAGTAAAATCTACCTCGAGGGAAGGTTTACCTCCGCTACACATTAGAATGAGCTTTAAAAATTGATGGAGGCCCAGTGCTCTCCCAGACCAATTAAGTCCCTGGGAATGGGGCCCAGGTATCAGCAGCTTCTGCAGGTGCCCCAGGGAGTTTCGTGCGCAGCGAGGACTGCCAGCCCCTGTGCTCCTGGAAACCCATCCAATTTTTGGAGTGCTCTCCTGTTTCACCTTGATCGCTTCTCCAAGAAAATTATCCTCTAGTCTTTATGTGAAATGACCTGTAATATTTTAAAGGTCTGTGTGAGGAGTATCAATTTGTACTGAAATCACCGAAGCAGGACTTTTCTGTAGAAGAAACTTTGTGCAGCAAAGTTGTAGTGACAAGAATCATATTACAAAGAAACAGACCAAAATTTCATCACGGGCTATTTAGTGTATACACATGGGCTTACATTTCTGTACCTATACTTTAATGAATTTTGTTAACCTGAAATCTAAGGTCTGCTCAGTTGCAGCAGTTAGACTACAACGCAACAGAAGAATATGGATTTGGGGGTTTCCTGAGTCAGAAATGTATCAGCTGAGCAGGTTTTTGGGGGTCGGCTTCTGTTTTTTAATGTTTCAGCAGTCTTCTAACTGCTGAAATAAAAATAAAAAATGTTTAGTTTTTTATAACGACTTAAAAACTGACCCAGGGAAGTGGCAGAAATAAGCCAAAGATGGGACACATACCTGGCTTGGTTTAGTGGGAAATCAGTCAACCAAACCCAACTTTTTTCAAGGAAGATATAATAGTAATAGGCAGAACATAAGGTTTTTTGGTTTTGAACTTAATAGGAGAACTAGAAATTATAATATGGATAGTGTTAGAATCAAGGTTTCATCTAAAAGTCTGTGCATATGACTTAATCTAGCAAGTTAAGGATAACATAGCCTGGTGTTCTCAGTTTCTGTGAGGCCTGAGGATTGTTTTTACCAGGGCAAGTCTTGTTAAAGTTGAGTTTCTCACCACTGGAATGAGGGTCAGTCGTGGTTCTCTGAAAAGTTGATGTTTGAACGCCTAAAACAGTGTGGATGTGTGCGGGCAGCTCAGGCATTGTGCACCCCCAGCATGCTTGGTTCCTGGACCCCCTAGCTGGGCACTTGGATGAAGGTGGGGTGACCTGGTCCTTAGGCATAGTGTCTGTAGATGGGGGTGACCTGAGAGATGGCGACAGGGAGTGAAGATAAAATGGAAGGTTGGTGTGGGCTTGCATCTGGAAAGGCTCTGCAAGGGGGCCGACAGGAGGGGTGACTGCCGGATGGGGTAACCGGGGGAGGGGGTACCAGGAGAAGCCCCAGGTCTCAGGACGGGGGTAGCTGTGCAGGCTTGGGCTTGTCAGTAGGAGGGAGCTGCGAAAGGCATTGAGCTTGTGAGAGGAAATTGCAAGTTGATCTTGCTTTTTTTCCTGTAAGGGATACAAAATATTTCATCCATTTCTACTGAGGGAAAAACAAGTTCAATATTGTTCATTTTAGCTGAAGTGGTGATACTGGCCAGCAGTCTGGAAGTCGGACCTTCTCCCTGTTTGCGTTAGGAGGCTTTCTCTTGGCATTCTGGTGCACGGACCCTGACCTTTCTCTTGAATTCCTGCCTGGTGGCCACCCAGTCCGTCTCTGAATGACAGCGCCCTGTTCTTGGGCAGTCGGCTGCTCAGCCACCCTTTCCATCCAGTCAGGTGGCCGCCTCTTGCCTCCTAAGCATCTCCCAACCACATCGCCCCTGGCTCTCCCCACCCCAGAGAGCTTCATCTCTCTGATTTCATTTTGCAGCGCCTTATAGAGGCCAGTGGTGAGAAGGAACTGCGAAGGGCCACGCCTTTGACAGCCACACGCAGCTGTCCCAGTAACCCAAGGAGACCCTCTCTCTCGGAATGAGGGTTCCATTCCTTTCTCTTCTAACCCCTTTCAGAGAGTGGTCAGCCTTGGTGAGTAATGACACCCTGTGCACCATGGCCCCTTTCCAGCTGGGCGCAGGTGCAAACTGCACTCAAAGCCAACGCTAATTATGTTCAAAGTTTCTTGCTAATAACAGAGTGAAGACACATGTGAGCAAATACTGAATATTAATTTCCTCTAGTAAGAGGGCTTGGCTAGGTTTTTACAGATGTGAAACTGTCTTGGTGTCTGTCGATGGAGCACTGGGCCTCAGACATAAGGGGGATGACGGTGCCCTCCGGCAGGGAGCTGCCCGTTTGCTGGGGCAGCTTTTCCCACATTCTTGCTGCAATGCCTGGATGTGAGCTGCTCTCATAGAGGAACCATGATGGCTCCTGGGGCTGTAACAGGTTCATTTTTATACTTCCTGTGTTTATATTTTTTTTAGATAAATCAATGTTTAAGCTAATTTTTTGATTTAACCTAGTTTAAGTCTACTTAAGAGAATGTTGGACTCTTGAAAAGTATTGGTTTTTTTAAGTTTCACACGTTCACATGGCCCGCGCTCTGCCTTGAAGAGTACCTGGTTCACAGCAGGCTCTAAAAAGTTTGGTGAGTGAATTATTACAAATTATTAAAGCCAGCCTCTAAATGTCTTTGCTGGGTAGCACTTTTTCAAAAAGCAGATTTGTACTTGAAAATGATAAAATCACTTCTATAAAAATATTCCCTTATTGGTTTCATGTCCATCATATCAATTTATCAGTGAAATTTATGAAGATTTGTTATGTAACAGATCAGTAGTTCTTGGTTTCATGTCAGGGGCCTCACTTAAGACCAGTTAAATCAGAATCTCAGGTGTGGGTTTTGGGCACCTGAGATCTTAATTTTTAACAGCTTTATTGATCTATAATCAACATATAATGAACTGCGCATATTTAAAATGGACAATCTGATCAATTCTGACCTAGGTATACACTTGTGAAACCATCATCACAGTCAAGATCGTGAACACATCCTGTGGGTCTTTAAGCGGCAGCCGGGTTGAGAAGTAGGGCATGGACTCGAAGCCATGTGCTGCTTAAGGCACATGACGTGTAGCTGTTCTTCTCATCTCATATTTAATAATAATAACATCAATGAACATAGTTATTTACAATCTCACATAGCCCTTTGTCTTTCTTGAGAGGTAGTTTGGGATTGGGGACCAACTTGTCCTTCTGTCCTGCTCTGATACATTCACTGGAAAGTTCAAGCAGCGGCCTCCATTTGTATCACCAGGAGCCTCTGGTCAATGCCGACCTACGGAAGTCCAGCACATGATGAGGGCGGGGCTGGACGGAAAGCAGAGGCCCGCGTGTGCAGGCACCTGGCCTGAAATCAAGTCCTGATGGGGGAAATGGAACTTCACAGCTGAATCATGCTCCATGGGTCAATTGTGTAAGAATTTTATTAGTTGTTTTTCAGCCAGTGCTAGTAAAATAGCGTACCTTTAGAAAATGATAGAAAAATGTCAGCTATATGAAAACACATCAGCGGCTGATTTAGGAGATTGGTTAAATGAACATGATTCCTTTATGTGATACAGTATCATGCAGACACTGAAACTGATTTTGTAGCGTTTATAATGACTTGGAGGAAATGTTCATTTTATATGGTTAGGTGAGGAAAGCAGATTCCTAAATCAGTGTGTACTGCATGATAACGCTTCTATTTTGAAAAATGTGTGTATGCAGACACACACACATACATACAGTAAAAATAAAACACCTGGAAGACATACTCCAAAACATTGACAATTTTTATTTCTGGTGGTGGAAGAAAGCATTTGGTTTTAATCTTTTCTTCTGGTTTTCTTTCCTTTCCATATTTTGAGAAATGAAAACACATCTTTCATCAGAAAAAATAAATGCCATTAAAATCAGCTGCAAAAATTCCCCCAAATAAAATAGAACCCTGCTAAACAATCCAGTCAAAATGAGGAACGAAAATAAAAACCATTAGCATTCCAGGTCTGAACTATTGTAGATTACCGATAGGCGCTCACTAAATGCTTTGTGAGCCATCTGAATAGATGACTCGAGCTAAGCAGAATAAACCCCCGCTCAAGTTGGAACGAGTTCAGTTTCTTTTCAGGGTCATCAAAGCAAATTTGTTTATCAAACTCAAGTTCAGGGTTGCAAGGCATTTGTATTACTGTTGAAGTATCTGGCAATTCATTTCATGTTGACTGGCACCAGCTGCTTTTTAGCAAGAGGAGAGGGCAATATGCAAACAAGCAGGTTTCTGCCCAGGGGCTGTCGTATTAGCTCTTGAAACCAAGTTTCAGAAGAGCTGCTATCTGAGGCCTGCTCTGTCCAGCAAGGGAGAAGGCGTGCAACGAGCCCACACACGTTGGATGGTGAGGGGGTGAAAGTGACTAGGGTGTGATCGGAGATCCTTAGATCCCCATGGGCCCCTCTATCCCACTGCTGCCTGGGGCCTGGGCTCTGTCTGTCCACTCCCTTGCCCCTGGCAGGGTCATTCTGCTCTGTCTCTACTGCATCTGTCTTCGCCGCCCACAGATATGCTCCCAGCTCCTCTGGCCTAAAATCCCTCCTCAGCTCTGCTGCTTCCTGGAGTCACCGCTCTGCTTCTCACCTTCCTCTCACTGCCAGCATCTCTACGAGGCGGGCCCCAGCCAGAGTGCTTTCCCCTCCTCAGAGCTTCCACCACCGACCCTTCACGGGCACTCCGGGGGTTCTCTCAGTCACACTCCCCCGGGTGCCGGGCCAGGCTTACTCCTGCCTCTGACACTTTCTCCCTTTACCTCTGCATTCCTAGGAATGCAGGGGCCCTATGGGGACTGACCTCTGAGACTTCAGAGCATCTCTCAATTCAAAAATATAGAAAGATTTGTAGCGGCATCAGGCTTTTCCCATGGATCACGTTTCCACTTAGCGCCCTGCGTTTTTTGCATATACAGATCTTCCTTGACTTGCAGTGAGGTTAGTCGGGATAAGCCCATCACGAGCTGAAAATGCATTCAATACACCTAACCTACCAATTATCATAGCTTGGCCTCACGCACCTTAGGTGTGCTCAGAACACGTATATTAGCCAACATGTGGGCAAAAATCATCTAACACGAAGCCTATTTTACAGTGTAGTGTTGAATATCCCAGCTAACTTACAGATACTGTACTGAAAGTGAAGGGCACAATGCTGGCATGGCTGCAGGGTGTGAGGGTATCAGTCGTTGGCTCCAGGATCGCATGGCTGACTAGGAGCTCTGCTCGCTGCCCCCCACTGTCAGCGCAGAGGACTGTACCACACAGTGCCAGCCTGGGAAAACATCCAAATTCACAGTTCCAAGTAGGGTTTCTACTGAATGCCTATCGCTTTCACACCATCATAAATTGAAACATCGTAAGCGGGGAACCATCTGTACCTCACATCTAAAGTCAACTGCCTTTCCAACATTAACTGAAGTTTTCTCTCTCACCTAGTGTCTTACACTCCTCAAAAGTTTTTGTTTATTTGATGGGATGTTTAATGACTTGAGAAAGATGAAGAGGCATGCCATAGCACAGTGAGACATGTTCTCATCCCATCTCTGACATGGACAAGCTGACTCTGGGGTGTGTTATATACCCATGTAGAAAGCCAGGAGAGCAATGAACACATTGTAGGATTAAAAGAAACATTGTCTGGAAGCCCTAAGTCCCATATCTGGGCCCTGAAAGTCACTCCCTGGAGGCTGACACACGTCCTTTCTTACCAGCTCCTTTCTCTCACGCTTGAAAGCAAGTTCGGAATAAGCCAACTGCCCGGAGTTGTGAGTGCCAAGCAGCCAGCAAGTTGGTGTGATTCAAACTGGCGTCCCAGCAAACCGCCGCTTCGCACTTCATGAGTCCAGGCAGCCACTGTAAAGCCTCCAAACATAAACCCGAGGTCGCGGACACCCTGGGTCTCTTCTCTCTGCTTGGTTCCGCCTGTGCGATCCAGCCAAAGGATCTGGAGTAACAGCAAATGTATGTAGCAAGTACTGAAGCAGCAGATGGTATTCACATGCCGGAGCCCTGTGCTGTCACGTCACCCACACGCCCACCGCGTGGCGCAGGGCAGGGGAAGCATCGCGTTTCCTTCTTTTCTTGGAACTGCCGTCCTTCTCTCATCTCAGATGCCAATGTCTTCTCACAGGATTTACCAGAGAAGAAAAGTCTCACTGTTCTGGAAATGCTAGAAAACGTTCCAAAACTTTCTTCGCGTTCTCCCTAGCAACAGAGCCAATGACTTCCTCCCCAGTTTTCCTGGGTGGCACAGTTTGCGTGTGTTTTTGCTTTCTGTCCCCTACTAGCCATACCACCCTGGGCCATTAGTCCCCTTTCTGTGCCCCTGTTTTCTCCTCTATTAAATGGGGATAATAAAGTCACCCACGTCATAAAGTTGTTAAAAGGATCAAGACAGTTACAGAAGGCAGACCGTTACAGAAGCGCCAAGCATGGAGTAGGCGCTCAACACCTGTTGCCATGTGGCCATTTCATCCGTGTGGGCAACGAGTGCACCTATGGGCTGGTGGAAGTCACGTGGACCACGAACCGCAAAGCGTGCCCCTGGGGTCTGGCTTTGCACTTGCTAGTTGTGATGAATCCTTGAAATTTTTATTTTTTCTGTAAGATGGCAAGAAAAATACGTAGGTTTCAGTATGGAGTTAGATTACTCTGGTGAAAAATAAACCAGAAAATGCCATACCACACAAGGCAGTATCATCATCATTCTGCCCTGGAGCAGAAGCTGCCGAGTCTTAGTTATCTTGTCTTTCCTGTGGCTCCAGGGGCAGCGCCTTGCCTTTCGTGCATCTAAACAGTAATTGTTGCATGAACAGTCTAACAGTCCAACACAGCCGAGAAAAAAAAACAAGGCAAGGAGACCTCAGTTTGGCCAAAGGAGATGGTGTGAAATCTACACACACACACAAATGTTTTCTTTATAGACCGGCTGATCAGTCCTCCGTCTGTCGCTTCCCAGTCTGACTTTACACGAAGTCGGCCCTTGGAGGATCAGAAATACGCAATTAGAGCCGCGCGGATGGGTCGGGTTGCTCCGGGAAGGCACACGGAGCTCAATGAGACATTGCAGCCGGATAGCTAGACAGTAATGGTGAAGATAAACTAGGAAAAGCAGTCATGAGGACTTGAAAAACCCTTCGATGTAAGGCATCTTGCTATAAAGAGAGATCTCATAAGGCTTACTGAAAGCAAAATTAGACAAAGCAGTTGAGGTGTTTGGAGAACAATTTCACGTTGTCAGGGGTGTACCAGATGACCTAAAATGACAGATTCTGTTCATTTCCATGATTGCCTCAGGGAGGAAGGAAGCCGACCTGGCTCTGTTTTGGCAATATGTTTCTCAAACATAACTTCTCGGTCTGCTGCACAGGTAATTATTCTAACTACAAAGTTCATGTTGCCAATTATCTCAACTATGGCCTAGTTTTCTCTAATGATGCTGAAACCTAATTCTTCTGGGTTTTGCAATCTCTACCAAGTAAATGTGAAAACATTTATCTGGAAAACGAATTGCTTGGACATGTCAGTTTATGTAGCTCTTTATCTTCA
Organism: Phataginus tricuspis; assembly: GCA_029783875.1. Taxonomy (NCBI): domain Eukaryota; kingdom Metazoa; phylum Chordata; class Mammalia; order Pholidota; family Manidae; genus Phataginus; species Phataginus tricuspis. The sequence goes on along the minus strand of JAQQAC010012171.1, from coordinate 3,637,524 downwards.
GGATGATGTTTGCAGTCAATTGGAGAATTGGTAATTATTAATTTTAAGTAATGACCCTGACACTAAAAGAAATTTATTTATTAACAATTTGGTTTTCACTATTTTTATACCACTGTTTGCTCTGTGAACTAGTATCCATTTCAGTGTCTTTATCATAGCATGAACACTAGGGCCGTTCTAGATGGCAGGCTTGCCTTATTTGTAGATGACATGAAGGTGAAAGGCATAAGAGATATTTCAGAAAGGAACGATTGAGAAGCCGACGCTTTAGGCAAGCTGCAGAAATGAACTCCATTCTGAAAAGGTGAAGTATTAATGGAGTGAAAGTAGAGCCTTTGCTTGGTTCTAAACTAAAATGCCTACAAGAAGATAAGGGAGTGATTAATTGTCGACCTGATATGCAGCTATAAGACTGGCTCGTGAGGAGGTGCTGTAATTTCAGTCCATTTGTAGTGTGCATCTGGGGCTGTAGAGGGCAGAGACCTACCAAGAGCCCCCGAGGGGGAGGACTTAGCACGCAGCCGCTCTGTGTGTATCTGGACAGTGGGAAGGTAATCTACATCTGAGCAACTCCAGGGAATGACCATCCTCTCTCAGGGCCTCCTTCTGGCCTTTCTGCCTACCTCTGCGCTTTCAGTCGGTTCTCCTCTGACTCCTGATGTCCTGTCCAAATCCTGGCGATTGATCTGACTGACCGGGCTGGTTGTCTTCTAGGGCAGAGACCCGCGCACAAAGCTGCCTCGTGGGCATCCACCAGCTTCTGTGAGACGCCCTCGGGTTAGGTGCCCACCCCTGGCCCATGCAGTTGCTGCCTCTGCCCAAATGGCAGCCTCTCCCTGCTTCTCTCAGCAGAGGGCTTTGGCAGTGCCCTACGAATCTGGAGACATCACCTGAGGCCAGAATTGGGACCAAATAGTGAAAGCTATAGGAAGAGTGATTCTGCTGCATACAGAGTTCCCTAAAAATGGAAAAGGCTTAGGCAGTTAGATGGTTGGGTACTACGACTTTCCAGACCCTTTCCAATTCCCAAACTTCTGTTCTTATTTTTATTAACACTCTTTGATATCTTCCCAGAAGGGTCTAATGAAAACCGCCTTTTTGCATTACTGTTAAAAGGAGCCGTGAAGATAATTCTGCCACAGTTTAATTAGGATATGCCTAAGGTGTCAGAACCAGTCATGCTTTTGCACCAGGCTCTTAAATAAGATTTAAGATTCATATATGGAATATTTCTAAGTCATATTTTATTGTGGTCAATAACAACACTATTTAAAGAAAGGAAATCATTTACACAATGTAAATGTAATGGAGCAGCAAACTGTAACAAGGACACTTCTATGAGTGAAGATGAGTGTAAGTTTGGCAAATTTTTTCCAAGTGAATTGTAAATGTCCCAGAGATTTCAGTGAGGCTTTTAAACTCCTATGTCTTGGTGGGCTGAGTCACTTAGGGCAGATCCCAGTGGTAACTTTTCCCATGGTTGCCTGAGCTGAAGTCTCCAGAATAATGTAATTAGATTTCACCGCCCAAACTCTACTAATTTGGAAGCATGTGTGTATGTGTGTGTGTGTGTGTGTGTGTGTGTGTGTGTAGTATATATCTCATGAAGTAGGAATAAAAATCACTCCATAACCTGTTAGTCCCCTCACAAACAACGGAAGTTAGTTATTTCCTCTGGGAGAATCTGGAAGCACCAGAGACTCCAGGATGCTTCTGCTGCCACTTTGCAGTGTGAGGATGCATTTGACAGAAAAAGACAAAACAGATCCAGGGCTGAGGGGCCTGTAACCGCATTCCCCGGAGGCAAGATGTGGTCGGGAGAGAGGCTCACTGTGTTCAGATCTATCTAGTGCCACCCTTTTTGAGATGAGACTAAACTCTCTTGGCTTCTGTCTCCTCATTTATGAATTGGGGATAGTGCTAGAACTTAGGGCAGAGAGGTCTTGTGAGGATTAAAGTGCTTTTCAGCACCGTGTCTGGTGCATATGGAGTTCTCAGTAACTTGGCTGCTAGGATCATGTTTTACCTGTGGCATTACTGAAGGAGTGCCCAGAGAGCCAGCATTGCCAGGCCCTGGTCAACAGCGTGGCTGTGTCTCCCCGTCAGCCCCCACCCAAGCCAAACAGAGTGTGTCCAGCCCCAGCTCATGATCCGACTTTATCCTCCCCACAAGACTTGACTCCATCCTGGGGGTCGCGTTCCTGTACTTGGACCTTGTCTAAGTCACTGTACCCTCAAAGCCCCAGTCCCCTCCTCTTGCAGATTGGGGACCTATTTAATTTTATAGGGTTTTTTGTTTTGGATACTATTAATTTAAATTGTGTTTGTTTTAAAACAAACTTGGGCTATGAAGTGCAAAATGTGTGGAGAGGGCAGAGTGTTAGCGCCAGAGGAGTCGTGGAAGGAAGTTACCTTCTCTGACCTTCTCTCTTTTGGAAAAAATGCCTTTGCTTGGGTTCCATCCCACCTGAGATGCTGATTTAACTGCTCAAGGATTTCTTTGGCCTGGATGGGTCCAAGTCATCGATGTTTTTTAAAAGCTCTCCCAGGGGTGCTCATGTGTCCGGAAATTTGAGAAGCACGTGTAGCAAGCCCGCGGTTAGACTGTTAGTGGTGGAGGCAGGTCTGGTTGCCCGGGCTTCTGCTCTTCTCACTACAAACTGACCCCACGTTCTGGTGTAAAAGAGGTTTTCTGAATAATCCTTCCTGGGATTTTTACCTGTTCTCATAAAAGTGAGGTACTAAATAAGCACATTCTTCAAGCCCTTGTGTTAGTTGATTTCCATTTAATTAAGGTTTCCTTCTGTGCAGCTCCACCTTGACTATACGCTTGCTTTCTCACAATGGTGTGTTCAGCAACCCTTTATCCCCAGAAGCCTTCTTTTCTTACTGCCTTCAAAGCCACCTCTGGAATGTAATTACATTGCTGAGCTCCTCTCTGACATCGTCAGAGTATTTGATCAAATACTTAGTTCTTCACTGTTTGTTCTTTTTAGACTCTATTAGATTCTTCCCAGCTCAGCCTGTGTGTGGATGTGAAAGTATTAGAGCAAAATAAGATCAAGCACCTTGTTCCCTCTTCGATTGGTGTGCACAGTTGTTTCCTGCCCTTGAGGAGTCATTCTGACTTCTATCTTATACCAAAATGTAATTGGAATTATGTTACCTTTTTTCATTACCTATTGCCATTAAATCACTTAGTTTCTTAGACATTGGTGTCCTGAAGTACAGAAATTAGTTTAAAATAATCGTGGTGTTTAATATGCATAAAGTTCCCCTTGTCAGTTTTCTTAGGAGTAGAATGAACTCTCAGCTGCATTAGCTAAACCACTTACACTATTCTGGGTTTTTTCCCATTTCAGGAATCTCTGTGATATTCTTCCTCAGCACCTGCTAGCAACTTTTGCCATCATCCTGGGAAAAGGGCAGCTTCAAACATCAGGGGAACTTCCAGGAGACGCCTGGCCGAGGGGATCTTCTGAAGGTGAGAGCGAGCCAGTTCTCTTTGTTTAGAAATCTAAATGAGTTGCTCTATCTTGCAAAATCTACTTCTTGGAAAAGAGTACATAAGAGAATAGGTTACTGAAAAGTGCTCTCTAAAGAATTGAGTTTTTCTTTTTTAGGAGAATTTTTGTAGTTACGAAGGACATCAGTTGGCTATTTTGATCAAACAGAAATTTGCTTGAAGTTGAAGCTCTGATCTATGAAGACTTATTTGAACACAGACACACACAGACACACACACACACACACACACGCACACACATGCACACACACGCACACACACAGCCTCACACCTTAAAGAAGTCAATACCATTTCTCTTCTCAGAGAAATTTTTTTACATATTTCAGGTCTTTATGAGTCTTCATATCTGCCTTACCTGCCTTCTAGGATTGTTTTGAGAATCAAACAATATAACTTATGTGAAAAGTACTTTGTAAGCCAGGAAATGTTATTTGCATAAGTAAGAAGAGCAATTAGTGTTTACAAATATTTATAATCCTCCCCAAAATACTCTATACCCTCTAATGGGTTTTTCTCCATAGTTTGATTCCTTTTTAATTTGATTCAATAGACTTCGCTAGGATCGCCAGAAGCAAAGGTGGTACGTCCTTACCTTCAAGGAGTATCTGTCTTGTACAAGGAGGAGACACAAATAGATATGACCAACTCCAGTATGATATAAGTAGATTGAGAGTGTTGGCATTAAGGAATGGAAAAGGCATCACACACAGCCTGGGACTAGAGGGTTGTATGTGTAAAAGCAGGCTTCCTGGAGGAGGTGACCCCTGAAACAGCCCTTGAAAGATGAATAGGAGTTAGCCTGGTAAAGAGCAGGGTGAGGTGGAGGAGGGCGTTGCAAACCGGAGCAGTGGGACAGGGGTGTGAAGCCTACATGGAAGTAGTAAGCTGGTCAGGATCATTGACCCAAAGGTATGGTGTGGTGTGTGTGGGGGGGTAAGCATCGAGGGGTTTTAAGCCAGTAGTCACTGAATTTTCAGTGTGTTACCCTGGAGAAAGTGTCAAGGAAAAGCTGGAGGTGAGCGAGGCTGAGGAAGGAAGATTCATTTTGTAATGATCTGGGGTAGAGATGGGAGGGCTGGAAGTAGTGCAGAAGCCATGAGAAATAGAGAAATCTGAAAGGGCTAGAACATGCTGGATTTGGTGATAGTTTGGGTGTTGGACATGAGAAAGTGGTAGGACTTGGGATTCTCAGGGTCCTGACCTGGGTGACTGACAGCATGATGTCATCATGAAGGGAATTCAGGTGGGAATCCAACTTGTTCTTGGGAAGAGAGGACTTTGAGGTACATATGGGATCTCGCAACAGGCAGCTGGAAGCTTAAGTGTGGGGGTAGTGGAGGTTCGGGACTAGAAATACTGATGTGAGAATTATAGGCAAAAGTTGAAAATCTTTTTTGAAATGTAAATTTGATTTTGCAATAAAGCCTTCAAATTATTCACTCATACACTTAAAACATAACCCACTGTATTCTCAGTTTCCATTTTATTTTGACGTTACCTATCGTTTCATTCGTGTCTGTACTTGTGCTCTTATTTTCTTGGCATAATAAATTAGGATTTTTCCTAGGAGCCAGTGTGATGATTTCTTTTAATTTGATGACATTTAAAGCAGTATTTAAAAAACAATGTAAACCCTAAAGTTTAAGAGAGTTACAAGCCAGTGCCCCTCCATATTAATTCACAGTGGGCACAGAAATTATTTAAGAAAGTTGCTTTGCTTTCCCGAGTGCAGTTGTTTTTCTGTATATATCATGGCTTCTCGTCAATTCCTCACTTTCATTGCTCTGCCCGGGACTTGGGCGTTGTTTATTCTCATAAGAGTAATAAGCTTATTCTCAAAAGCAATAATAAGCTGTGCGGGAGCTGGCCTGTGTGCTTCGGTCGGGTGGGCCACGGTGCCTCCCTCTGGGTCTTCCCAGCATCACCCCAGCACGTCCTTAAGAGGGCCTGTTCAGACAGAAGCCTCGCTGTGTGAGATCAAGTCCACCCGAGTTAGGCTTCTGAAATGCATTCCTCAGAGCTTTCTTGGAGGGAATGTCATGGGTACAAATTTTAAATTCAGATAATACTGACAATAGTACTATTTTGAATGAGTTGCATTCAATTACTGTGGCCTTAGTTAGCTTACTGACTCTTTTCCTTAAAACCCGCTGGAAGATTACAAAACACTCCCTTTTTACTCCTCAGAGTCCACTTTAGGAGCATCTTTCCAGAAACTTTAAAGACCAGCTAACCCATCACTTTCACTTTCATAACAAGAGAATTCATCTGAAGCAAATTTAAGTAATGCAATGCTCACGGCTGGAGCCAAGCCCTGGTCTGTTGGCAACTCATGCCTCCTTTCCACTTCATCATTTCGTTCTCGTATTTCAAATCCTCACTGAACTGTGAAGTTATCCACAGGTCTTAAAATAATAGGAAATTGAATTAAGTAAATCAGCTCACATCAGTGGTATTTGCTTTGGCTAGTCACTCTACATTCAACAAACAGATTTTGCTTTAATACTTTAGGCTCTGATTAATGATTTATTTTGTTTAATTTTTATAATTTTATATTTTTTGACATAGGTCTTGTTTTGAGCACCCTTTATTTCTCTATATGGATTTTTAAATTTTTTCTTTATTCCATTACTAAATGAAGGATCATTACAGAATCAAAACCCACATACATTTAATTCCAGTTAAAAAAAGGCCAATCACCTCAGCATCCATTAAGCCAATTTTCCCCTCGTAGGTATTTTCAGTAACAATGTGTTAGGTCGCCAGCAACGCAAGTACTGGACACGCAACCCCGTTTCCTGAAACATCCTTTTTATTTTGTTTTGTTTTATTTCCCCTTAAGTAAAAGGAGACTTTCATACATTAAAAAAAGATACATCCATTATTTTATAACCAGTGCTTTAATAAAGCACAAGATATTTCTGACTCGGTCACTACATTGTCAGGCTCTCTGATTTTTATGTCCCGAAACTGAGTTCATGGAAATGCTGACTGGTGTAGCTTAGAATGGTGGCACACGCATGCGAGTGGTAGGTGGTCCCCAGGACAATGAATTGTTCTCTGAAATTCACAGAGTGGTCAGTCATTGCTGTGAAACCAGTGGGCTGTAACTTGTCAGGGTGACAGTGAAACATGATTCCCTCATCCTGAAAGCTGCCAGTGACAAAAAGAGTTTCCACTTCTTTATGTGCAGGACACAAGAACTATGTCTCTCTATTCTGGTCTCTCTTTCTCTGCCTCTTTCTGTCTCTGTCTCTGTCTCTGTGTCTCTTTTTCTGTCTGACTGTGTGATAGACACATACTAACATGATGTTTCCAAAACGTGAGACCCTTGACAGTTTACCTTTATGGAACGGGCAGTGGAAACATTGTGGCCACAGATATGGGAAGCAGTCTTCACATGGTGGGCAGTGAAGCTGTGGGGAGACATTGGCCGGCTCCTTGGCTAGCTTGGGTGGAACGGCAGCTCACCAGGGACAGGCAGGTGCGGAAGCTCCAGCAGACAGTGAGCACAAGATGGTGAGATGGCAAGCTTGCACCGTTGCTGCTTGTCTTGGTGGACGGGTCTTCTTTTGAACTGTCTGACGATGAGCGAAGTACAGGGGGCAGCAGTACTGGGTGGCTGCTTTCTGCTCAGATTCCAGAGGGAACGTTGCAAGAGCCGTCATACAAACAAAGCAATGGATAGAATTCATATTAGCTTGGAATTGCAGCTTTAAAGTATTCAGGGTTGGAAATCGCATTCAAGACTGCCTTCCCTCCGCCCTGCTGTCAGAGCAGCCAGTTCGGCTGGAGGAGGGTTGTTTGGGGGAAACTCCTGCTAGAAGGTAGAAGCCATAGGTGAGTTGCCAGGGTGACCGTGGAACGGGCAGTCTTCCAATAGGCTCAAATCATATTTAACAGCAAAATGTGTTACCCTATGCCCTTCCGTAGTGTGGGATATTAAAAAGAAAGGGGAGAGGAAATGCTGAGCCGCCGGCTTTTGAGACAAGGGCGGTCCCACCGGCGAGGTCAGAGGCTGCGTCAGCGGTCCGTGGGCCATTTCGGTGGAGGACAACGGCCGCGATTCCTGATCAGATAATGTCCTGCTGCATCTGGATGGTCGCTCTCGGCTGCCTTTGTTGTTTGGGTGCTTCCAGAACTGTTCTTGATTCAGGCTTGCTATTAACTTTTTGAAACGCTTCTGCACTAATATCTTGCTGCTCGTGTTAAAACGAGAACGGGGACTAGAGAATTATTTTTGCATTGCTTGATAAAATAGCACGGCAGCATAATATGAATTAATGACTCTTCATATCTTCCCGTCGTATAAACTGGATTCGTTATCCCCTGGGGATCTATCTCAAATTCTTGCCTTAATAAACCATTCTTGCCACTTGTTGGCTTTCTAGCTTTTTTTTTTAAAGCTTTTATATAATGGATAAATTCATAACAATAAATAAATAATTTTGATTTTAAGCCTTAAAAAGATTTTGGACTGTTTTCATTATGAAATGGAAAATGAAACAGAACTTCCTCTTCACGGTCAATGACATAAATATTTGTACTTGGTTGGTTTTTTTCTAGGCAGGAACCATCCTGGGGCAATTATGTCTTTTTAATATGGTTCAGAAAATAAAATCTATGAGGGAAGAGTAAGGATATAAAAACTTGAGGATGCCGAACTACAAGGAGGGTTCATTCGTCCCTTTGTGACATCTTTCATTTAGAGGACATGGATGTTACCATTGACAGAACTCTCCAAAAATGACAATATTCACTTGGGAAATAATCCCTTACCAATATTTCAAATTATTAGCTCTCCTCTCTGTTTCCCCTCTTTGCTATTAAAATTTGCATGCTTTGTTTAGAGTCCTCATATTTGTGTAGATCACACAGAGAATGTGACACACAAGGGACAGAGCAGAAGGAGAAAGACAGAGAGAGGCAAAGAGAGAGACTGAAAGCTGAGAGAGAGAGATTCCCCAGGTCTTGCACATATAATGAAGTAGTTATTTTCGGAATTCTTTTCCCCTCAGTTTGATTTCTTTGGCATTAAAGCTACATGATTTCTGTAACATATCCTGAGTGGGAATCAGAAAACAAGAGTCACTGTAGTTGACGCATGTTGTACTATCCACATGCCTAGTGCCCTTGAGGACTGAGACCCTCTCCCCAGCTTCTGGGAGTGTGGACAGCTTGGGAGCTGGCAACTGAGTTCCTCCTTAGGGATGGCCGTTCAGCCTTCAGCTCCAGTGAGTTGCGTCACTCAAGGTTATAGCACCTGCCAGGGCAGCAGCGGACATTCAGTGACTGGTCGATCTGGGGACACAAAGGCCCTTACCCTAATTCAAGACAACTCCGTCGGACCTGCAGGGCCAGCTGGGGCTCCTGGGGCGGCTGCACCACAGGCCCCTTTCTCTCCCTGCATTGCCCGGCTCTATTTACTCTCCCACACATTGGAGCCCAAGAGCCCTCAGCCAGTAGAACTCCAGCAGGCAGATCCTCACCTGAGATTCTGGTTCTAGGAAAAAGTGATGTGCAGTAGCCATCATTCAAGGGCCATGCTGTGTGTGTATGTGATAGAGAGAGAGAGAGACTGTGATTATGAATCTTTCTGGCACTGTGATAAGGTACTGGTTCTGGAATCATAGTCAAGGTATTTGCCTGTCTAGCTCAGAACTTTCCTGTGAAAACTGGAGATGACAATACCTACTTCTTAGAGTTGTGCCCCAGATTTAATAACAGAGTATCCAGTGTGTGGCACACAGGAAACAGTAAATCTGGTTTTTATAGTAATTGCCAGTAATTACCTACAAATAATCCATAAATAGTACGCTAGTTCTGACCACTTGGTTACAATACAGAATGCATTTTTATGTCATTTTATTACATTTACTTTAGTAGAGCATGGAGGTTAATAAAAGGTCCATCATCTGCAAATTTAAGTAATTCTTCCATACTGTTAGTTCCTTTTCATAAAGTGTGTGGAGAAATTGAGCAGGGTTCCAAAGGGAACCTGAAGTGATTAAAGAGATGAGAAGAAAGTCATATGAGAGAAAGGATCTGGAATTCAGTTTGAAAGATTGAGGCATAACTTGTCTTCATGTAGCAGGAGGTCTTTTTTGAGAGGGCTTTTGGACATGTTTTCTCCATGTTCACAGAGGACAGAACAAGAGAAAATGGATGCAAATTACAGGAGGAAGATGGTTGGGTTCCTGTCTAGGGAATTCCTCTACTCTGGGGCAGTAAAACATGGAAGGAGCTTGTAGAACATGCAACATAAAAAATCTTCCAAAAACAGAAAATTATGCAGTCTGGAATCACTGAAAGGCTTCCCAGAGAATTTATGGAGAACTCTGAACTCTGTGGTTCTGTGATTTCAGATTTCAAAAACGATGCTTCCTAGAAACTCAAACACATATATATACTCTGCTTTGCAAATGGAAGGAAATAATTATTATTTATCCACATTCATTTTCTCTATAACTAAACTTCTTATAGTATGTTTGAAAATGTCCATACGCACCTAGTATGTGCTTTTCTGATAATGTAACATCTTTTTCATTGAATAAGGTATCTTTCTGTACATTTAAAAATCTAACAGACATTATAATTTTCAATCTTATTGTATGCCATCTCTTTATATTCTTTATAAAAACAAATGAAAGCCTACCATCATGAACCATTTATGTATACCCGTTGTAAGTTCTTTTGAGACTCAGATCTCGGGATGGGATAACATTGTTAAAATACTCATGAGTGTCAAAGCTCTATGAAGGGTTTCAGAACAACAACAAAAAGTCTGGAACTTCGGAGAATATCTTTTTCAATCAACTAATTGCTTAGAGATAAGATTAAAGAATGGATGTAGGACTAGGTTTTCTAAACTAAATGCTCTTTTAAAAACTCAGAAGGCAGAAGATAAGAGGAAGCACTAAGAAGTTTCTAAATTACTAATAAATATATTGGAGTTTGCATTTTCTCCTGGGCATGTCTCATCCAATGGTAACTGGCAGAGACAGGGTCATGTAGAAGAAAGCCCACAGGCCTGGGTGCCCAAATGCCTGCCTCTGGTTCTGTCTGACACAGAATAATCTGTTATTTTTTCATAAAACTATATCTGCCTAGGTTTGCTTTGGGTTTCTAGTTCCAGCGTTCTGTCTTAAGTGTTGATCACACTAAGGTACCTTCTTTTAAAAGAAGCCCAGCTGACCTAAGGGTTAAACCTCTGAGGGTTTGGCGTGAGGGCTCCTCACACCTCCATTAAAGCAGTGCTGCTTGAACTGTATTTTTTTTTTAATTGAAGTATAGTTGACATACAAGATTAGTTTCAGGTGTACCATATTGTGATTCAGCAGCATTTTTTTACATTATGAAGTGATCACCGAGTTAAATCTAGCAAACCATCTGTCACCAGATGACATTATCACAATATTACTGACTATATTCCCCAGGCCGTACATTGTATCCCCCTGTCCTACTCATTTTTCCCCTTCCCCTATTTTGCCCATCCTCAACCCTTCTGGCAACTGCCAGATTGTTCTCTGTATCTAAGCCTGTTGCAGTTTTGTTTGTTCATTTGTTTTGTTTTTTAGATTCCACATATAAGTGAGATTGTATGGTATTTTTTTTTATCTCTGTCTGACTTATTTCACTTAGCAAAATACCCTGTGCATCCATCTTGTTGCAAACAGCAAGATTCTATTCTTTTTTACAGCTGAGTACTAGGCTATTGTATATAAATACCACATCTTTATCCATTCATTTATCACAGGACACTTAGGTTGCTTCTGTGTCGGCTATGGTAAATAAGGCTGCAATGAACATAGAGGTGCATATATCTTTTCAAATTAGTGTTTTCATTTTCTTCACATAAATACCCAGAAGTGTAATTCTGGATCACATGGTAGTTCTATTTTTAATTTTCTGAGGACCCTCCATACTGCTTTCCATAGTGGCTGCACCCATTTCTCCACATCCTCGCCAACACTTGTTATTTCTTGTTGATATTAGCCACTGTGACTGGTGTGAGGTGATACCTTATTATGGTTTTGACTTGCATTTCCCTGATGATTAGTGATGTGGAGCATCTTTTCGTGTGTCTGTTGGCCATTATTCAGGTCCTTTGCTCCTTTTTTAATTGGATTGTTTGCTTGGTATTGAATTGTGTGAGTTGTTTTTATATTTTGGGTGTTAACCCTCCATCAGTTATATCATTGGCTAATATCTTCTCCCTTTCAGTAGGTTGCCTTTTTGTTTTTCTGATGGTTTCCTTCACTGTGCAAAAGCATTTTATTTTGATGTAGTCTCACTTACTTACTTTTGTACTCCTTGCCTGAAGAAAACAGATTCAAAAATTTTTGCTCAGACTGATATCCAAGAGATTACTGTTTTCTTCAGAGGGCATATGGTTTCCAGTCTTTACAGTTTTTAATCAATTTTGACTTTGTTTTTGGGTATGGTATAAAAGACAGTGATCCAGGTTTCTTTTGCATGTAGCTGTCCGGTTTCCCCATACCATTAACTGAAGAGATTGTCTTTTCCCATTATAGGTTCTTGCCTCCTTTGTTGAGGATTAATTGAGTGTGTAAGTATGGGTTTATTTCTGGGCTCTCTATTCTGTTCTGTTGACTGTGTTTCTGTTTTTGTGCCAGTACCATGACACTTTGATTATCATAGCTTCATGGTATAGTTTGAAATCAGGGAGTACAATACCTCCAGTTTTGTTCTTATTGCTCCAGATTGCTTTGGCTATCCGGGGTCTTTTGTGGTTCCATATAAATATTAGGATTAGTTGTTCTGGTACTGTGAAAAATAGCATTGGTGTTTTGATAGGGATTGCACTGAATCTATAGATTGCTTTGAGTAGTAGGGACATTTAACAATATTCATTCTTCCAATCTATCAACACAGAATATCTGTTTATTTGTGTTGTCTTCAATTTCTTTCATGAGTGCCTTTTAGTTTTCAGTATACAGGTCTCCTTGGTTAAATTTATTCCTAGGTATTTTATTCTTTTTGATGCAATTATGAATGTGACTGTTCCCTTAATTTCTCTTTTTGATAGTTCATATTAGTATATAGAAATGCAACATATTTGTGTATATTGGTTTTGTATCCTGCAACTTTACTGAATTGATTTATTCTAATAATTGTTTTTGGTGGAGTCTTTAGGATTTACTATGTATAGTTTCATGTCATCTGCAAATAGTGACAGTTTTACTTCTTTTCCAATTTGGATGCCTTTTCTTTCTTTTTCTTGTCTGATTCCAGTATTATGTTGAATAAAAGGGGTGAGAGGGGCATCCTTTTCTTGTTCCTGATCTTAGAGGAAAAGCTTTTAGGTTTTCACTGTTGAGTATAGTGTTAGCTTTGGGTTTGTCATATAGTTCAACCTTTATGTTGAGGTATGTTCTCTCTTTGTGCACTTTGGTGAGAGTTTTTTTCATAAGTGGATGCTGAATTTTATCAAATGCTTTTTCTGTATCTATCAAGATGATCATGATTTTTATCTTTCTTTTTGTTAATATGGTATATCACATTGGTTGATGTGCAGATATTGAACCATCTTTTAATCCCTGTAAGAAATCCCACTTGATCATGTTGTATGATGCTTCTAATGTATTGTTGAATTTGTTTTTTTTTTATTATTTTGCTGAGGATTTTTGCATCAATGTTCATCAGGGATATTGGCCTATAATGTTTTTCTTCTTTTGTGCCTTTTTATTTAAAAAAAGGTAACTGTCTACATAGACAGAGGTTTTATTTAAGATTTCCCTTGATTAAATGGATCCACTGCTAGAAAAATCAGTTTTAAAAAGGTATCCTTTCTGAGTCCCATGTCTTCAATATTCTGCCTTGAACATCAGATTTTATTTCTTCTGTTACTGCCAAGCTAAAACTCTTCAAGTGGCTATCTCATGAAGAGAAATGTCCACAGTCCTTACCCTGGTATTCCAGGCATCCCTCCCTACTGAATCCGCTGAGGTGGCCTAAGTGTTCTCACACAGCAGTTACTTTGATCTTGCTGTCACACACAGCGCCTGACACAGTGTGTGCCGTCATGAATGACTCATCACTTGAGTTCTCTCTGATTTTGCTCAGCATCCCCCTTGCCCCTCTGAGCAACTGAAGCCATCCTCTTCCTTTTGTGCACACCTCAAAACACATACTCCTCCTCAACAAAGCCTTCTCTAATTATCCCAGCCCATATTAATCTGTCCTATTTCTGAAATTCTCTTGTGCATTTGGGCATTTACATGAGTCTACACTGCATTTTACCCCATTGACAACGGTGTTATGTAAACTGTGTGTGCACAGAGTATATCATCACCCTCTGGGGCCATCAGGGAGTACTGCCGCAGTCAAAAATACATGCTTGAATCATCCCAAAATGTAAATTTTCAATGTGATATATGCATAATACATATGCATGTGTATATGGTTATATATGGAGGATAGGAAGACAGGAAGGAAAATGTATTTTGGAGATAAATTTCAGCAACCTTACCTTACATTCCCTTAAGCTGCAACACACTGAAACTCAAAGTGCTTGTTTAAGATCATATGATACAGGTTTTAAGCTTAATTATGCCTCTTTGGGTCCTTCAGCAAATCAGTTATCCTTTATGATTTCCTTTTAATAACAGCAATAATACTGCTATTTTTTCTTTTTTCTGTTTCTTAATTGAAATATAATTGATACGTACTATTCTTTTTTTTTTTTTTGCACTTCACAAAACACTTTTGCATGTTTTTTAGTTTAGCTCCTCAGTGACCTCGGGTAACTAGAGCGAGCTAGTGTCAAAGAAAACAGCTTGTGGGTGTGCCCCCGAATCCTAATGTGGTAAACAGACAACAAGCGCTAAAACCCAAATCATCTGACTTCTGTTTAGTGTTCTACACATATTCCTGAAAGTGTGGTCTACAGACCAGCAATGTGGGCATCACCTAAGAGCTTATTAAAAATGCAGGGAGCTCAGACCCCACCCCAGAGCTGCTTTATCAGAATCTGCATTTTAACAAGATGCCAGGGATTCAGATGGACATTCATATGGATGCCAGGGATTCATAAAGCTGGAGGAGGACTATAATTTAAGGACAGTTTAAGCCTCCGAGGTACAGGCATGAAAAGGTTTTATTTTTATGCCCACTGGTGCTGTCAACTCTCTTCCCTTTGAAGGGGTCTCTAGTAGATCTGATGGATTTTTAGTTACTGTCAGGTTTTTAAAAGGTTCACGCACTCTAGTCCACTTTTAATACTTGAAACTCATATGGAATAAAAGCTTCCTCTTCTCCCAGCCTAGCTTGTGCCCTTCAACCATTTTTTTTTTGCCTGTTTATCAATCTGCTCTTAACCCAGATGTACCCCTTCCAAGTTCTGACTCTTAGCGATGCATCATGGTGATGTTCCTTTTGCAGAATAAGGACTCCAGTTGCCCCACTGTGTCTTCAGTGAAACTCAGAAGTAAAAAGCAAGGACCCCTAGCAAACACACCATAGCTAAAAATTTTAGTCTTCATTCATTATATTTCACCACGTTATTGGCCCAAGGATGACGTAGGTTGTCTTTGGCAAAACCTGAAGTTGATGAAGTATGAGACTTTACTTCATCAAAAAGAAACGTTCTTCAACCTCTTGTTCTTAATTTTTATTTAAATTTCTCAATCTTTGACTAGGAAGCCAAGAGTCAGCTCCACTCACCAGGAGCCAAATGCCGTTGGACGTTCATGGAGCCCCACAAACCCCTGCGGGTGGGTTGTGTTCATTGGGATTCTCGGGAGCTGAGATCACTCAGTCCCGGCCATATATTATATCAAACTTCTAACTCCCTGTCTTCATCCCCGAGATGAAAGCTTCATCTGGGCTGTCCTGCTGTCTCCTCCGTGTCTGGTTTGTTTTCACTTTAACGTGACAAGAAAAGGCAGTTTTTGTCTTTAGTTCTGGTCAGCAGACTTCATAAATATTCATTAGCAGGTTCCCTTTCCAGCTACTATTTTGTGACTTATTTCCAAATGAAATCTCAAGTGAAAAATAACTCCCAATTCTTCTTTTGACACATTCGAGTCGTTAAACCTTGATCTTGGAGGTTGTGGGCGCAGAGGAATGACTTCCGAGGCTTTCCCGCATCGCTCCCGGAGGGCCCGGCAGGGTCGTGCGGCGTGGCCTGCGGCTGCGGGACAGGAGTGCCGGGAGCGCTCCCCGGGGGCGGCACAGACACCGCAGCGGGCCTGACGTCCCGTCCCGGCTGATCCCCAGGGGCCAGGAAACCAAGGACCTGGGGCAGCAGAAGCTGTTGACAAGCGGGTGTCCCGCAAAGCCCTGGTGGGTGGTTGTGGACATTGATTGTAGGTGATATTGGAGTTACATTGAGAAAGCCGACTTTTTTTTTTTTTTTTGGATTTATTAAGTTAAGAAAAATGTTGCTAAACCCGGGCCCCCGGGCTGTGTTTGTGGGGCCTAGTCCTGCCCTCACTGAAACCTGGGCGCTCGGGCGCCAGGGGGTGACCTTGCATTTCCCCGCATTGCCCTTGCAGTCGGTTGCTCTTTATTGGCAGTACTCAGCTCTTCCATTATCTGTCTGCAAAAAGCTTTCTTCCGCCTTCAAGGAAGCCATGCTTCGCAGAAACGCCTTCTCTACCCGCTCCTGTGGACAACGCCCCAGGCGCACCTCTTCATGGCTGCCGTGGGCTCAGCCCCACCCGATGGACGGTTTCCATGCGCTCGCCCCCCAGCCTCCTGCTTTCCTGATGGCAGCAGACTTGCCTCCCTAAGACTGGTTTTCTGAACTTGCTAGTCAGGCAGCCCGTCTCTTTGTATCGCGAGTCTGCTTCTTGACTGTTGCATAAACTCCTTGTTCAGTTTGGTGGCTGTGGGCGGAGGGTCCCCCGGGTACCTTTCTGCGTTGAGTTGGGGCGGGCCTGCCCTGAAGCCTCATGAATCAGCTGAGGTGCGACCAGCCCAGAGCAACTCCTCACCAGCCTCTTACAAATTTTGCTGAAATTTAAGACACTGTTTGCCTTTGGGTACAAAAGGAACGCCCTTTTTTGGAGCCCAGTAACGTTCCTAGTTGCCTATTATGTGCCAGACAAGATGTAATTAGACTTCCTATGCAATTTACCACGTGAGTTAGGGTATCTGATTTTTAAAAAAGCCAAGGGCAGGAGTATTTTTAAATGTTGATTTTTTTTTTCCTGTGAGGAGAGAAGTAATAGTACATGCTCATTGGAGATAATGTAGAAAATGAAGAAAAATACGAAGACAATAAAAGAACACAGGTAAAATGATCAGTAAGTCTTGGATACATACTTCTCAGTACGCTGCATGCGTACGGAGATGCGACATGACATATCCAGCCTTTTGCAGAACATCGTTAATGGCATTACTTCTTCGGGCATCAAGGGCAAACATTTTTCTCCTTTTCGATTTTTCCTTTTTCCTTTTAAGGATGGAAATTACAACAGAGAGGGACAATACCTCAGCGCTCAGAGCATTTACGGTGGAACCAGATCGCCTAGATTCTGGTCTTGATTCTGCCATTTGCTAGTTTGACACTTTGGGAAAGTTACTTAATCTTCCTGTGCCTCAGTTTTCCCATATATAAAATGGGGGTGAAACAGTACTTCTGTAATTCATGAAGTTATTGTTAGAATTAAATAGTAAACTGTGAGCTATTGTTACTTTTAAAAATGAATATAACATATCTGTAAGGTAAACAAAGTAAAACAAACACAACCAATATGGGAAATCTAATATTATTTTGCTTGGGATTGATTCCTTGATTACACCCCCTTCGCTTCCTCCTCGAGGCAACCATTATCCTAAATTATTGTTTGCTCTACATATTTGAACGGCGTGTAATTAACATCACACTAATTTTCACTTAACATGATGTTTGAGATTTCTTCAAGGTGGTTTTTTGAAAGCCAATAGTATAGGTCACCATTTTTTTATCCTTTTGGGTTGTTTTGAACTTTTGCGTGATTACGAGCAGTTCCACTGTGAGCATTCTTGTTCCTGTCTCTTGGTGCACCCGGCAAAGCTTGCTGCTGTTGTCGCTCTTTTGCTTTTGTGTCGTTAAGCAATCTACAATCTAATTACTGGTAGTCATGTGTGTGCATCTTTGACTTCACTAAATGATGGAAAATTATTTTCCAAAATGGTTGTACTAGTGTATATATACTGAAACCGGAGCGTGTAAGAGAGAAAATGTCTGTAGGCAATTTGGCTTTTGGGCTGTGAAGATGATTTACCTTTTCTCTTTGATGGCTTTTAAGATACTTTACTGTTATTGGAGATCTGTAGTTTAGTATGACATGTCTAAGTAGTATTTTTTATAATTCATCCTTCCTGGTGTATATCATGGCTCCTGTGTCTGTGAATTCATGTCCTCCGTCCCATCTGGAAAAACCATAACCATTACTTCGCTGAACATTGCCTTCTCGCCACTGTTCCTCTTAGAAACTCTAAGTAGACTTACTTAGACTTTCTCATTTTATTTTTGTATGACTTACCCTCTCCTTCATATTTTCCTTCTCTTGTGCTATAATATGGATCGTCTTTACCTGTTTTCTTTTTAATAATACCGTCTTTAGCTGTCTATTATGTTTCTAATATGGTTATCATTACTGAGTTGTAGAAAAAAGTTTTCAGTTAAATGAGTTTATTTTTCATTTTCAGAAGTTTCATTTGTTATTTTGTAAACCTGCCTGGTTACTTTTAGAACATTTTATCCTTAGTGACTTAAAAAAAATTTAATTGTGGCAAAATACATGTAACATAAAATTTACTATCGTAACTATTTTTAAGTGTACGGTTCAGTTAAGCACATTCACACTGTTGTGAGACAATCTCCAGGACTCTTGATCTTGCAGAACTGAAACTCTGTACCCATTAAACAACTCCGTATCTCCCCAGCCTCTGAAACTGCTGTTCTACTTTCTGTGCTTATGAGTTTGACTACGCTGGGTACCTCAGATGAGTGGAATCATACAGTATCTGTCCTTTTGTGACTGGCTTGTTTATTTCACTTAACATAATGTCCTCAAGATTCATCCCCACTGGAGCATGTGTCAGGATTTCCTAACTTTTTAGGGCTGAATAATATTCCATTGCGCATTCCTTTGGAATTTTTATTACCATATTTATTTTTTTATCTATTCCAGATATCATGATTTTCACTAGTATCTGATAATGACAACACTTGGAGTCCTTGGGCTTCTAGATCTGCTGATTTGCCGACTTTTCTCTGTGCTAGTTCTTTTCCCCTAAGTGGGTGGTGGTGGTATTCATGGGGCTATGGTAGAATAACTTCCTATCTGAGAGTCCTGAGACTTACCTCAAGGAGGATTTTACTTTGCTTCTGTTGGGAGCCTGGGTACTATCCATCTGGAACTGCATTAGCCTTTCTGGCTTCACGTGGGGCTTCCAGGGACAGCCCCCGCCTCACAAGTCCCTACGCAGGCTGGGTCAGCACTCACGCCCAGGGACTGCCTGCCCTGCGAGTTTGGGTATCAGCAGCGGCAGGCTTCAGCTCTTTTCCCTCTTTCTTCCCTTCTCCTCCATCCTTCCCTGTAATACTGCTCTTTGCAGTTTCTATTCCTTCTTCCTCCTTCCCCTTCCTTTTGCATTTTTCCTTCTCTTTATTTAGCCCACTGACTTGCCTGATTCCTCTTGAGATTTTCCCTTTGCCTTTGGAATCCTGAGGTTTCACTGTATTCTGTGTCTAGCAGTCTGCTTGTTTTTGTGTTTTCTTGTTTTAGTTCTAGTTTTTTTTTTTTTAATCCTGCCTATTATTTATTCTGCTTTCTGAATCTGAAAATCTGGGTATTACATCCATTCTGGAAAACTCTTAGGCATTATTTCTTCACATATTGTTTCTCTCTCATCCCCACTATTGTCTCTTTCTGGAATTCTTATTATATATGTTATTCCTTTATTTTTATCCTTCCTGCCTCTTAATCTTTTTTTTTACATATTTTCCCTTTTTAAATTTATTTTTTGTCTGCTGCAGTCTGATTATTTCCCCAGCTTTTGTTTCAGTTCTCTAATTCCCTATTTTTACTTCTATCTTATTAGCTAGTTGATCTATTCAATACATTTTTCACTTTAATTGTTATATTTTTTATCTCAGGAAGTTTTATTTGATTCTTTTACAGATCAACCTCAAATTTTCATAGTCAGATATTCTTTGCTTACATATTCAATTCTCTCTAATTTTTTGTAATAGCAGTCAATTTGTATTTGAGTCCAATCATTTTAACCAATGAAGTTGTGTCAGGTTGTACATGTACCTTCACTCATGGTGTCTTTTTTTTTTTTTTTCACAATTTATTTTGGTATCATTAACCTACAGTTACATGAGCAATATTGTGGTGATTAAACTCCCCCCTTCATCAGGTCCCCCCACCAGCCCCATTACAGTCACTGTGACTCATGGTGTCTTGCTGACTCTCACTCATGGTGTCTTGCTTTGCCATGTAATCTCATTTTTTTAATTGTGAAATCCTATTTGTTGGGACTTTATTGGTGGTAATTCTACAAAGTCTGGTTTGAGGGCACATTCAATCACAGAGGATTTAAGTTTGTTTCTAAGGAAAACAGGACTGATTTACATTAATTTGTTGGTTTTGGATTTAGGGCAGTTGTGTAGAGAGTATAAATCATGACCTGAAATCCAGAAGGGTGGGTGTGGTCGCTTCTGATCACCGATTGTCAAGGACATTCTTTTATCCTTTGCTGAATATCAGTGTCAGGAGAGACAGTGTCTCGCCATCTCCCTCTGTAGGGAGAATTTTTTTTCTGCTTCAATAAGGGCACAGCCCTTGGAGGTCCAGGCTTCATGCAGTCGCCTCTATTCTGACCTTTCTCCTGATGGAGGGCCCAGACCTTTACTTGTGATGCTTTCCCCCCACCTTCCTGCCTGGAAACTGCCAATGGAAACATACCCTTAAAGTAACTACCCATTTCAGTTCTAGCTTAACCTGTTGTTATTAGTGTTTCACTTTACTGTTACCCTCAGATATTTCCCTTTTATTTACTTTTAGCTCAGCTATTCTTTTACAGGCATGTCTTCCATACTTTACCCAGAATATTTTGTTGTCATCTTGGGTTTCAGAATACACAGTCTGCTATATTGCTGGGAGTGGAAATTCTGAGCATTTAAAATGCTACCAATTCTCAACAATATTGGAACCAGTATTGCTGTGACATCGGTAAGTGATGAGAAAGGAGGACACTCTTGCTCTGGGATGCACTGAAGGCAGCTGTCTCTTATCCATCCTAAAGGCTTTCCAACTTGCTGAGTGTCTAGGAATAATGGTGAGGTCACAACAAAATTGTGAGACTCCTGGGATTGCTTTAGTTTCTGAAGTATTATCTCCATTTTCTTCATTTTGGTCTTTTCCATTCTTGACTGATAATTTAGAATTGAATAATCCACTCTCATTTTAATAATTTCCCAAAGGAAATGCAGCGCTCTCATTGAGGGTATTTATAGCCACATTTGTTGACATGCGCCTCTGACGTCTTTTCATCATTCTTTTCAGATGCCTTTCTAGTCACAAGTCTGTAAACCAGGTTCTCAAGTGTGAAAAGCCCACAGCTGCACTGGGATTTGTTTTGTTTGCTAAGTAGCTTTTTTTTCCCCCCCAGCTAGCATCTTCCCGATACTCGCATTTTCTGCTCTGAGAATATGATATGCAGATATGTTTACAACCCATATGGTCCATTCACTTCCCCTTAATGTTGTTCAATTAGCTGTTTTAGGGCCACTGATAGTGCTAGTTAAGATAATCCACACACTATTACTTGTGAGATTCCCTATTCACATTATTTTGGAAAGAATTGTTCAAAGTAGCTTTTATGTAACCATTGATTTTTGCTGGGAGTTAAATCAGGCCATAGAAAGAAATTGAGATGGTCATCTCACCAGCTCCCCAATGTGAACCCTGCCTGACATTTACCTGAACTGGACCTTAACTGGGAGAGAGATAGAAAAAGAAAGTGGGGAAGGAGAATGAGTCAGAGGAGTTCTCCATCACTGCTTACATCCACCTGTTTACAGATGCAGGCTGCCCGAAGATTTTAAAGTACCAAGAGAACAAGTATTCCTCCTCTGCGGCAGTAATATCTTAGGCCCACCCTTTCTCAGGAGGGCAGTAAGTATAGCCCACACTTGTCTTATGCCTGCCCAAACCCATCCTTGGCTAACTTAAAGGAAAGGCAGTTACTGGAAGGCTATGAGCTAAGCCCAAAACTCACAGGATGGTTCAGTGGCCAGACTTGAATATAGGCAAGAACAAAGTCACCTCCAAAGAAGGAGAAGTAGGAGATTCAAATAGATACTATCTTACCACAGGGACAGTCTGGCCAGGGTGACGGTGATCATGCAGATAAACCTCAGTCATTTCATTTTCTTAGGGACTCTGTTCAGCATTCAGTCCCAGGCAGGTATCTGATGGACCAAGTTGGGGTTACATAGCTGCCCCATGGCTGGGGGAGGGCAGGGAACTGGATTCAGAGCCCCTCAGATTCTATCACAGGTTGAAGTAAGCCCTGGAAGAAATTTGTGGGGCATTTGGAAACAAGGCATGGGTATTAGGCACCCAAACGCCAATAGGTGTCACCTCAAATTAACAGAATCCCTGGTCAATTCTAAATACTCCTGGGTTTATTCATAATTTCTCAGATGCATTCAGATGTATTTTCTCCACTTATTTCTTTTGCCCTTAAGCCATTTCAGTTCACAGTATTTCCTCTACAAGAGACTGAACAGATGATACTTTGTGAACTTTACATGTTTGTGCATATCAAATGAAATGGAAAAGCTTGTGAGGAGGACAGCGGAATGAAGAATCTATTAGGCATAATGATATTCGTAGAGTTAACTAATGTTCATATTCTTGCTCTGATTGTATATCAGATCCACACAGGACTCAAGAGAGGCTGTAGTTTGATCAGCAAGTTTGAAATGTTTCCACAGAGAAGCTGTCCCTCTACTTATCTCATGTGCCTTTTGTATGTGGGAATTGCTTATCTAAAAATAGGGGAAAATGTCTTAATAAGTATCATCAGGACTATGGTTCTTTTATTTCCAGGCTTGTTCTGGATAGTGTGAAACCTCAGAGGTCACACAATGAGGAAAGGTTCTAACACTAACCTTTTACTTAGATGTGTCACAAGGAAGAACATCTTGATTCTTAGAAGTTGGGACAAATTCACCATTGAAAGACTTTAAAGATTGTTATTAATTTTGGGGGAAGAGCATGATGTTTTAGGGATAGAGTTGTTCATTCGACAGACAATTTTCTAGAGTTTCAGTTCAACGAACGTTTATCCTAAGGAAGCTAGCCTTGTTCAGAGAGCACTGCGTCTTCAACTCAGACGTCCTCTTGTTGCCTGCGTCGGGGAAAGATTATCAGTTGCCATATTCAGGTGGTGTCTTCTGGCTCCAGAATTCACTACATTAAACACAGGTTCTTTGCTTAGGATGTGGTATGATAATTTGCCAATCGGAGTGATACATTATAACAAACTCTGAATATCCATGCTGGATTTTGATCAGTTATCAGTGCCTCGTCTTCAGGTCTGGTGATAACCTTTAGTGACTGTGACCAGTCTGGTTCAGACTAGATTCTTCTCCAGGATCTCCATGATCCCCTTTGGCTTGTTCTACTGGGTGATTACATCTTGATTCGGAGCCCTAATTCCTAGTCACTCAGTAACTCATGGGTCATAGGTTACTCTTAACCTTTACACTTTTCAAGACTAGCATTTTAAGTACTAGGAATCTGACTGTGTCAACAGGAGGCTTGCCTTTGCCCTAATAGGCAGAGCAAAATACTGGGCCCCTGCTTTTGAAAATGGCTGCTTGAAACAATTCTCTATCTGGTCTGGATGTGCTGTTTCTTACTTTTGCTCGGTGGCTGTGGTCTCTGTGGGTATGACTGTCCTTTTGCACTCTTTACTGATGGGAAGGACATTTTAGACACGCTTGGCAGAAGGAATTACCCTATCAACATCTGAGCTTACCCCTGCTCCCCACTTAGGATAAATGTGGTTGCCGTGACACTTCCCATCCCCCACCCTGTGGGAACTTAGGAAGTGATCCTTCAGTCACCTCAAGGCCAAGTGCATCTGGCCTGCTGTTTACACCCCAGGAGTGACCATTGGCTTTAAAGGTCGCAGGTCTTGCCCCCCAGATATCATCTGGGGCAATGTGCGACGTCCAGGGATAAGGGAAGCTCACCCTCAGTGGCTCCGAGCCTGCCTAGGGCAGGATTTGCTGGGACAACTGCAACACGCTGGCAGCTGTGAACGACTTGGGCTTGTCGCTGTCCACCGGCGCACCCCAGACCTCCACGTCAGCCTGTTGTGGGAGGAGCAGCTAGTAGTCTGGGTCCTACTGGCCGTGGAGGGTTTGGGTCTGCAATCGAAAGTAGGCAGTGGCCCGCGTGTCCCTGAGCAGCTCTGCATCCCAGTCCAGGGGTTCTCCTCACACCAGGTCCTTGCTCCTTTCTGAAGAGGCTTTTTCACATTTTACCAGAAAATTCATTGACAAGTTCCTTTAAAGAGTGACACTGTGTGATGCATTTAAACTATGATCGTAAAGCATACTTTTGTTTATATGGTGGTTTCCTTAGCTCCAAAAGCCTTTGCTTTTTCCTGAATTCAGGATTAACCACTTTTCCCCCAGCATTTCCAGTGTGTGGCTTCCACGCGGCACTGTTCTCCATGCTGCCTATGTGACTCTTAACGGAGCCCTCACTCGGGCTGGGTAAGCTTCTGGAACAAGGGGCGGTGTCTTATTCGTCTGCATAGCCCCAGAGGCCATTCTAGGGCCTTACCCCTAGGGATGGTCAGTACATAGTTATTAATAATTTACAAAAACATGTTTACTTACCCCAAACCTTTGAGAATGCTTTTAAAGCCTCAGGTTTCTTTGAACCTGCAAAGGAGATAGATTCCTTCCCCCAGAGTGGCCCTGGAGACACTTAAGTGCATTAGCATGCCCTCTGCGCTCTGGCGCCTGCACTGCTTGCTGGCTGGCCTTGTGGCCTTTGTGCCCGATGGCCACCTATATGGCTTTGTAGAAGAGCAAAATGACTGTTTTCCTTAGTCATAGAAGGAACTGAAGTGCTATTAGATGGTCTGTGGCTGGCATGCAGGATTGCTGGGCTGGAGTCCTGTCGTCCTGTGAGATTCCCAAGGGCTGCCTCAGCACAGGGAACAAAGGCATGTGAATTGAATCCTACTCTGTTGTGAAAAGCTGGGCTTGTGCTGATAAACCACTGCAAACAGCTCTAGTAAACTGGGCTGGAACACTCCGTGGGCCTCTTGTTACAAACTGACCACCAGAGCGCCCTATGGCTACTGCTCGTGCAGGCTGTTTAGGCAAGTGCCGGGCAAGCCAAGGGCCTTTTCCCCTTGCCCACCGCACCCCGAGGCCCCATAGGAGACGAAGTGGCAGAATGAGGAAAGCGGGATGTTGCTGATCAAGAACGAAAACAACAAAATTCCAGTTCCCACTTTCTCCAGAAACGTCCGAGGAAATAAATTTTAGCACAATTTTCCCCTTTCTCCATCGCCTTCTTGCCTAATTCTTCCACTAAGGCATTTTTATGACTAATAGGTCTAATGTCTGACATCTACTAGGTAAAATACATTTTCATCTTATAACTTAGGTTCGCTTAAGGCCTCAGAGCCTCTGCAAAAAGAAGTCAATCTGAATTACCCTTGGTTTTACTTTGCTTTTTTAATCTGAAAAGAAAATCATTTTTATAGAAGGTAGTGGGCATTTCTCTAATCTTGTTTCATGTAAGTCTCTAGTCTGTGCAGATTACTCAGTGTTTTAAGAAGGAAATCCTATTCCAGTGGAAAGTGTCAGTGCATAAAAATCAAGCAAGTATTTGGAGGCCGATGTAAGCAGAAGCTGGTTGGAGAAATATCATTCGCATGATTGCAAGCGTATATGAATTCTGTGAGGTGTGAAAAAGTAGTTATGAAAGATGTTATATTTTAAGCCTGGAAATGTGGATGGGCTGCCATCTTGACTAGATTTAAAATTAACTGCAGTCTTGAAGCTTTAACTTGTATATACAGTGTGGGAGATGTGTTACAGAAATAGATACAGCAGATGGTGGGCTTTTTACCTATTCTACATTTGCTGTTAACTTTGAAGCACAGAGAAAGCGTTATTTATTATAATTCCAAGGAAAGAAGGGCTAATGAATGAAATATTTGGCTATCTGAAAAATGTTACAATTTTATTAATGTTTGTGGAAGTGTTGTGATGACTGCTAATTTACTGTCCTACAAAGTTTTGAAAAAATATCCTTCTCAGATTTATTTAATCACTCTTAATCAAAATAATTTTTCTTTGCCATCCATGCCTATTGCCTTTGGAAATAGTACTTTAACAGTGGGATCAGAAGACGACAGGAGTCTTTCCTTAAGTTATCCG
The DNA here is from genome assembly GCA_029783875.1 of Phataginus tricuspis. Taxonomy (NCBI): domain Eukaryota; kingdom Metazoa; phylum Chordata; class Mammalia; order Pholidota; family Manidae; genus Phataginus; species Phataginus tricuspis. The sequence continues at coordinate 3,611,554 of JAQQAC010012171.1, read as the reverse complement.
TGAAAACATTCTGTGCTGCCTGTCTCTCTGATTTTACTGCTGAGGGTCTGAGACACTTGACAGAGCAAGTGAGATGAAAAGGAAGGCTTTCGAGTGTACGGTAATGTACGCCAAGCTCACATGGTCCATAACAGCTTTGACTTGGAACTTTGGAAATCTTTGGCTCACAGACACGTCTTTCCCAAGACTTCAGCACTATACTGGATTCCCCTCCAGTAATTATTTGCATCAGATGCATCATATCTTTGGACACTTTCAGATAATTTGATGTTGGAAAAATAATGGTAAGGTAAAGAGAAATAACATTGACTTCCTCACCAAATCTAGAGAATAAATCAGGAGTCCCACCCAATGACTGATTCTGTTTCCAAATATTGTCAGGCAGCTGAAGTGAATTTTTTAACAGTCTGTTAAGGAATTTTTACTCTTAACACTCTTTTAAGAAATCTTAAAAATAAAAAAAAGCCCTTGGTTTTCATTACTAGAAAATTATCAAGGAAGACTGATTATTTTATCAGATGGCGTCTCCAACTGATGCCAGAGGCCAAGTTGAACACTTGGAAAAGTATACATTCTTTTAAAATTTTTGCTTCCTAAAATACCCGAAGCATTATGGCTTCAAAGGGAAAATTTAGTATGAGTTTATATATTAAAGCTAATCAGCAAACTGATATTTTATTATAAGAAAATAGGTTATTTGACATGGGAGAATTCAAAGATGGACAATTCACTTTAACGAAGATTTTAGGTTAAGGCGCCATGTTTTGCTTTCATGACTTCTTTGTCTACCAGGGCAAAGAAAACTTGTCCTTAAGTAAAATTACCTGCAATTCAGGAAAAAGGCAGATCCCATAAGCAAGGTACCAATAAATAACTAAGAAACTACTTAGGAACAAAAAATACTTGAAGAGGAGAAAAATAATGAGCTAAGAGCATCTGTTGATTTCTCTTTAGGAACAAGATTACTTAAACTTAAAATTTTGTTAATTTTGAAAAGAAAATGCTTTCAAGACTTTTCAGTGGACTATACTTCATAAAATACTTTAAAATTCAAGAAACTATTATCAGTAATCCATTCTATATAATATTTGGATAAATTAAAAAATTTACTTATGTACATAATCATAAATTACTGTCAAAATGTATGTATTTGTGGGTGAATAAGTTTATAGTCATTATAATCCTATGGCTATAAAATTACTCAGATAATTAGAATTGGAATAGGCTTAGAGCCTTTGAAAATTCTGGGACTTGTTAAAATGAAGTACATTATAAGTATGTAATAAGTTAAACAGTTAAAGCTGTAATTATATTAATTGCCTATATCACATTCTTCTGTTTATTGAAGAATCTTTAATTTGGCTTCACATAGGTGGAAAACATCTGGAATACATTTAGTATTTTTATTATGGTTTACTATCTTCTTGGTACTTTTAAAAGATACCCTAAATCAGGACCAAATTGGTTGTTAAATGCCCTTTTTAGTTGATCATACAATTCAATATTTAGATTTTAACATTTCCTTAACAGGTCTCATTTATTGTACAGTTGAGAAGTTTCTATCACAGGTGCCTGTGTGACAGCGTATCCCTAAATAAAGTTCCACCGGTTATGTCAACACTGTGTGCCTTTTGGAGAACAAATCTTTCAGAATTATATGGTTTCTCATGGTATTTGCTCTACTTCACACTTGTTTTTTTTTTCTGGTTTGAAGAATCTGTTCCAGGCCATGTTTGTTAGATCAGCTGGTCCTCAGCGCTGCAGTGAATACAGAGTCAGGCAAACAGATGGAGAACTTTAATTTTCAACTAGGAAAGGGTTCCATAGCAACATCTGAATGAAATATATGTCTGGTCACATTTACCAGGCCAGCGTTGTTACAAACCAAACATACACACAAGTGTGCTCTGGAGGGGGCATTTAAATACATGCTGCTCATCTGTTCCCTTAAAATCTTTTCTCTTTTTCAGAGGAGATTTTTTTCCCTTTATTTCAGAAATATCAAGTGTGTATGTACTTACCAAGTCAGATGGCTCTGACAAGCTTTAGTGAACTCCGTTAGGCAAGTCAAGTCGCATTAGAAAAATGTTTGCCCCGTATTTCTGTAAGGAGAGATTAATCTTTCAGAAACCATGGTTCAGGGTTCGGACGAGGGCGCAGCGGGAGCAGGGGGAGGTGCGGACACGTGGCTCCGTGCAGCTGCCGCCAGGAGGAGCGGGGGCTAACTGTACCGCAGCGAGGTCTGGGCAGAACATCAAAAACCTGGGGGAGACTGTGTGAAAATAACAATCCTGTTAAGCCCCATCTATCTGGAGGACTGTCAACCTCAAAGCTCAAATAATGAGTGTGTTTTCATCAAACTCTGCATATTGATGATTCAAAGATATAATAGTGATATTGAGGCATAAGATCCTATACTACTTCCCAAAGTATGAAAAATAATTAAACTCTATAGTATATCAGTGCTTGGATCTTTTTGTATAATTGCTTGACATTGATAGATAAGCAATGTGAAGTTTATATGGTAACTTCTAGAGATGAAAATAATTGATTTAACTGGATTTCCTCATTTCTCAACCATTTTAGGTAATTGGATATTTATGACATCTTGCATTTGAATAAGCATTTTTTTAACTCCTCAAAATATTTTCACGTACAAAATATGATCTTGCTTTCACATGGTTCTTTCTTGAGAATCTCCTTTAGATATATAAGAAAATTGAATTTAGAGATGAGATCATGTTTTGCAAAAACATTATGAAAAATTCCAACAAATTCCAAAAATCTAGCTTAACTCTGCTATGAATATCTGCCTGAAACTCTTAGAAGCTTCTAGTATAAGATAATTCTATTACTGAGCTAACAATGAATGCATTTTTTAAAGAAATCTTGGTGGGTACAGTAAGAGCCCTACAGATGGAATCTCAGCTATTAATTTTGCAATTAATCTTAAAAACTCAGATGTTTTGTAAGATGCCACATAATAAATCAGAGAACTTTTTCAAGTTTAAATCAGGTATAGATTCCAAATTAAAATGCTATGTATGTAATTTCTTAATATGATCATTCAATTTTATGTCTTAAAATCTGAACCTAGAGTATTAGCAGGACAGTATTTCAAGGCGATTGCTTTTGGGGTATAGTAGAAAAAGCAGGCACATTCCTTTACGGGCATTTCCAGTAATATTGTGACTTCCATGACCACTATTGGTTCAGAAAGCCACTTTCATTTCTTTATTTTCCATTTTAGTTAAAGATGCCTATTGCCATAGAATCAAGTAAATGTTATTTAACATTTGGGATTAATTATATGACATCTCTCCCCAAAATCATTTTAGCAATTCCTTCTTATTACAGATACAGTTGCTCCAGGGCCCAAAAATAATAGGTAAGAAAGATAATGCACTTTGATCTAGGTTGGTAAAATCTTGAGCCTTTTGTCCCTTATTTAATCACCTCCCAGATTTCACTCTAAGACACTAAAGGATCATTATGGTATGGTATGGTATAATCCACTGAGTTGCAATCAGACAGACTTGGATTTGAATTCCAGCTGTATTAACTGCTTACTTAAATCCAGCTGTTTAGTTTTAGGAAACTAAAACCCGGAGAGGTTGAGTAACTTGACCAAAGAGGCAGAGTAAGGTTTAACCTCAGGTTATCTGACTATTCATCTCTGCATTATACTGACAAACCTGTTTAGGAAACACATATATTCATATATAACTTGCAAAAATAAGCAGATATTCAGAATTTGTAAATTCAGAAACATTTTACATTACTGACTCTAATGGCAGGATTATAAAACTTATATGGAATTATCTTTACATACACTGCTATTCTTTGGGTAACCAGAAAATGAGACAAAATCATGAATCTAATATGTATTATGCCTAAAACTTCTATATGTTACTTAAAAATCCAATAATGAAAGCATAATTTTAGGTCCCTCCCCCAAGCCCTACAAAAAACCAGAGAAAGTATATTGTCACAAACAAATTAATATGCCTCTGAATGGGAAAATAAGGTATTTAAATTTGAAGCAATTATCAATTTTCATAGCACTCTTTAATTCCAGCCTCAGTATTCAGGTTTTTTGTATCTGTAACCAAGAAAGGCATGCTGTTTGTATGATTTAGCTGTATGATTTCATCCTGAATATGTATTTGTCTGAATACAAAAAGGGAGAATAAATTAATAATTCATATGCTAGAGACCATTTTTGTGTTCTCTCATTTGACCCTAAGGACAATTCTATGAGGTAAATGGGACACAAATAGAAATCTAATATTTGAGAGGTTGAGATTCAGTGAGCTATAATGGTTTAGAACTGGCCCTGGAACGAGGCAGGCTGGGTTTAAATCCAAGTCTGCCTCAGTTTCTTTAAAATGCAAATAATGTTTAAGTCTTTAAAATGCAGATAATAGCACTCGGCAGTTATTCGGCAGCTACCAGGGCAGTGTGTCTTTATACATTACGTTCTCCACCACCACAGCCAGAAAGGCACGTAAATACTGCTTTTAGCTCAGGGTAAGCTAGGGTCTGGCTGGCCTTAGCAATGTATATGTTTTACCAACAACTTTATTGAGATATAATGCACGTGTAATACATTTCACTCTTTGAACGGGCACAATTCAGTTGTGCAACCATCACCATTATATACCTTTAAAAAATAAATTTTATATATTTGAACACTTAAGATTTAGAGAAAAACTACTAAGATAGTACAGAGTTCCCTTAAACCCTATACCCACTTTCCCCTAGTGATAGCATCTCACATTAGCATGGTACGTCTGTTACCATTAGTGAACCAATATTGATACACTAATATTAACTTTGCTTAGATTTCTCTGGATTTTTATGTCCTGCCGCTTTTCTTCCCCAGAATCCCGTTTAGGACACCACAGTACGTTTTCTTGTCATGTCTCCTTCGTCTTCTCTTCACTATGGTAGTTTCTCAGACTTGCCTTGTTTTTGATGACTGACAGTTTTGAAGAGTGCCGATCAGATATTTCATAAAATGTTCTTCTATTGGGATTTGTTGGATGTTTTTCTTATGAGTAGACTGGGGGCCTGTGGGTTTTGGGGAGGAAGACCACTGTGAGGGAGTACGATTTTCATCCCATCGTATCAAAGCTCCATACTATCAACAGGATCTACCACCGTTGATGTCCACCTCCATCGCTCCGCTGAGGCGCTGTTTGTCAAGCGCCTGCACCGTAAAGTGGTTCTCCCCACCCACCCCTTTCCTTACTATTTCCTTTGGAAGCAAATCACTGTCAGCAGGTCATATTTGAGAAGTAGAGAGTTAGGCTTTATTTCTTTGAGGTGGAGAATCTACATAAATTACTTGGAATTCTTCTGCACAGGAGATTTGTCTCTATTCATTTTTGGTGAATCTAGTTTTTATTTATATTGTCATGCACCCATGGATATTTACATTACACTTTGGATATAATGCATTACTAATTTATTTATCTTATTTGTAAAATTGTCCCAGTTTTGGCTATTGGAAGCTCTTTCAGTTGGTTCTTTTGTCCCTTTAACATATCTTTACCTTGGTGGGATTTTTTTTTTAAGCACTTTCTTACTTTCTGGGACCACCAAGCCCTCCAGGTTCATCTTATATATTTCCTGCTCCACTTCTAGAATCAGCCATTTTCCAAGGAGCCCTGGTTCCTTTATTAGGAAATGGTGTTAGCAACCAAGATCTGATCACTAGGTGTGCTCACTGCCAGTAGGGTGTTATTGCCTCTAGGACTTCTCGGCTGACAGAGCAAGGAAAGGTATAGGCACCTAATAGCCACGTTATGCACGTATCTATAAACAGTCCTGTATGTAGCCATCTCCATCTATAGGGAGCTAAGCATGAGTTCATACGGATGTCCCCCACTCTCATCCATTCACCACATGCATCCTTCCATGGCTCTTCCCCCTGCTTGTCTGGAAACTCTCTCCAACAGTAAGAAACCTGGCTGCTGTCATCCACCCTCCATTTACTTAATTGTCCAATTACAGTATATATTTATAGAAATACCAGAATTGTCGACCTGTATTCCCATGGGATATAGCTTTATCAACAGTACAGTACTAATGTACAGTTTCTTTTGCCTTCAGTTTTACAGCCTCCGGTCATTTCCAAAGTTCCTTTAGGTCAGCACTTTTTTTCTCCTCCCAGTTCAGTGAGGTTGTTTGACACATTTGTAATACAGTTAGTTTGTTTTGTCGTATTTTGCATTTCATCCTAGGATTTCTTTTGCTCAATGCATTACATCACAACTCATCCAACTGGATACTGAAGATCTGTGCATTTTCTGCAGAGAATTACACTTCAATTATTTTAAAGTTAAAAAAAATTGGTGCCACCTTATTGTCTTCATCTCTAAGTCCTCAACGTGTCATTGGGGGACTTTGAAAATCTGACATATACATGACATGACTTTCCAAGTGTCTCTTATTATTCCCTTCCATGACCTATTATCCAGCACAATTGAATTCTCTTTCTTCTTCACATTTGCCACATTTTCCTACTTCTCTGATTTCACTTTTCCCTCAACCAGGAAGGTCTTCCAATCCCCCATGGCCAATCACCGTGTGTCAAATGATCTTCCCTCAAATTCCATTATCAAAAGCCATCCTTCTCTAAACACCTGTCTCGGTGGCACCATTTTGTATTTCTCTTAGGGCACTCTTCACTTCCACCTGATTTTATTGTAATTATATTGCTGTGTTTGTAGAGTGTTTACAATGTGCCTGGCACTGTTTGTGAACATTCTCTTCCCACTTTATCCTGTACATTCCGTTCAAGGCAAGACTTACATTATGGATGGATGTATAGATGGAAGAGAATGGATGGATAGATAGGGAGATAGCAGGATGGATGGATTCATTAAGGGTGTGGGGCAGTGGGGAATATTTGGGGAGGGGGTAGCCATTTCAGCATCTTTCAAAATCTCTAATATACACTGTTTTACTTGTAAGGTATAATGAACGAGAAGAAATATGACAGGAGATAAAAAATTTTGGTGGCTGTCAGCCAAGTCCTGAGCTTATAAACATATCTCTGCAAACCTGAAAAACATGACAGCTCTAGGAATGATTTTTAAGCAGTTTTGTGCAGTCTGTTAAGTCATTTCCCCCAATATAATCCTCCAACTCCTGGGGGTTTATGATGTCCTCACCCTGGTGGTGCCTTCAGACTCTGTCCTTAGGCAGTAATTCCCAACCAAGGCATCTGGCGAAATGATGTGCCCAGAGGCGGTACTCAGTTGGTTTTGCTAATAAGGTAAACAGACTCCCCTTGACAGAAAGGAGTGACTTACAGTGTTCAGGGAGTACGCGGCAGCTGAAACAAGCAGAGATCTGGCAGTTACGCAGTCATTGGACGTGAAAGCCTGGCTCGAGCTCAAGGGACAGAAGCTTTCAGGAGGGGCCAGTGCCTTCTGGATCATGGGAATCGGTATGTCAATGCAAATCCGACATCACTGACTTTGGCAAAGCTTCTGTATGACACTTACAAAAAAACTAAAGCCAACATCTCCACCCTCCCCCTTTAAAAAATAATTTTGTAGAGGAATATGAGAAGGTGACAGAAAGCTTTCGAATCCTCAAAAAGAAAATTAGCCAAAGGACATTTGGCTGGGGAAAAGGAATATTTGTGATTTTCATCATTGGCTTATTAAGAGTTCATTTAGGAGATTCATTCCTGAGATTTTACAGTCTGTCAGGACAAGCCAGTTCTTGTGGATAACAGGGCTTCCCCCCAACCATTCCCTACCATACACACCCTTTACCAGGGTCGAGGAGGGCACCTTGATAGCCAAGGGAATATATTTTAGCTTCATTCTTCACATTCTCAAATAGGCCACTTTAGCAGGGGGAGCGGAACACGTAAGTAGAGAAATCTAAATGTTCAAAATCTCAGAGAATTGTTTAGGTTACGATACTTATGACTGATTTAATCAACTGAGGAGATGCTCTTATTGAAGGCAGGAGAGAGAGGAGAATGAAACCTTCCTGCATATGGCTAATTGTATAATTATATAAGTGCATTTCTAGTCCAGTGCAAAATAAAAGCATTTCCATTTTGCTAAAATGTTGGCCTACTTAACAATAGAAACCTTTTCAATACTATCTTGTTATGAAAGGTCTTAAGAACAATGAAAATCTTGGAACAGCTTTAAAAATGGCAAAAACCCTAAAGCCCAGAAAGCATACACATTATACTTGTAATGTTGTTTGCAAAATAAAGCTCCTGCCATATACTTGTTTATGAACCCAGTGTTTCTCTGTACAGTGGAGAAAATGGTAGTTCCTGTGTCATGTAGCTGTGGAGATGAAAAACAACAATGTGTGTAAAATGCTTTGCATATGCGTAGCACTTGGTGAAGAACTCATTCATTCATTCATTCATTCATTCATTCTTTCAACGGTAATTGTTGCACACCTGCCATGTGTTCTGGGAGGTGAGGACATAGTAGAAAATAAGAGATGCTTGTTTTCAAGAAGTTTATATTCTAGTAGCGAGGGACAGATAATAAATCCATGTAAAAGAACATGGAAAATCTGTGAAAGATTTCCAGAATGGAATGCCATGATGTGGTTTATATTTAAAGGAGATGGTTCTGGTGCTATGAAGAGAAGAGACTCCAGGACACCAAAGTGGAGGCTGTTTCTTTCTTCAAAGCAAGTGACAGTAGTTGCTTGGCCTGAGGTCATAACAGCAGAGCTGGTGGGAAATGGATGAATTTGCAATGTATTTTCGAAGCATAGTCAATGGGATTTGCTGGTGGATTAGCTGTATGGGTAAATGTCTGGGCTTTTTTTAAACTTAGTTTTACAGCTGTTTGTGGCTACTATAGAGAAATGGGTGTGGGAAAGGAGAAAAATTCAGGATGACTCCTAGGTTCTTTTATTTAAACAACTGGGTCATGTTTTTATGGAGATCAGAATGTTTAGGGAGGAACAGATTTTTCCCCAAAGAGGGAACAAAAGTTAATCATCAGTAAAAAGAAGCCACCGTTATTCTCAATCTTCAGATTATATTCTGAGCCTCATTGCTTTCTTCTCTTGATGAGCCAAAATATTTATAGATTTGCATAAAGGCAATAAAAATAAAATTTATTTTAGTTAACAAGAATTCCAAAATGTAAGTAGAGCTGTATATTTGACAGATCGGTTTTCTCTATTTTCAATTGCATTTTCTTATAGAAATATGGAATAGTTTCATAGTATGGAAGACATTGCAAAGTGTATAAAATACAGTTTTTAAAAAAGAAAGCATATGTATGTAAATACGTCCATCTTATTAATTACCACCCGCCTATCTAAGCAATGCTCCCAAATGCGACTCATATCTACTACCAGGAGCTGTGAAGTAAAACACTGTGAGTAAAAAATTTGGACGGTTATAACATTATTCCCATATGCAGATATTTTTCATAGCAACTCCCAAAAATGTCCCATGAAAAACCTATTCCCTCCATAGACCTGTAAGTGTGAAAGCACACACCAAAGGCAGAGCAGCCTGTCTGACACCCAGGCAAACCTAAGACCCCGTATTTCCCTTCTGGCCAACCTCCTGTCACCTATGAAGGAAAATTCTCTTTGACTTTAACACAGAGCACTATTCAGTCGGTCTCTGATTGGATTATGCATAAAATTTATATGTATGCCACTGGAGATTAAGTAATTAAGAAGCTCTTAATATTGCAAGGGAAACATTACAAGTCTCATTATTTTAATGGACTGGTGGACTCCAGGGATTTGGTGATAGGATGCAACATCTTGTGTTCCAAGTTAGCAAAATTCACAATTTTGACTGTGTGACAAGCTACATTTGCAAGCTTTTGATGACCTGTGTAGAAAGAAATAGTCCCAGATCAATTCTTACAGCACAGACTATTCTTACCAATAATAATAATAATCTGTGTAATGGAGGCCTTATTATTAGTGCCACTCAGGCACTAATGACTCCACAACCAGGGAGTGAGTGGTCTTTTAATCTGTGCTTTGAGAGGGTCCCTGAGGCCCCGAGGCCCTCTCAGAGTGACGGCACAGCTGTCTACTTTATGTGAGATTGTCTTTTAGGGGCTTTGCTATGGATGACTAATGGGCCTTACAGTCCACATAATGGCACTGCAGTTTTTGCACTGAAAATACAAAAACACACATATTTTCTTTTGTTAAGCTTATTTTTCATCTTACCCAAAAATAACCTTAATACCTTATTGAGAAAAGTGCTTTACATTCTTGAGGTACAATTTCTGTTTCATCTCTATAAATCTCTTGCTGATTGTATAAGCCTGTCCTGTAGCCTTAAACCCAGTATCTCCCTCTGTGGGTTCATCCCTCCTTCTGAGTTGTCAAAAACTGAAGTGAAGTAACTGTGAGGTCTTAGGCACTCCAGTTCTAACGTCTGTCCAAAATTCTGTGCTCCGTGGAGAGACCCTCGTCCCACCATCGCCAGGGCGCTGGTGCTCCTTGCAGCTGCCAGCATCGCCTCTTGGTCCTCCACAGACCAGTGACGAAGCTGGTCTGTTCTGTAAGGGACTTGGGTGTCGCATCTTCTTGGGGAGTGAGCTGTGATCCTGAAAGGAAATGATACTACCATCTCCACGCCATACTTGGTCTAGGGTTTTAATAAGGCATCTGTTCTGTGTGAGACACTGTTCAGTATGCCAGGAATATAGTGGAGAGCAAAACAGACCAGACAAGCTTCTGCAGGTAGCATATATTCGATTGGGGGTCCCAATCAACAGGTAACTGAAAGTAATCTATTTTATGTAACACCATTTAAGAAAGATGCTACCAACTAAACTATGATACACCATCTACTCAGAGGTTGTTCTAAATTCAAAGATGTTAAATTGTAAAAAGAGAGAGAGAGAAGAAAAAGAAAAGAAGGTAAGCTAATGTGAGAAGGAAAGAGAGAAAGCCAATCAGGGTGTAATAATGAGCAGGTAACCACTGTGGGTAACTGGAACTCAATCCCACCAAGAGCTTTGGGAGATGGGTTAGAATATGCCTCACTATTGTACCATGCAAGTGATAAGGAGACTGGGACATTTATCTCCCAACTCCTATTGGTCACGACTGAGATGTCAACTCACTCAGTATGTTAACTCCCCATTCTTCGGGCCTGCCGGGCACAGAGGCGCAACAGCCCAGGGAAGTCTTCAGGTGGAGAGGGCAGATGCTTACGGCAGGAAGCCATCAGTGTGCCTGGAGGGACAAGTGCCAAAGAGATAGTGGAGGGACACCAGCAGTGTCTGTTAACAGTGCGCATCTCAGGACAGTGGAACAGTCATTTTAGATGATAATAAATACCATGAAGGAAGAAAAGTGGAGGAAAGGAAGTGAGGGAGGAATGCCATTTAAAGAGAATGGTGGGAGGTGGAGAGGTAGGCTTTTGAGAAAGTGACATTTGAGCAGAGACCTGAATGTTGAGGATTGAAACATTGGGGGATCTGAGGCAGGGGTGTCCAGTGGGGGACCAGCGGGTATAAAGTCCCTGAGATGGCAGAGAGCTTGGTAGGTCCAGGGAACTAAAGAAGCCATTATGGGTAAAGCATAGCCAGTAGCAGGTAAATGGTAGGGGATGCCTTTGGTCAGCAAGGGCCCAGTCATGCAGACCCTCATAGCCATGGCAAGGCATTTGGATCTTGTCTTGAATATGATGAAGAGCTGTGAGAAGGTTCTGAGCAGTCTATATGATCTGGGTCTGTTCTAAATGCTCACTGTGACCTCTGTATGGGAATAAGGGTAAAAACCGGTGATGGCCTAGGAAGCTGTTGTAACGATCCAGGCGAGACACTATTGTGGCTTAGAGCTGAGAAATAGAAAGACTGCGATAAGAAATGTTCTTAGGGTGAAGGGAAGTGCTTCCTACTTGTGCAAAGCTGGTGTCGAACTACTCATAACAAAAGGATGAAATGTTTAGCAAACAGGGTCCAGAAATAGATCAGATCATTGCCTAAGAACAATATTTGAGTTAATAACTAAGCCCACACTTGAAGAGCAATAACAAGGATAGTGACTTGAATATGCAAAAATCAGAAGAGCCGAGAGGCTTAGAGTCATAATAAAGGTAAAATGCATCCGCCCTAAAACACGGTAGGCTGGAGGTCTCTGGGCCATAGGGTAACATTCAGCTATTCCTCAGCCCAACCATGAAATTTCTGAGAAAGAATGTGGATTGTACCTAGGTTTTTGTGCAGAGCGATTTTTTCCCCATCATGTAGCAAAACTTTCCCAAATGCTCTTTACTATTAAAACCCTCCCATCAGATGGGTTACACGCCCCTCGGCTGCCCCCAAAGACTTCCCAATTCTACCCTTATGTGAACTCCATGCACAAAATCAAGCCCAAGGAACTTTTCACCCAATGGGCTTTACACCTTACCCCAGCCACTTCTTAACTGCTGATTTTCTTTTGATCCTGTCCCCCACAGCAGACTGTTCCCTAAAATACTCCTTTTATCCAATCAGTCCCCTAAATGAAAGCTTTCTGGGGATCTTATTCATTGCCTAAGGAAAACAATCTCCTTAGTTGCTAGACAGGGACTAAGGAGCAGCCCTTACAGCCCTCAACCTCAGCTTGATAGAGCTTGCCGTGCTCTGAACATCTCTTCTTGCTACCCCTCTGAGTCTCTGCTCTTTCTCTTCCCCTTCTCTGGAATTTTCTATTGTGCCTCCTACACACACACACACACACACACACACACACACACACATCATCTTTACCTGCAAAAGAAATTACATCTCAAGTCTTTTTATTAAAGCCTCCCCTGTACTTGGTGTAGCCCAGCAGATGAGAAATAGCAGATAGCAGGTTATAAAGTAACATTGTGTACAGATATTATCTAGGCATTTATTACAGTAACATTGTGTAGGTATTATCTAGGCATTTATTACAGTAACATTGTGTACAGGTATTATCTAGGCATTTATTCATTTATTGAGTACCTACTCTGTACCAGTCTTTGTACTGGATGTACAACGATGAATACAGAATGCTGTTGCTAGCCTCAAAGAGCTAAATCCAGTGGGAGAAGTGAATGCACAAATAGACCCTTGTAGAACACGGTGAGTGTGATGACTGAGGTATGGACAGCGTCTGGCGTTAGGGATGTTCAGGCGGGGCCAAGGCAGAGGAGTTCAGCTTGCAGGCAGGGTCAAGACTGACCTCAACCCCGGGCAGAGGTCTCAGTACCAAGGAGAGCTCCTTGTGCACCCAGCCCGAGGCATTCCTCACGTTTTTGGAAGCAGCTCAAAACTTTCTGTTAGCCTCTATCCTGAAAAGCACGAGTTTCTGGTTTAAAGGACCCCTCATTAGACATATTCTGGATCCCTTAGAATTAGGAAGATACTAGTTCAACTTATGAACTTGCAGTGTTTGAGGATCAAAGGCTAGTTGCAGAATGTATATCCTTAGAAGGTCCTCTTTAATCAAATCGTCAGGGTGGTTCTCATTCTAGAATTTCAGATGAAAGCCAGAACTTTATTTTATTGGGATTTTCTTCTTGGGCTTTGAGAGAATGATGCCTGATTCCTAACTAGATGACAGAATTTATCTCCCCAGCCTCTTATACCGTGCAATGCATCTGACAGCTATGATGTTGTTTAGGAATGCCCTACTTCCTCAAAATACGTTAAGAATTTCTGGAGTAGCGGAGTCCATAGAAATACAGTATTAGACACATGTAATTTTTAAATTTCTAGTAGCCACATTAAAAAAATAAAAACAGATAAAATTAATTTGATGTTTTATTTAAGCCATTAAATCTAAAATGTTATTTAAACCTGTAATGAATATTAAACAATTAATGAAATATCTCACATTCTGTTTTCATACTCAATCTTCAGAATCTAGCATATATGTTCTCATACAGGACATTTCAATGCAGACTAACCACATTTCAAGAGCTTAGTGGCTGCTGGATTAAACAGCACAGCTCTGGATGTTAAAAAGCTTTCTGTCACTTAATCTTTCAAATCTCACGTATATTGGCCAGAAAAACACTATCACTCTAAGAGGTGATATAAAAACCAAATACTCTTTATTCTCTACTTACAACTAAGTAGAAAGTGAGAGGAAGGAATATTTAAGTCTCAAAATAAATTCGTGTGTTTTTTAACCAACTTAATGAAATTAACCAGCTAGCTGACCATGTAGTGAGTAGAAAAATGGATTAGTGAATGATGATGACATGTAGAATGCTTAGTCTATGCTGATATGTTTCATAATGAAGAAAATTAATGCTAAGGAGGATAATGTGCCTCCTTCCCCTGAAAAACATTTTAAAGTATAAAAAAGTATACTGGGTCGGGGGGAACACTGGAGATCTGGAGACTTAAATGTTAGTTTCAGTTCTGCCACTAGTTAAATTCAGACTCTTAAACAAGTATATTAATTTGTCTAGCCCTTACCTTTCTTATCTGTAAAATAAAAGGATTGGGTTGGATGCCACTAAATTCCTTCTACTCCTAAGTCACATTGATGCTGCCTCTTAAAATATCCCCAGCCATTGTCTTCTCTCCAACCCCACTGCATAATTTCTTAACCTGAACTACCACAGCTAGCAATTTCTTAAATCCATCCTGTTTTCCACATTGCCATCAAAGAAACCTTTCTAATAAAAATCTCTTGTCTCATGCTTAATGCCCATCAGTAGTGCTTATGGTGTATAGCAGTTGGCCTGGCTTGCTTTTATCTGCTCTTCAGCTTCAACCCCGGGGCTCCCCCAGATGCACCCCCTCTTCTAGATTTACTAGACTGAGGCAGCTTCCAGGGTGTGGCATAGGATTTGGGGATTGTCTTTGTTTGTTCCAACTGCTATAACAAAATACCAGGGACTGGATGGCTTAAATACAGAAATTTATTTCTCACTGTTCTGGAGGCTGGAAGTCCAGGTCGAGGTGCTGGCTGGTCTGGTTCCTGGTCTGTCTCTTCTGGCTTGCCGACGGCCACTTGAGCACTGCGTCCTCACATGGCCAGGAAAGAGGCCATCTATCTCTTGTGGCGCCTCTTCTTAAAAGGGCACAAATCTCACTCATGAAGGACCCTCCTTCATGACCTAATGAACACCCAAAGGGCCCACCTCCAAATACCATCACACTGGGGTCTAGGGCCTCAGCGTAGGGAGCGTGGGGGACACAGCATTTAGTCCATATCAGGGAGCCAGTGGTCAGCATTCAGGGAGATGTGGGGAAAATAATTAGATCAATCTCACTGTATCGGTAGCTTCATAAAAACTCAAATATATAATTCACTCTTTTATAAGAATGTGCATGACTATTTTGGAACAACTTCAATGCTTAAGTTCTTAGTTGGAGACAAAATTCTTCCCATAGAATTTTGTGCTAGATTTAATCTTTGTAAGCACACAGTCAAACACTTCACTGAATAATTGAGGAAATTTCAACCCAGAAAGGTAGGGTAACTTTTCAGAGCTGAATCTGGAATCCAGACTTTTATACTCTCCTTCCTTTTCTCTTTATGTCCATGCATAATAGAAACAGTAAAGTGATCAGTTTTCCCATATGAGTTTATCTCTCATTCCATTTTTTTCTTCTTTACAAAATATAAACTCTGTCAGGGGGTCCACATCCCTCACCCCCAGTCCATCAGGTACCGTTGATTTGTTTGGTGAAAACTTGTGTAGATTCGGTCTCATCCTATTCTCCATCCAAGAGTCAGACCTGCCTTCTTGGCTTCTCCCCCTCCTCCATCCTTACTCATGTCCTTTATCGAGTTATTACTCGCAGCGAGCACGATGCCCTGATTTTTTAAATGTATTTTTGTTTAGAAATAAGGTTAAGACTTTATTAATCATACCCAGCTTTTGATTGTGTCTACTTTGATTTTTCTCAACTGTAAAATAAGAAATGTAAGCTGAATAGTTTCTATAACTCTTCCCACTATAAAATTCTTATCAACGCTCTATAGCTCCTAAAATGACACTTCTCACACAATAATCATTCCATAAATATCTAGGGAATTGGCACTTAATAGAACAAAATGTCAGTAGTACTAAAGACTATAAGTAGTTCCTTGAATTTTCCTGTTAATTGGCCTGAACCTCTGCCACTTTAGGAGAGCAGTGTCTGCTGTGACTTTCCATAGCAACAAAAAAGGAGTTATGGATACATCAGATGTGTTGGCCAGTTTTGCACTATAATGCAAAATGTTTATTTTTTATTATCACTTAACAGAATTATTAATAACTTAACAGAAAAGCCCCTCTTAAGAATTTTATCTCTTCTATACTTAGCTTAACTAAAACTACCTCTTAATTTAGAAAGGAATCACTTTAACTGTTTGTGGTTATTTACTTGTAATTATTTAAGAAATATGAAAGTTATCATTTTGTAGGTAAAAATGATTCTATGTTCAGTTCTTTACTTGATTTTCAATGTGTCTAGAGAATTTTAAGATGTATTAAATGATGGGCGAGCTTGTTTAGTGGGCCTGCATAGATTTAGGCTCTGTGTCCTCATAAAATGCTTTAGAACATGTTTAAGCTTCAGATGCCCCTTAGAAGGATCTGGAAAACTGTGTGATTGGCTAGCATGATATTGAGCATGTGGAAGGCAGATCAGGAATGTCTGATAACTTAAATATATTTGCAATCAGCACCCAGGATTTTAAAGAATTCAACATGTACCGTTTGAAAGGCAACTAGTTTCAGCTATTAATTCCTGCAGATGATGTTTCATCAGCCAATCTCTCCAGTATGCATCCTTTTAAAAGCCTTCTATGCTTTTTATTATTATATATTTGTAAACACTGCATCCAGCCTTCTGAGTATATCCATACAAATGGGTGCAAATATACCAAATGACAGACATTCTGTCACAAAGAGCTTCCAATTGGATTGGACAGCCAGAAAGTGGTATGTAAGGGTGGAAGACGCTTAAGATCCTGTCGTGGATTGCCCGCCTCAGTTATGGAAATGAGTTGGGTAGATTTAGATAACCTTTTAAATATGTAATTAACTATCGAAAATAAGGTCAGCAAAACCTTGAACGAGAGAGACATCCCCTAGTGAAGCACAGGTCATGGACTGCAAGCAGTTCATATAGACCAGAACAAAAGGGGTCAATGGGGTTCCATTTGTGTGTGAGGTCATGTCGAATAAAATAGATGGAAGAGGGGTATTTTCAGAATTAGTGTTTTGATTTAAAGATAGGTCATTGAAAATATGCTTTGGTTCTTGATATTAATTCCCATCAACTGAGGTCACCCCTTCTGCTGCTTGTAGAAACACGGAAAAAAGGAAAATGAATTCAGCAGCAAAGGTAGACACCAGGGGACCGTTAATAGAGAGACACTAAGTCATGTATCATCCTAGGTGTGAGCTGTGATCTTTCCCAGGAATGTCATTGGAGGTACGGGAGGGTACTGTGCAGCCGGTTTACAGCAGTACTGACTTCTGTGCTTCCGCTGTAGAGAAAAATAATCCTGAAAACCAGTAAGGAGCATTTTCATTCCGCCACTCGAGTGAGCTCGGCGGGGACCAAATCCTCTCCGGACCTTTAGAAGACTTCTGTGTGAGATGGCAGCTGAGCAATTTCCACATCTAAAGGAGGGGAGAGGGATCAAAACAGCTAAACCTGAGATCTGCAGAGCATCCTCTAAGTTACTCTCCCTCACTTGGCAGCCAGCCAGTCAACCCCTTGTCTTTGCAGTAAAACCTAGAAGGAAAAAAAAGAGGCTGGCGAAACAGATTTCATGGGACATGAACCAGCTGGGAGAGGAACTAAAAGGGGAACTCTCCACTCTTCTGTCTTCTATTTTCATTATGTTATAAAATAAAATACAAAAATACAAAATACAAAATCTCCTATCTTTCCTGTGAAAGAAAATACATTGGTGGCAGAAGCCTTGATTGCTTTATAAAGCCAGTTGTTAGTTATGTATGAGTTGAGTGACATGGTCAAGTTGACGTTGAACGCACTGTCTGATGTTCTGATACCTGTGGTCTGCAGAATTGCACACACACCAGCCGCTAACAGAGCTTTGTACACTAACAAATTCCAGCTCCACCGTTTTCTTCCTGACTAGGCAAGTTACTGAACCTCTTTGACCCTCGGTGTCCTCTTCTGTAAAACAGCAGTAGTAATTGGAAATACAATCCCCGTGTCATTGTAAGGATTAAATGAGTTAATGATGTACATATGCCTAAACAGTGGTAGGATGCAATAAATGCCACCTTTTATTATAAAATCATGTCCTATTCTATAAATAGCAAAGTGGTCAAATTTCCCCATTTCTCATTCCTCATCCTATATAAAGTACTAACTATATCCAGGGCATACTATTTTATCATTCTTTGATAACTGATATCATTTTATTTTTACTTTAAAGTAATTGAAAGAAGCCCAGAAAGGAGGGTGATGTTGGGAGCAAGCCCCGTTTTCAGGTGTGTGTCATTCACAGGCCCAAGCAGTCCAGTGGGTCACGCCTCCGTGTCAGGTATATCATCTCAGGCAGGACTGTGATCTGGTCATGCCTGTCACCTTCCACATTGATTACAGGTAGCAAAACCCAGTATCGATCCGCTCTCGTTCATGGTCAGGCCAGCTTTGGTCCCTCCTTCAGCTTTGCTTCACTTGGGAAGACTTCCCTGATTCTTTCTCAGAGATGGACAGACATCTCATCATTTTCCTGTTTCCCCTATGATGTTTTATTACTTTAAAAAGGAGGGCTTTGTACAGTAATGGGCTATAGAAGCGCCAATCAAACATGCATTATGAATAAAAGGAGTCCAGAACTGTGTACACTTTGCAGGCATGAATACATATATGAAATATGTTTATGAAATAGAAGATACACAGTGAACTTGAAAAGAAAAAAGCTAATGAAGAGTCCTAGATAAAAGAGAGCCCTGGAAAAAGAGAAACAAAGTTGCTAGCAGGTTAGGTTTTCTATTCTGTTAATCATTTCATAGCACTGTGTTTCTTTACAATTAATTCCACTTGTTTTCCATTTTCTTTTTCAAGTATTAAATAATGAAGAAAGGAAAAAGAAGGTTGTGAAGATTTATGTGTTAAGTACTAGGAAAATAAGGAGTGATTGGGAGATGTAACAATTTTAAAATAAAGAATTTATAAAAGAGATTGAGATATAAAGTGATTATTAAAAGTTAACAGTGTTAAGCATTTACTATAAATAAGATCATGCTTTTCATGTATCATAATTTTTTTTACTTGAGCCTTTATGAGGTAGGTTACTACTAATGAGGCCATTTGAAAATGTAGAAAATGAACTTTGAAGAGGCAAAAGGACCTAAGGTTAAAAACTAGTCAGGGGACAGAGCCAGCGTTTGAACCCCAGACTCTCTGACCCTAGAGTTCTTAACCACTATGCTGCTTTAAGAATACATAGAATAAATGAGCTGAAAAGGAAATGGAAACATGACAGAAGAACTGAGGAAGAGGAAAGTTCTTGGGAAAAAGAAAAACTGTGACAGACAAGTTGGTGGAAATAATCGAATGACTGAGACTCTTAAAGGAGAGACAGGAGGTGTGGAAGGTGGGGGAGTGACAACACAGAATGAAGGGCAGGCAGCCAAGAACTAATTATTCACGCTAATCAGTATGTGAGGAGGTGAGATGGTTTTATTTGAATTTAATCAACTTTTGTCAAATTATGTACAGGAGCATATTCAGAATCCCATGCAGGAAAGCATAGTTCAGACAGCCACAGCTAGGTCTCACAGCCAGGAGGTCCCTACTGTGTGCAAGCTGCAGTGCTTGGAGTTAGAGCTAACAGAAACAGTTTATAATTCAAGATGGGAAGAAGAGACAACTACATTTTTAAAAGCTAAATCACCAAAAAACAAAAGGTAGTAAATGTAAGATAAGTGGAAGGTGATAAGGCTAAGATGACTGTGTCCTGCAGTTAAATCATCATGGGGGCAAATGGACTTGATCTTGGCATTGATGGGAGAGATTCAAACAAAGACAGAGGAGTGAGGAGCAGATCCCAAGAGTGGTGTCTGGAAACAGAGTCGACAGAGGGTGGCCTGGAACATGGGTGCCCTGTTTGACGCTGAGACCATGGACCTGCTTCGATGGAAGAGCTTGTATGTGTTTAACACTCATGGAATATGCATGCAGAGTCATAGGTAGGAGCTGGACTGCAAAGGATCTCGAGGAACAGGCTGAGGATTTTCATCTATGGGCAATGGAAATCTCTTAGCATTTGGGTAATACATGATAATGGGTGACTGGGAAGAGTAACATGTTTTGCAGCTATTGAATTGGCCAAAATATTTTAAGATAATTTCCAGTATTGCAATATATAAAGGTGACCACACACACTGGAAATAATGCAACCATTCAAAAAATAACATGGGATCGCACATCCACACAGATGTTTTCACTTCAATTTAAGAAAAAATTTTCAAAAATCCTTGGTGTTTCAAAAGTAAACTCAAAATGGATCAAAGACCTGAATATAAGTCATGAAACCATAAAACTCTTAGAAAAAAACAGGCAAAAATCTCTTGGACATAAACATGAACAACTTATTCATGAACATATCTTTCTGGGCAAGGGAAACAAAAGCAAAAATGAACAAGTGGGACTATATCAAGCTGAAAAGCTTCTGCACAGCAAAGGACACCATCAGTAGAACAAAAAGACACCCTACAATATGGGAGAATATATCCATAAATGGCGTATCCAATAAGGGGTTGACATCCAAAATATATAAAGAACTCATGCACCTCAATAAACAAAAAGCAAATAATCCAATTAAGAAATGGGAAGAGGACATGAATAGACACTTCTCCAAAGAAAAAATTCAGATGGCCAACAGGCACATGAAAAGATGCTCCATGTCACTAATCATCAGAGAAATACAGATTAAAACCACAGTGAGATATCATCTCACACCAGTGAGGATGGCCAACATCCAAAACACAAACAACAGCAAATGTTGGCGAGGATGTGGAGAAAGGGGAACCCTCCTACACTGCTGGTGGGAATGCAAATTAGTTCAACCATTGTGGAAAGCAGTATGGAGGTTCCTCAAAAAAATCAAAATAGAAATACCATTTGACCCAGGAATTCCACTCCTAGGAATTTACCCTAAAAATGCAGCAGCCCAGTTTGAAAAAGACAGATGCACCCCTATGTTTATTGCAGCACTATTTACAATAGCCAAGAAATGGAAGCAACCTAAGTGTCCATCAGTAGATGAATGGATAAAGAAGATGTGGTACATATACACAATGGAATATTATTCAGCCATAAGAAGAAAACAAATCCTACCATTTGCAACAACATGGACGGAGCTAGAGGGTATTATGCTCAGTGAAATAAGCCAGGCAGAGAAAGACAAGTATCAAATGATTTCACTCATCTGTGGAGTATAAGAACAAAGAAAAAAAACTGAAGGAACAAAACAGCAACAGACTCACAGAACCCAAGAACGGACTAATAGTTACCAAAGGGAAAGAGACTGGGGAATATGGGTGGGAAGGGAGGGATAAGGGGGAAAAAGGGGCATTACGATTAGCAGATGTAATGTTGGGGGGGGGCACGGGGAGGGCTTTACAACTCAGAGAAGACAAGTAGTGACTCTATAGCATCTCACTATGCTGATGGACAGTGACTGTAATGGGGTTGGTGGGGGGGACCTGATGAAGGGGGTAGTTTAATAACCATAAAATTGCACATGTAATTGTAGATTAATGATACCAAAATAAATTTTTTTTAATCCTTAGTGTTTGATGATAAAAATTATGGCACAGCGTTTCAGTAGAACATTGTGTGTTGACTTGACATTATAATTCTGAATACTGTTAGTAAAATGAAAAACCTTATGACACAATGCTAACTTCAAAAGTCAAAAATTTCAAGATTGCGACCTCATTGAAATTACACACACACACATATATTCAAACAAGAACAGTAAGGAAACTTACATTGGAAATGGGGGGTTATGAAAAATTTTATTGTTCCCTGTAGTGTTGTCTAAAAAAAGGAAAGATGAGTGATGAGTGGATGAATTGTGGTAGAAGGGGCAAAATCATCATTGTAACAACAGTTGTGAAAGAGAACTCATTAAGAAATTTTCCAAGACAATGGATTTTACAGTTCAGAAAAGATTTGAAAATGCGTGATTAAAAAGATCTCTTGCAGCTAGGGTACTTTTGTTACAGTAGAATTATCAAAAAGCTCTTTCTATTTTATTTTTATGAATGAGTTGCTTTGGCATTATCCAGATAAGTATTCAGATATTCAGATGTCAGGAGTAAATTCATTTTGAAAAATGAACTTGCATGTAGTATATTTTTAAACAGAAATGTATTCAGGGGAAACAGCTAGAAAAGGGGTGTGTATGTGTGTGTGTGTGTGTGTGTGTGTTTAAATATATGATTAAGATGAGGTAGGAAAAATTACTTTGACCCTTGAACACACATCAGCAATGTGTGGCTGTTTGGGAGGCCAGTACTATAGCAACTGAAACTTCCAGAAAATGGTAATGAGTCTTGTTTGACAGCCAGTGATGGAAATGGAAATTATTTGATCTGGGAGCACTGGCTGTATTTCTGTTAAATAATTTGGATGTTTTCTGGAGCTGCAGAGTCCCAGGGAAGTAGTTAGGTTGAAACACATAAAATGACTGTTATTTGACCTTTCTTGACTTACAGAATGGCAATTTCATATGTTTTGAGCCCAGTATGTTTTCTGTTCCTTACGATCTCCTTTTCTTCTCTTCTCGTTTTCTACCCCTGTCATCCTTCAAGTTTCAGTTATGATTACATCATTGCTTTTCTATTCTTTGACTTCTCTGATAAAATTTCATGTATATAAAGACAATTCTAAGATTTAAATGCTGTGCATTTATACATACATTTTAAGTAAAGTGTGTAACATTGTATAACATCTACATGATATGTGAGTAGCCATAAAGGAGTTCTCTATATAAAGTGCTGCAAGGAAAAGGGGCATTACGATTAGCAGACATAATTTGGGGGAGGGCATAGGGAGGGCTGTACAAACAGGGAAGTCAAGGAGTGATTTTATAGCATCTCACTACACTGATGGACAGTGACTGTAATGACTGTAATGGGGTACAGGGTGGGGACTTGATGATGTGGGGAGTCTAGTAACCGTAATGTTGCACATGTAATTGTAGATTAATGATGCAAAAAAAAAAAGTGCTGCAAGGATATAGTGTACAAGAAATTCTGGCTTATTTTAGTACTTCTGTTAAAGTTGTTTTGACCACTTCCACTTGCAAAAACTCTTTTCTTACAGAATCATTCTTAACTGCAACAATACCAGAGCTTTTGCAAAAGAATGATTTGTGAGATCTATGCATACTCTAAACTAGGTGACACAGAAGTGGGAAGGAGAGGGGAATCCAGGGAGAGAAAGCTGATAATTAATGAGGTTTGGTTTTGATGGTACACACCTTCAGAAAGAAGTATTTAAAAGTACCCATTAGCCTCAAAAACATTTTCTCTCGATCTCCCTCCTTAACTTGGCATCACAATGCCTTTCTAGAATCTTGGCATTTTGCCTATCAGTAAATTATGAAAAAACAGTAGGATGCCAGTCTGCTGTGCCATCCAATTATTTGTGGGGTTCCTAGGTCTCTGTATTGATTTCCAAATACAGAAACAGATGGCTCTTTTAACACTTTCACCAAATGACAGGACACTTAACTTGTGTCCATCATGCAGATTTTCATGTTTGAGAAACATGCCTGTGGATGCCTGTGACCTTGTGAGTATAGCATAGCATTTCAGCGAGGGAATGAAACACTTAGTTCATTCATTTTTCCCACTCAGTTTTTAGGCTACTTTAGCAAAATCCTTTATCTCACATTCAATTGACACAGCTAATTGACATCCTTTTTTTTCCAGTAAGGGAATTCAAAAGAAAAGCATCCATCATTTCTGCATTGGGAGAACAAATGTTGCAGAAAATTGGTGGTGAATGTGAATCTAGGCAAATGTGAAAGCCTGATAAAAAATGACAAAAATAAAGATCATGAAGGTAAACTAATAGTTCAAGGGAGAACTCTTTTATTCTGGAAGAATGTCTGAAAGAATCGTTTGCTCATTTCCCATTCATAAAAGGTATCTGATTTACTTTTATTTAATACAAACACTCACATATGTGTCAGGCATTGTTCTAAGTGACTTACAAATATTAACTCATTTAATCCTCATGGCAATTATGAAGAAGGTATTATATTATTCCCATTTTACAGAGGAGAAAACTGAGGCACAGAGCTTGAATAGTCTACCCAAGCAGTATGGTATTCAGAACTATAACATTTGAATAGAAAGCAATTTTTTAACTGAAAATCTCTGATTGTGTCTATTTTATTCAAAATTTAGATACATAACTTTACATGTACATGTAGAAGTATGTCTGTAAAAAAGCACGTCAAATATTCTTATGTACTTAAATTAAAATGCATACCAAGTCATAGCATGAAGAAAACTAATTACTCGCCAGAAATGGGTACATCTGGACAGCCTGTGAGATTGACTCTGGGAAACCAGAAGCAGAATGGACATTTTGGTGCTATAAAGTTGTCCCACCCGGTCCGGTCCCCAGAATGGAACTACCTATTCAAGAATTAGGTGTTAAGCAGGCTGAATTAACACATGATTAACAATTAGTGAGTTTAAGATGAGATACCCAAAATTACATTTTCGAAGACAGAGCTGCTCTGTGGAAGATGTAATAGCCATCAATACTGCAAGAGGAAGGAACTACTTCAAAGGGTCCCCAGCTGCATGGCCGTCCCAAGGATGCTGTTTTAAAGTGGGACAACACCCGTTCTCGCGATAAAATGACAGATTTGATGGTGGATTTTGAGCAGCCCGTTAAGCCCAGTACCTCTGTTTACCAAAAAATGTTTTGAGTAGCCCACTGAGTAGCCACTGTTGAAAAGTTAACAGTTCACAGTTGGAGACAGAGGGAGACACGGGCCTGCAGAAGCATTTAGCGTTTAATGGGTCTGGCTGTAGCGGAGCGGTGTGCTGAAATAATTCTGAGCTGCGTAATGAGACTCCGCTCTCCTCCATTCAAGCCCTGGCTGTTCAGAACACCATCACAGTCTAGAACACCATTTTAAGCATTCCTCACACTGTTCTTTAAAATACAACCTCCTTTCAAATTGGCGCATGAACCTTTTTTATTCCTGTGGGAATAGCTAAGTAGGAAAAGAGAAGGTTATGTTAACAAGTGAACAGAAAAACATAGGCACTTTCTGTTTCCAATGGGAATATTTAAATTGTAAACATTTACTCCAAAGAATGATTGGAAAATACCAAAAGGGGTAGTAAGTATAAGTCATGCTCTCCAGCCTGGTTTCTGTTTCCAGGAGTGTGTGCCGACTGGGACAGCTCATTACATTGCTTCCTATCAGTTGGCACCAACCATAACACGAATACAGAGCAGCAGATATGTATTCCGGAGGAAAGAACTTTAAAGGCTTTTCCCCTCTTCTTGTTTTATCTTTTAAAAGAGTCAGAAATAAATCGGGACACCGTTTTACGTTTTTCAACTTGTTTATTAGTGTGATCGAAAGCTAATGAGGACATTTTCAGCACAGAAACGGATGGGCAGGGGACGCAGGCAGGATTCCTTGCTGTCCAGCCTTAGGTTGTGGAGGTCACGTGGCCCAGGTCATTATGCTTGTTCGCCTGACAATATGCTCTGAAGGACACTGGGTTACACGTTGGTTGTGCTTTTGAGAAGAAAGGCTTTCTTCTTCTAAGCAGGTCTTAAGAAGTGCTTAAAAGAGCTTCAAAGAAATAGATCCACCATTGTTCGTGAGAGTCAGTAATAAATGGGGAATAGATTTTTAGGTTTGTTCTTAGGAAGTGAATAACTGGAATTGAAAACATGGTAAGCGGACACTTTCTAAACTTGAATCATTGCCAGTGAATGACTTATAAACCTACTTAGGCTCTTCCAGAGAATCTTAAAGCTTGAAAAGTAATTAGAAATTCGAGCAAAGACTTCAGGCTTAAGGATTTGTGGCAAAACCAACAATGAAGTCCTACTATATAAACTACATTTTAGAACACTTTCCAGGCCCTTCTCGAGGCCTTATTAACCTGAAATATAACCCTGATGTATTTAGCATTCAGGGAAAATGCCTGCTCACTCTTTATTTCTTTTATTTGTGTACTTGTGGACCAATAATATGTGGCTTACCAGAATAATAAAAACCAACATTTACAAGTTTTTACAGCTTGGATAGTTAAGTACAAAGGACAATGGGTACCAGAGAAGATTAAAAGAGGAATAAAACTGGGAACTAAATAGATAGGGGAAAAGAAACAGAAAAATAGTTATAATATTTATTTTTACTAAGATCTTCACATGAAATTAATTGAAGCCAATAGAGATTCTAGGATGCCATGAAAGGAAAAAGACAGAAATGACCGTGGTGAGTCACAGGGATTGTTACACAGGTATGTGAAGTGTGTTTTAATGCTGAAATAAACAAGCCAGTCTCAAGCGGGAATTGCATCCTGTAAAAGAAAGAATATTTAAACAATGACCAGACAGGAATTCTTAAATTTCAACAAGGACCTATTTTGACTTACTAGGTTAAGAAAAAGGAAGAAATTATATAGCACCTTACATTTTCTGCCCATAGGTAAAAATTATGGCAGTTACTTTCTTAAAACAATGGCATTACCAAACCAGAACCTATCGTGTATTTGGCTAAATCATTCTGAGCAACTAAACAGATGTTTCTTGCATCTAAGGGGTTACAAGAAACGTTTAGCCCCCATTGTATTGCCACAAAGCCAGGCTGATCACCCTGGGGGCTCCAGAGGTCTGAGCAGCTCTGGACCGGCTGCCCAGGGACTTTAACGCTTACAGGGTCCCACCCCAGCAGGGCCCAGTCGCCAGTGTTTTGTCTGCAGAGATGTGCTGGGATGGGCCCTTGACAAATTTCCTTTTGCTGCTGGAAGGAAACGGGAAGCGGGAACGTGACTTCACGTGTAAGGTAATGTCTGCGCTTGTTTCTGGCAGGGGGAAGGGGTGTTTGGCTGCTTACTGGACCGATTGGGTCTGTCCCCTCGGGTATCATTTTAATGATTTGTTCAAAACTGAGGCCAAAATGAGAATTGGATGCCAACCGTAAAGGCTTGTCTGAAGCTTTTTTTTCCTCTGTTCTTTGATTTTGTTTTACTTAGTATGCTGATCTGGTTAGTGGAGTTTGTATCAAAAACTATGATCTTTCACATAACTTGTTGAACACTTAAAAGAGAGGCTTGGACAGTGCAATGACAGGTTTAGTTCAAGTACTCTTACTAGGCAAAATCTGAACACCTTTTAAAGAAAAGTAAATGCTAGTGGGCTTACGTTTGCTCTGAGGGTACTCCAGCATGGTGTATTAACACGTAAGTTTGGTTTATCATTCTGTGTATAGGTATTTGTTCTTAGTGGTCTCATGGGCCATTTTTAAATAATTACCTGAAAACAATTTTCCCGCTCAGCCTTATTCTCCCTTATCTGCTACGTTCCTGTTTTATATTTATATACACACACACACACACACATATATATATATAGTAACACACAAAGTATGGTAAAAACATCACCCATTTGCCTTTTCAATTAAAAGAAGATTCTATTGTACTTTTTAGTGTACTTGAGAGTTTTCCCCAAGTTTTCCTTAGTTCTCCTGCTTCCAGAGAGTTTAGTGGTCAAGAGGAAGAGAAAAGCTGGATTAGGGGCACATTTTTTTTTAATGCCATAATTGGATTTGTTAGCTCTAGCTCATGAAATATCTTCAACGACCACCTGTAACATTATATTTACTGTCTCTCAGTTTCTGAACCTCACGAAATACAACATGTGTGATTGTACTAATGCAACAAAGGTTTGCATCCTTGAAAACACTTCTGAACGTACCCATTATCTGCCTGATTTTATTACAGCTGGACGTAGAGCAACTGTAATGAAAGGCATTCTGCTATTTTCCTTAAGCAAGTTCCTCTTTTTTCTCATATTTTCCAGTGACAATAGTAAATAGCATCAAAATCACCATAAAATAACTTACATTTGTATATAATGCTTTTCATCTTGCATTGTCTAGTTGGAGCTTCTTAACCATCCTGTGCAGGAAGGACAGGTCTTACCATCTCCATTTTAAGGAAGAGAAAGGTGAGGTCGGGCAGTGTGCCCCAAGCTGTCCAGCTAGGAACGTGCGGAGCTGAATTCTGACCCAGGCCTGCGGACCAGGTCTCTTTCCAAAATACTGTGGTGGCCCCATGTGCTCGATGTTTGCTTTAGAGATCAGACTATTTAAAGTAAGCGCTTAAGTAAGAAGGTGGCAACAGCTGGTGTTAGGTAGATTAAAAATGAAATCAAAACCCATGGCTGGACAATGGGGTGATCAAGAGAGTGAGAGAAAAGGGAGAAAAGATACCGAAATACCTGAGTAGTGTTAAGAGAACGGTGGGATGATCCAGGCAGTACGACTCGTGAGGTTCATGCTTCCTTCCTTTTCTCTCCTTCAAAACAAGTCTCTGTCCCTTCAGGGTCTCTTTCTCTTGTCCCTGGTTTCTTTTAGGAAGTTTGCCGTGCTTCATCACTGCAGGCCCCCGCTAAGTACAAGCAGGACTCTGTGGCACCTTTCCCAAACTTCAGACTCACATCTCATCTCCAGAAAGTAACTATCAAATCTATAAGACTTCCCTTTAGATTACATCTGGCCCAGGTCCCATGTTGACTTGAATTACATTGAGAATAATATTTATTTCAAATTAAATTGCCATGTCTGCTTTTCACTCTGAATTTGATTACTCTTTAAACAACTCTGCTCTTATAGTTTGATTCTACTGCTTTGTCAACCCACTTCTCTCTGACTTTCCTGACTGGACTCTGGTTCTCATGGTTTCATTTGTCTTAGGCAATCTCATTGTAGATAATGATTGTATAACAGCTTTGCCCTGAAATTCAAATGAAAACTGCAGTGCGTGTCAAGGCTTGGCCCCAACTGAAACACTTGCTACCATGTTGTTAGTGTAAATAAGGTGGTAAGAATACACTGCCATCTTCAGTATTCAGTGTCCTGATTATTGGGAAGTCCTTGTCTTTGGGACCAACACACCATTTACAACAGATCTGTTAATCCTGTGAGTACAAGGTCTCAGAGCACTCAAAAAGTAGAAGAGTTATTACCTGTATCTTTTTGTATGAACTTGGTATGTCTCATCAAACACATTGTATATGTGTGGATTTTTATACATATATGTGATAAACTTTTTCAATGAACATTTTTTTTTACTATTGTATATGACAAAAATAATTTAAAGTGGCCCATGATTCACATCACCCAGACATCTCTGAGTGCTAATAAGAAATTCAGTGATCTAAAGATGTGACTAGTATATGCAGTTATGAACTTATATGTAACTCTTCCCCTCAGATCCTCCTGCAAGATGAATACTATTACCAGTGTCTTGTATATCCTCCCAGAAGTCATTTGTTTCTATGCATGTGTTAGCCAAAATTTAAATATAATATTTCAAGTTAACATTATCTGACTACTCTGTAGAATTCATTCATTCATTCTCTGTGTTATGCATTGTTCTAGACACTGGGAATATAGCATAAACAAAATAGATAAAAATCTGTCCTCCTAAAGTCTATGTTCTAGTGCTTGAGACAGTAAAAATAAATCAATAGAATATGTAATATGTTAGGTGGTGATTAGTGCTAAGGAGAAAAACAAAGCAGAGAAAGGGGAGAGGAAGTGGGGTGCAGTTACCCAATTGGGCAGGACAACCAGAGAAGGTCTGTCTCATCAGGAAGACGACGTATGAGGGAGGCCCTGAACCAGATGAGGGGCAGGGGATGCCCATGTCTGCAGGGACTAGAGTCCCAGGGCATGACCCCAGATGAGGGGCAGGGGATGCCCATGTCTGCAGGGACTGGAGTCCCAGGGCATGACCCCAAGCTCAGGAAAAATTTTTTTCCCCAAATGTCAAGAGGTTTTCTTTTTCTTTCTGGTAAGTTACCCAAAATGAAGAAAGGAGAGAGAATTTATTTAAAATAATAGTTCATCAAAAAAGGTCAAGTATCCCTTCATTTACAGAATAGAAATTCTCATTTATTCTGCCAAAAATGAGACCTAGATCACAAGCAAGGGCACCCCCGCCTCCCTAGAGAAGATGCCATGGCGATCCATGGACCCTCTGGTTACCTGTTCCTCCCACACCACAGTCCTGACATTGCCAAGAACTTTTCTTCTAGGTTGGGTGAAAAGACTAATGTATTTTCCTTCTTTTCCCACGAGGGTCATTTCCCCTTAGTTACTGTCCTCTTCGGGCGGTAGCCACCACCTTCCTACAGCCTATGGAACTACGCTTGAGTGCAGCCGCCTCATCTCTGTTCCGTGAAGGGAAAGCCCCTCTTTGTTTCTTGAAAATCAGGGCTCAGGGCTTAGGCTTGCCTGGTATATGGTGTCTGATGATAGTGGTCACAGCTAAAGACTTTTTTAAAAAGTACGGAATTTTACACACACAGGAGTTAAAAGACAGAAAGCATTTCTCTAGTTTATGTGGACGTACGAGCATGAAAACAGGATAAAAATTTGCCTTGGAAATATTTTTGTGCCCATGTAGTGGAACTTAATGAACCTGAAAATAGAAGCGGATTTGTAGAGGCCACACAAAGCTGTTGGCCTCTTCCCAGACTTCTTCGCCC
The DNA here is from genome assembly GCA_029783875.1 of Phataginus tricuspis. Lineage (NCBI taxonomy): Eukaryota > Metazoa > Chordata > Mammalia > Pholidota > Manidae > Phataginus > Phataginus tricuspis. Next base: position 3,580,838 of record JAQQAC010012171.1, on the reverse strand, counting down.
AATCCAGTCCCTCCACACCCCACCCCACTTCACGGGGCGGCTTCACTGTGCAGTCATCCATGCGGTGACTCAGTGCTTATGGGAGAGTGGCGGGTATCTTTACAGAGAACGTCAGCAGAACCCTGGGAATCATCTGTGCTTTAGGAGACTAGTGTTAAAAACAAGACAACAGGCCCAAAGCAAGGTTCGCGTATGCTGAGCACCCAAACGAGACCTAATCACAGCTTGGCTGTCCCAGAAAAGGGGGCCCTAAACCAGGCAGCCAGGAATCCCCCAGTCGGCATAGTGAGGGAATCTGCCCGGTAGGCCCCAGTCACCCCTTAAAGGGCAGTAACGTTGCAATAGCCAACTCGCTTTTTGGCCTTGCTACAGCTCCTTTCTGCCTATAAAAGTCTTTATTGGTACAGCTGCTCAGAGCGACTTTCTCTCCGCTCGATTTTGGGTGCTGCCTGATTTGAACTGATTTTTCCTCAAATAAACTCTTAAAAATGCTCTATGCCTCAGTTTGTCTTTTAACAGGAGCTTACTTGCCAATTTGACTACATCCAAATGGGGCGTGTTTGGACCCTTTCTAAGACAGCCTGGTGGAGGGAAAGTATTAGACAAGAATGGGTTGAAGGGAAGGCTTTAAAGAGAAAAGCTGTCTGAGAGAGTGAAATAATTCAAAGAAGAAGCCACAGGTAGATGAAGCAGAAAGAGGTGACACTCTACCCCTGTGCCACCACCACTGGTCCAAGCCACTGAAATCTGCTCTGAACTGTTGCCTTTCCGTGGTCCGCCATCCTCAACTTGGGTCGCCTGCAGCCTGCTCTTAATACAGCCTGTTCCAGGGTTTAAAATGGTAGTCAGATCATGTCTCTCCTCTGTGCAGACCCACCGCAGGGCTTCCCCATTTCACCCAGAGTGAGAACCAGAGGCCTCGGGACGATTTCCAGCCCTCGTCATCTGGTACCCCATTCTATCTCTGCCTTCATCTCGTAGTGTTCTCTCCCTTGCTCCCTGCCGTCAGCCACCCTGACCGCCTGGTGCTCTCGTGCACACAGACTCCTACCTCAGGTCCTTTGCATCCGCCTGAATCCCCACGCTATCTGCAAAGCCCTCTGCAGATGCTCTCACATGCATCCCTCAAATCTTTACTCACATCACACCTTCTCAAGGAGGTATTTCATATTTAAAATTGCATCCTCTCCCCATCTTCGCACTCTTTTCACCATACTCTGTGTTTCATTCTAACGTGTTATGTTTATTTAGCTTACTATTTGTCTTCACTCACTAGAATGTAAGCTACACAAGAGCAGGGATTTCTGCCTTTTGTGTTCGCTGCTAGTTCCAGCACCTCGGACAGGGCCTGGTCCATAACTACTTGTCAAATAAATGAATGAATCATGGAAATTTAACTGGGAAAAGAGAACCTTCTCTAAAATAGATGAAAGTCTGGTTAATCACACAATGAAAACAAATCCCTAAAATGAAAGGAGTCTGGTGTCTACCCAGCCCATGTGTGCTGACAGGCATGTTGCCTGGGTATGCCAGATAGTTGATTCAGAAAGAAAGGCCACGGATGCCTCCGATGTCATGCTTTGATGCAAATGATGCTGGGAACAGCAATGAGAATAAAGCCAAAAAAAAAAAAAGCTGAAAATTGAAAATGGTTGTTTTGCTTCCAAAGTAATGATTTTCAAAGCAAAGGCATTGAATGGGAAATAAATTAACACAGCCTCTGTGTCTCTGAAAATGGAAACTTCATTTACATTCTGATCTGTGTGATTTTTCAAGCTCAGTGACCCAAGGTCAGAGGGCACTTGTATTAGCATAGACCTTGCTTTGTTAATTCACCTCTGACTAAACCTCTCAATTCCTTTTTATGACGGTGGGTCCCAGTGACAATAAAACCAAGCTCTCATAACACCACTAACATTTATACAGCACTTCAACAATTCCTAAATCAATCGTTCCCAGAGACCTTAAGAGATAGGTCAGGATTATTAACCCCATTTTGTACACAGAGAGCAAGTAATTTGCCTAATGTCACCTGATAAGCTATTGAAATAATGGTTCATTTAATACAAGCCACGTTGCATTAAAGATGACCTCTCTTTAAATGAATGGCTTCATATTTGGACTTAACTTTAGTTAGTGACCTGGGACTAATAGTATTCCATATTTCTATAAGATCAGGGTTTCAGAGTCTCAAGCTGGAAGACTGTTTTAGAGAACTGAATGATCTGAGACTCCCAAAGCCATTTGGGAATTAATGAGGACTGGGCCACTCTGCTCAGACACTGCTGTGTAGAAATGTATCGCGGTAGGCTCAGGGGTGACTGGGGACCCTCCCAAGCCGTAATCTAAATCCTATTTGAATTCCTTTGCTTTTTGTTTTTGTTTTGCTTTCTTTTTATGTTCCTTCAAAAAATCAGTATAACTAAAATTGAAAATCAGTGCTCGCATGGGCGACTAAGGAATAGAGAAGAAATCCTCATTAGGAAGTCCTGGGTGCCAGTCAATATTATGAGAGACACAAGATAAACATCACTGAAACGACATCCAAATTGTATTTGGAACCCATTTTATTTTGTTTCTGTTGTGGTTCATTCCTTTTTTCTCCCAGAGCAGTATTATGAAAAGATCTCAAATTCAGTTCAGTGAGCATGGCGAGTGGTCAGGAAGTTGTGAGGAAAAATAAAACTGGGGGAGCTGCTTGTGCGTTCCTGCCTGTATAAAGAAGACACTAGAAAACTAGAGCATCTAAAGAGAATTTTGAAATCAAAGTGACTTGCCTACTTTGAAAACTGATAGTAAAAGAGAAAAGATATGTCCAGCCTTTATCCAAATGTTTGAAAGATTTTCAAGCCAATTCTCTTTTCATTTTTGTGAGATTTATTCAGTGCCAACAACAAAAAATGCACAGGCAAATTATACTTTCAGTTTGTTAAAAAAGATTTTTCTCCCCTTCCTTTTATGGAAAATGCATTCATCCTCCTTTAGAGTTGCTGAATCTGATTTAGTGCATTTTTATCCCTTTCTTTACAATCTGACTTACTATTGGTAACATCTGCTTAGGAGTATGAACTAGTGTTGATACCAATGGGCAATTTCACTGGGCATTTACAACTTCGTTTTAAAAAAATCAGAAGAATTTTGCACATTAGATTTAAAAACATTTTTTTTATTTTGGTATCATTAATGTACAATTACATGAGCAACATTATGGTTACTAGATTCCCCCCATTATCAAGTCCTCACCACATACCCCATTACAGTCACTGTCCATCAGCATAGTAAGATGCTATAGAATCACTACTTGTCTTCTCTGTAAATACTGCCCTCCCCGTATCCCCCCCCATGCTAGATTATGTGTGCTAATTGTAATGACCCTTTTGCCCCCTTATCCCTCCCTTCCCACCCATCCTCCCCAGTCCCTTTCCCTTTGGTAACTATTAGTCCATTCTTGGGTTCTGTGAGTCTGCTGCTGTTTTGTTCCTACAGTTTTGCTTTGTTCTTATACTCCACAGATGAGTGAAATCATTTGATACTTGTCTTTCTCCACCTGGCTTATTTCACTGAGCATAATACCCTCTAGCTCTATCCATGTTGTTGCAAATGGTAGGATTTGTTTTCTTCTTATGGCTGAATAATATTCCATTGTGTATATGTACCACATCTTTTTTATCCATTCATCTACTGATGGACACTTAGGTTGCTTCCATTTCTTGGCTATTGTAAATAGTGCTGTGATAAACATAGGGGTGCATCTGTCTTTTTCAAACTGGGTTGCTGCATTCTTAGGGTAAATTCCTAGGAGTGGGATTCCTGGGTCAAATGGTATTTCTATTTTTAGTTTTTTGAGGAACCTCCATACTGCTTTCCACAATGGTTGAACTAATTTGCATTCCCACCAGCAGTGTAAGAGGGTTCCCCTTTCTCCGCATCCTCGCCAGCATTTGTTGTTGTTTGTCTTTTGGATGTTGGCCATCCTCACTGGTGTGAGGTGATATCTCATTGTGGTTTTAATTTGCATTTCCCTGATGATTAGCGATGTGGAGCATCTTTTCGTGTGCCTGTTGGCCATCTGAATTTCTTCTTTGGAGAAGTGTCTGTTCAGATCCTCTGCCCATTTTCTAATTGGATTATTTGCTTTTTGTTTGTTGAGGTATTTGAGCTCTTTATATATTCTGGATGTCAGCCCTTTATCGGATATGTCATTTATAAATATATTCTCCCATACTGTAGGGGGCCTTTTTGTTTAACTGATGGTGTTCTTTGCTTTACAGAAGCTTTTTAGTTTGATATAATCCCACTTGTTCTTTTTGCTTTGTTTCCCTTGCCCGGGGAGATAGCTTCATGAAGAAGTTGCTCATGTTTATGTCCAAGAGATTTTTGCCTATGTTTTTTCTAAGAGTTTTATGGTTTCATGACTTACATTCAGGTCTTTGATCCATTTTGAGTTTTCTTTTGTGTATCGGGTTAGACAATGATCCAATTTCATTCTCTTGCATGTAGCTGTCCAGTTTTGCCAACACCAGCTGTTGAAGAGGCTGTCATTTCCCCATTGTATATCCATGGCTCCTTTATCATATATTAATTGACCATATAGTCTTGGGTTTATATCTGGACTCTCTATTCTGTTCCACTGGTCTATGGGTCTGTTCTTGTGCCAGTACCAAATTGTCTTGATTACTGTGGCCTTGTAGTAGAGCTTGAAGTTGGTAAGTGAGATCCTCCCTCAAAAATATTTCTGTACCCAAGCATATTAAAATTGGTCAGACTAAAGTGTAAATTGATAGAACAATAAAATTACTAGGTTTCAAATTGTCAGATTAAGCTTTAAAATTAAAATCTTTATAAGGCTAAATCTCAAAAAGCGATGATAGTAGAGACCTCTATAAATAATACAAATACAAATACAAGTCCCAGGGCCTATAAAATCATGGGGCCTTGGAAATCTTTTATAAAATGTAGCTAAATTATCCTTGAGACCATTCTTTTGGCTACATATATTGCATTCTTAAGGTAATGTAAGCAGAACAATGGACTGACAGATCTGAATTGTATGAATGACAATTTGGTGAAAAGGAGAATTGTGCAAATTAAATGGGTCAAGTCTGTACAACTTTTATGAACTTGAAGAGATAAGCCTAGAATTTACTATATTGTTCAGAGGTCAGATGAGCTCACAACACAATTAAAAATTTGATGTTTCAGACTCTCATTTTTATGCAAAGTTTGAAATGCAGAAATATTGGTCATCTACTTATTGAATGTTTGGGTCTGTGTAAATTAAAATAATGAACATGTGGCTAACTTGATTATATACAAAAGGCAGAGTTTTCCTTATTACCTTATATATCTGCTGTTAGGATACAGCATTATGCAGGCCTGGATTTTTTTCCCATTCAATAGTGTATATTAGCAGCCAGAGGAGGGCAAATACAATATGATTTCACTTATATGTGGAATATAAACAAAACAAAACAAATAAACAAAGCAGAAATAGGCTCATAGACACTCAGAAGTGACTGGTGGTTACAACGGGTAAAACAGGTTGAAGGGGATGTAGGGCACAAAATCTCAGTCACATAAATTAGTCACAGGGATGAAAGTACAGCACAGAGAATAAAGTCAGTCATTCTGTAACATCTTTCTATGTTAACAGATAGTAACTATGTTACTTGGGGTGAGTATTTAATAATGTAGATTACTGTTGAATCACTATATTGTACACTTGAAACCACTATAAGATTGTATATCAGCTATACTTCAATGAAAAAACAAGTGCTTACACACCTGAGAAACTGGGGCTCACTCCCACTGAATAAATACTGTTCTTATTTTGTCTTAAAAAAAGTATATATTTGCATTGATATTTTAAAGGGCGACATGCTTTGTGTTTGTTTCTTTGTTCAAATTCTTAAATATTGATCAAATTAGTGCAACATTTAATGAAATGTCCCATTGTTACCTGATATATTAATGAAAGATGCCTAAGTAATTATATTTTGTGAAGCTTAATACGCTTCATTTCTTTAATCAAATAGTTTCACTGTTCTTTCCCCTGAAAAAATATCCCCTTTAAACAGTATTAATCAAGTATGAGTAATGAAATCTGCCAGGCTTACAAAGTCAGGTGACTCACTTTTAATCAAATTCAGCTTCATTAGTAGATTATATAATAGAACCTTGAGGGACTCTACATTTTTGATCAACACTAAAGAATTAAAAAATGGAGTGCTGTTTACAATGTCGTATCTGATGGTATAATCCTTTCATATGCGAAGCACTGCCTTTCATCTGAGAGCTTCAAGGAGTTGCACCTGGTTTTACAACTATATAGGAATTCTCCTGCAGTCCTTGCCCCTGTTTTTCACTGGCTAGAGCAGCAAAATAAGTTTTATTTCTGATCGAACCATTCCTCCCCCACCACCAGCCTGGTGAAGAGTTTGTGAAGAGTACATGCATGGCTTCCCATTTCTTGTAAGATCAAGACCACGAGATCACAAGGCTCTGTATGGCCAGGCCTCCGCCCGCTTCTCCAGCCTCCTTGGGGCCGTGTCCCCCTCCCTCTGCTCTTCTCAGGCCACCCGGGCCCCTCCCAGCCCCATTCCTCAGCCCTCAGTCTTGTCAGAAAGACCGACCTTCTAGACTAAGCCAGTTGCCATCACCACACACCCCAGGAGCTCCACACATCTCGGCTCAGTGCATGTTTAGATTCCTCTCTGTGATTTTTGGGTCACTGTCTGTCTCCTACAGTCGACTAGGAGCTTCAGGAGGGCGAGGAGGGGTCTGTTTCGCTGATGTTGTCATTGCTGTTTCTTCACAATTGTATTTTTGGTGCTCAGCACGGAGCTTGGCAAGTGAGAGACATTTAGTAAGGATTTGTTGAGTGTAGAAGGGACTAAATAAAGCAATGCTCTGGCTGGCAGGACTTTCTTCTGTCCTCTACTATGTCACACGTGCCTAGAATGGTGCCGGGGCCATTGTAGTTGCTCATTCAATATTTGTTGAAGAAATTAATATTTTCCTGATTTTTTTAAAGACACAAAAATATTGATAGGAGGGTGTAGGGTACACATTGAATTTTTTGTCCAGCAATTATCCTATGATATTCATTAACTTACACAGATAGAAGGAAGTCCACCGTTGTGGCAGTTTTTATGGTGGTAAAATACATGTAACACAAAGTTTACCATTTTAGCCACGTTTCAGTGTACAGTTCAGTGGTATTAAGGCCATTCGTGTTGCTGTGTGGTCATCACCACCATACATCTTCAGGCCTTTTTCATCATCCCAGACTGAAACTACCTGTTAAACAATGACTCCCTGGATGGCCATGTGGTTTTGCAAAATACTTTTATTTGTTTGTCTTAGAATCTTTTCTTCCCAGGACCTGACATAGAAGTTCGATACTTGAGAAGGGTGGGCACCTCCCCTTCCTCTGCCTCGCTCCACATCTCGGTTGGTGGGCACATTACGTGGAGACCGTGTTCCCAAGCAAGGAGACTGGGGGACCTGGGGCCACACTGAGGAACATCTGCCCATCCATGGATGAGATGTCATCAACCCCAGTTCAAACCCAGAAGTCGTCCTTGTTTCCGCCTTCTGCTCATCACCACCTCCCCCCACACACACACCCCATAGACCCTCACAGTCACTCTCCTAAGACTGTCAGCTGCTGAAGCATTGGGACTGTGTCTTACTTTCTAGCTTCCCAGAGCTCTGGAATGTTTGTTGGCAGAGTGGGTTTTCCACCCTGCAGATGAGAAACTTTCCCAGTTGCACTTTCTTCTGGGAAGGAAATTGGACAGCCTCACAAACTGGTGTAGTTCACTGTTTGACCATCATTATCCTGACGTCTGTCTTCACTGCGTCACTTGCAGTGTGGCCCGTGAGTGCCTGCATCAGGGCATCCTGGGGCCGCCTGTTAGCAGAGGGGATTTGCAGGCCTTGTCCGCACCTACTGAATCACATTCTCTCAAAAACGCTCTTTTCAGTTTTCCCTGTTCACTAGGTACAATATACCTAGTATATTCAATACACCATCACCTAAATCTGTATTTGGTTTACAGTTAATGAAGTGAGAAATAGTTTCTCACTACCTGCTGTGTAAAAGTTGCAGGACCTTCATATTCATTGATGATTTCACTAGCCCCCTTTACACTTTCTGTTCCGTAGTGAGGCAAACACTGTTACTTTAATTGTCTCTAATAGGACTTAATATTCTTTAATCATTTTCCCTCTACTGCTCTGAATAGACTCACATTTTAAAAATTAAATCTGTTCCTCTTAGATTACAGACACAGAAAAAGGACCAGTGAGGAATCTGAGGTTTCTATTGCATTCATGCCATGCTGACGCTCTCACACAGGCCAGAGCCAGCTGCTGCAACAAACACCCGACTGGAAGAAACTTCGCCTAATGAATTCCTTTTCAACTTGTGTAACAGTGCAATGCTGGTAACGCAGATCAGCGGCATGGAGGGAAGACGCTCTACTCGTCACCCTTCAGGGGCCTCCACTGACAAGTCCGGGCCATGTAACTTCCAAAATCACCCCGGGCATCACCAGCCAGCCAGCAGTGGAGAGACAAGAGGGGTGGAAAAGACACACTAGCTTCTTAAACATCTGGGCAAAGAAGTGATACAGATTAGCTTCTGTACATTTAATGCCGGCAGGCAGACCCTGGCCAGGAACCTCCTCCCCGCAGTCACGCTACAAGGCAGAAGGGGGCATGGCTCTTGGGTAGACAGCTAGCCATCGCTGCACACTGCATTTCTGGATTTACAGTCATAGTAATTCCTCCTATAAAACTATGCCATGTTCCATGCATTATATACCATGAACTGTTACAATAATGTCTGTGACAGCATGACTGCCAGTGCACTGACAGACAGAAGGTGCCCTATGCCCGGCACACGGCAGGTCAGTGTATTTGCTCACAGTTGGAAGTTTTCACCAGTCTATAAGGTAGCAAATGATAATGTCACTTGAATAAGTCAGCGGCTTCTGGGGGCGGTCAATGTTCAGTCTGTTTGATTTATCGAGGGATCAGTGGTTTCATTTGTCTGAAAGGTAAAACACGATGCACATTGGTGCAACTCTAAGCCTCCTATCAGAATGGGCCTCTGCCTTGCTTCCGCCCTGAAATGTAAGAGGTCGTGGAGTTGCTCCCATGTCCTGACAAGTTTACTACTCTTGCAAGAGTAAGCTGGATTCGATGCTGAATTTGGGGCTGGAAATCAGGACCCTGTGTCCCTGGAGCCCTCACCAGCCAGCTTGTGGTAGATGCGGACCCCTCTCATAGAGGTACTAGTTCAATCTGCTTTATTGCAGACCACACAGTCTGCTTTTTGGAATGTATTTTGTTTCATAGGCTGCTGAGATGGCGAGAACTGGGATTCAAGATGATTTTGGCTTTTTGCCATGCCAAGCGGAATTAGGCTGCAGGATGACAGGCATACCCCGGAGAAACCAAAGATAAATGCCAAGTTTAATAAGGTTGTTTGTTTATCCTTTTCTCTCCAGTTAGTAAGTATGAATGGACCCCAAATTTAGTCCAAGGATCATGTCAAAGGCAGGAAGTTAAGAAAAAAAGAAGAGTTTGGGGTCAGTCCACAATTTTGATACTAGTGAAGTTTTGTTAGGAGCAGAAATTAAAAATCAGTATGAAAATAAGTATCACTTCAAAGTGATAAAAGCACAAAACAATTTTGTATCTTATATGTAAGAGTGCAGGTATATAAATGTATCATTACATGTAAGTTTCAAAATTGATGTTCTTAAAAGTATTTCTCACCGAGGAATTCCATTCCTAGGAATTTACCCTAAGAATGCAGCAGCCCAGTTTGAAAAAGACAGATGCATCCCTATGTTTATTGCAGCACTATTTACAATAGCCAAGAAATGGAAGCAACCTAAGTGTCCATCAGTAGATGAATGGATAAAGAAGATGTGGTACATATACACAATGGAATATTATTCAGCCATAAGAAGAAAACAAATCCTACCATTTGCAACAACATGGATGGAGTTAGAGGGTATTATGCTCAGTGAAATAAGCCAAGCCGAAAAAGACAAGTATCAAATGATTTCACTCATATGTGAAGTATAAGAACAAAGAAAAAACTGTAGGAACAAAACAGCAGCAGACTCACAGAACCCAAGAACAGACTAATAGTTACCAAAGGGAAAGGGACTGGGGAGGATGGGTGGGAAGGGAGGGAGAAGGGGGAAAAAGGGCTATTATAATTAGCACACATAATGTAGCGGGTATGGTGGTGGGGTGGGGGGAGAGGGCACAGGGAAGGCAGTACAACACAGAGAAGACAAGTAGTGATTCTATAGCATCTTTCTACATTGATGGACAGTGACTGTAATGGGGTATGTGGTGGGGAGTTGATAATGGGGGGAGTCTAGTAACCATAATATTGCTCATGTAATTGTACATTAATAATAGCAAAATTTTAAAAAGTATTTCTCAGCTATACTGATTTTTTAAGAATGTAAACAGGAAATAATTGTCACAGTCAAAAACAGAATTGGTTTGAGGGATCAGACGCTTGATACCTTGATGTACTCTACCCTTTGATATATCCTCATTAAGGCCAGTTTTTCTAAATCAACCTCACAGGCACCAAAGAGTAAGCAGTTTTAATGTCCTCACAGTTGTGCCAGAGAATATCAACCAGTAAGATTTTGGGCGTTTTTGCTCGCTGATATTTTTTACCTAATAGTTTTGGCAGTAACAGGTTTTCAGTTACATTGAATCTGAGGATTCTCATTTTAAAATGAACAGAATAAAACAACAGCAAAAAAAATCCTGCAAAAACGTCATGTGAATCAATAGTTCCATTTGCAGGAAGGTCATTATTTTGTTTTTCTCTGAGTGGCTAAGGCGAGTATTCACTTTCTTGAATGACTGAATTCTTTACATCTTGTACTTCTGCACCATTGAAGTACCTTTATGGTAACGGGTTTGTTGTGTGTTCTGTGGCCTTTGGGTTTCTTACATCTTTCTCCTGGGTGTTATTCACCTTTTCTGAAGGCTGCTTTTAGGATTGGTTTTTATTTAATAGGATAGATTGTATTTTGGTTTAAAGAAAAATTAAATTGTTACGTTGTTATTGGAAAAATAATCCTTCCCAATGATGTATTACCCTATTCTGTGCACTGAAATGTATTTCAGAGTGATGAAAGCCCACTGACACAGTCGTCAAAGCAAAAGTAATGAATGTAACAAAAAGTCTCTCCCTAGAAATACTGGCATAATTGCTGACACAGTAATACAATTAATACATAGTGTTTTGGTGGTCTTTGCAAAGGCTTTAGGGTTTAAATCATCATAGGGAGGTTGAAAATGAGGCCGTGCCCTGTCAGTAATACACATAGGCAAGGAGGAAGTAATTTTCCCACGTAATGCCTGCGGGAAACCATACCGCTGCAAAATTACCTATGTGTCCTTCTCCGGCCGTTTTGCCCCGAGTTGAATTATACTAATGATTCAAACTTATTGAAAGAACCACATTCCTTTGACTCTTCTTTAATTTATGTTCAAGAACATATTCTACACCATATCCAGTTGTATTCTCATACCTATCCCTTTGTGGAACATTATTAATAAGAAGTACAGTTGGCAGAGGGGCATGGAACGGACAGTGGGGTAGGTCGCCCTGAGAGCTGGACTCGTAGACGATGGGGAGGTGAGTAGTACCAGCTCAGGGCTGCAGGCACTTCCCCTGACAGCTGCTAAGTTGCCCGAATGTGTGTCCTTCCTGGGGGTTCTGACTCCGTGGACCACTCCCCTCCCTTCCCGGCGCTCTCATTTCTTGGCGTCCTCCAAGCCGTCCTCTCAGCCCAACCACCCTGTCTACCAGTTTCCTCTTCTGCTACCCCCCCTTAGAGCTCAGTAGCACCCCCTCTCCAAGTTTATCCTGTCTTCTCTCAAAAGCCATAGGGTAAAGCAGGAAAGGCACAAGATTTGGATTCAGAAAGAAGCGGTGTTGTATTCTGGGTGTATTCCTTTCAAGCTGTGTGCCTAGGGTCATCTACCTGACCGCTCCGTGCTGCATTTCCGCCTGTCTCAGATAATGATCCTTCTAGAATTGGAGTGTCACCTTCAGTATATACACAGGGCCTGGGACATTGTAGGAGCCCATGAAATGTTCTCTTGTCTCTGCCCAGTAAAAATTACTGTAAACTTAATTTTATTGACATGTGTCTTTAACTGATTCCCTCCCGGGACTGGGCTGTGTAGCCTGCAGTCGTCTGTGATAGAGGTTTTCAGTGTAGTCTTGCAAGCAATATGGTGTAACTGCTTCAGACACAACCAGGGGCCAAACAGTTGGAGTGAAGATTCCCCTGAAGGGACTGGGTCCGGAAGCTGAAGCACTCTCTGAGTGTCTGTTGACTTTTCCACACACAGAAATGTGCTATCGAGCAGACTTTCAGAAGGAAGGAACAGGCTGCCCTTTGGAGAAGCATATCCACCTTACCCTGATTGTTTGCAGGGGAAGGAGGGTGGTATGTTGTGGCCAGGGGACCCACAAATGCTGACATTCTGGTCTGCCTGTGAGGTCCCTAAAGGAGATGCTCGTAGGGGGGATATTGACAAAGCAGGACGAAGTAAAAGTGTATTATTAGCTGAGACTCTGGTCTTCAGTTCCAGTGCAGAGCCTTACTGGAACTTACATCGGGCTGGAAGAGGTGAAGGTCCCTTTGCCCTTGACTGACCTGGAAGCCCAGTAGTCCATTAGGCAGGGTCTGATCCCTGAAGGCCCAGACCCGTGTCAGACATTAACCCTGCACCGTGAAGACAGAGACTGACCCCGGGCCCACATCCAGTGGCAGGAAAGAAGGACGCAGAGGGAGGGGTTTCCCGGGGGTCGGGTGTGGTGCTGGGCTGACTCGCCCACCTGGGGGGAGAGACGGTGGGAGGTGGAGACATGGCTCGGTGGAGGGGACAAAAGCAGACCACATCCTCATGCTGACCTACTCAAGTTCTGGCTATAAAGGCGTACTTGCATATTAGGACAATGAAAAAATCATAAAATTATTCCATTAATAAAATAAAAGATGCAGAATAATATCAGATGTCATGTTTTTTGGTAAAAACCAGTGGTCCCTCTGTGAATCCTGATTCAACTTGGGGGGGAATCAGATGTATGCTTGCTGTGGGTGGGCCCAGGAAGGACCGAGGGGCCACCCAGAAGCCAAGCCCCCTAGACAGTCATCCTCTCCCATCTCCACACTACTGACAGTGTTCTTCCCTCTTGCCTAAAACCTTCAATACGTTCTCTTTGTTCTCAAGTTCAAGTCCAGCCTCACAAATTGGTTGGTGGACAAAGCCCTTTGCACTCTGGTTCCCAGTGACCTCTGCAGCCTCCGCCTTCGCCCTTCTCCCCACTCCCCATCATCACCAGAGCTGCGAGTCCCTCTATTCAGAATGCCCTTCTTGCCCATTTTTACAGTCCCTCGTGTGTTATCTCCTGTGGAAAGCCTTTCTTGAGGCCCCCCTTGTAAAATCAATTGTTTCTTCTTCTGTGGTCTCAGATCGCTCTAAAGACTGCATTTTATGGCAGTTGGTGGTAGTTCTATTTTTCCCATCAGTGTTGGACTGAGATCCCTTATGGCAGGAAACATGTGTTATTTACATTTTATTCTTTTTTCCTTATTTATATTTACCCAAAGTATTGACAGATACATATTAAGTGTTCAATATGTTTGTTAGATTGACTTGTTATTGTAGACATAGCTTCAAATTCTTGTAGACTCTTTCCCACACACCTCTAGAGAGTTTTTTAAAAATGGAAACTAAATGATGAGGAGAGAAACTTGGATTACTCTAAAATTGGTTTTAATTACAAGGAAAAATCACTAACCTCCACAACACTAACATTGCCCTGGTAAAATATCATTGCATCAGATACCGTGAAACTCTACTTAGAATGATTTTACATATAATTAAGATCAACTTTTTTGCAGTTGGGTACAGAAAACATTTTATAATGAATGCAGAAGCTGAAACATGTGAGATGATTACACATCTTTTAATTTTATTAATGGCATCATTTGGCAATTCACACTTGTCTTAATATTTGAGTGCAGCCAGGGGTTCCTGAATTGACACTTGTTTCTCTTCCCTGAAAGGTTTTTCAGAGGTTGACAGTATGATTTCTGTTTCCAAAAGCCAAAAGCCAAAAAGCCACAAACCCTCCCTTAGAAAACTGAATTGGTTTCTAAAAAACCGAAACCTGGTGTGTTCAGCTGCGATCATTCCCCCTGTCCGTGCTGTCCTTTCCTGGCTAATTCTCAGCTGGAATATTGCAAAGGAGACATTGAGGCCGAGGAGCCAAAGGCTGGCGATGACCGGACCCTGGAGCTGTCCGCCGCCCAGCTTTTGTCACAGCTCTGCGGGGCCTGCCCTGCTGGCCGCTCTCGTCGTCCCCTTAGGGCCCTCACTGAAAACTTAGGGCCTTTCAAACATAGTCAAAAGAATCCCTACTCGACTATATAAAATTTTTAAATAATAATAACAGCCCCCCAGGAGGAAGTATGTTAGCCACCCTGTATACATGCACTACACACTACAAAACCCTCTGCTCCTCTAAGCTTCAAAGAGGAAACAGGCACGACTCTTTCTCCTGGGCTCCATTGAAACACGGCCACCAGAGTTTTCGTCACCACTCTGCTGTCAGCTTTGATCGAAACCAGCAGAGATGTTTTTGGCAAATCTCTCATAATTTGTCTTTCCTTACAGGGCTCCCCCTGTCATTTTGTCTCCCATCAGGAATTCAGTTGGAGTTAATGTACCGAGAATCTGCTGTGACTGACGACCAATGTCTTGTTAATATTTCTCCCCACTCTTCAACCCACAGAGCAATGCTAAGAAGACTTTTGGTTTAAAGAAATAAAAGGAAGAAAACTTATTCAGAGAAGAGGACCTTCTTCAAAGGTAGGAGTGTGTCTTCTTAAAAGGTTAAATTAGGTAGTAAAGAAGGGAATTAAACCATAAAAATGATGTGATTATGTAATATCATTGCCATATTTAATACTTTCAATCAGGGAGCATGATAAAGTACAAGGAGCAGGAATATAGATGCAAAAACATTAATCATACTGCTTGTCGAGAGGCTGGATCAAATACATAGGGAAGACAAATGGCTCTTCTACGTCCTTTCATAGTAAAAAGATTTTTGTTTTACTAAATCATGTATCATAAAGTTCAGAAAATAGCAGAATCAAAGCATTACTAGTAAACAATATGTTTCTGGAGGGATTACAGATTTAAAATGATAAGGAATCATTTATTTTTAAAAGTTTTCTTTTTGATTCTCTGATGTATGGAAAATCTCCCACTAACGTGCTATTTGTACATGGTTTTTCTTGTCTCACAATGAAGTTTAAACAATACAAAAATTGGCTTGGAAACTTTAAATATGACTTTAATACGTGCTTTCTGCGTTGTGAATCCCTTCCCCACCCTCATTTCCCACCCCTACCGCCCACCCCATTCCTATTTATGTCATTTAGAAGTATCAGCTCTAGAACAGACTCCGCCAGGCCTGTGATGCCTTCTGAGAAGCACTGGACTTGATGGAGAGTATCTTACTTGGAGATCTGGAACATAGTTCAGAGAACTGAATCTCAACCAATAATGGCTTTCTTAAGGAATCTATGAGAGCATGATTGTCCAGACATTTAGTCCTCTACCTCAGAGGTTCCATTTAACAAGAAACTCTCATGAACTTTAAATTAAGAACAGAAGATTGTATGCAAGATTTTGAGGTAGTAAAATCCCCCAAGCATATTGTTCCTTATCTTTGAGAATTCTTAAATTGCTCCATTCATATGTTGTTTTGTATTTAAGAGGAAATGATCTGTGCCTCCGTCGAACTTGCTCCCATTGTGTTGTATTGAAATTAATTTCATATGATGAGGTAGTTCTTCAGGTGTTTCAAAATACCCCCAGAAATCCCCAAATCAGTAGCCTGGAAACTAAGACTGTTGTTGCTTTGTAAATCAAATAGCACACATTTTGTTCTGGCTATAAAGTTCTTCAAAGGTGAAAATTAGTAAAGACTTAACAGAATTGCTGAGTTGGTGATTATGGGTACTACCAATACCAAAAGATGCTGAATTTTGTATAAATGGCTCTTAAAATGGAAAGCTCCCTTAGGACTTATTTTGTAGTTTTGATGTACCTGTGCACACCTCCCCAACAGATGTCCATATTTCATAAAATAAGGACCACCTGCAAGGGAAAGCAATGTAAAAGGGCCATCCATTCTGGGCGGACATGGAGGTCTGTCCCAAATCACAATCGTTAGGAATTGGTAGTAAATGACTGAAGCACTAGTAATCGGCAGTAAGTTCTGGCGAGTTCTTCTGCAGATAACATATCGTGTGACACCTAGGAGAGGGAGAAAGACAGCAAGACAAGGAGCTGATTTGTAATTTGTGATGGTGGCTTCTAGGGAGAAGGGGAGTGAGCGTGAAGACAGGGCAAGGGAAGGAGCCTGCGGTGCCCCTTTAAGGTGACCGTGATGGGGCTCCGTGGCAGGCCCGTCCCTGCCCCAGCACCTGCAGGTGGTTTCTCAGGAGTTTTCCTGGCCAGTGCATTATTTTCTCTTTCATTCATTACATGAGTTATTTGACTCAAAACCTCCTTCTTCTGGACCAACAAGCGCAAAGGTTCAGTTCTGTCTTTCTTGATACATTCTTCTCATTGACCTTTCCAGCTAGTCTTCTATTAAATGAGTAAAGGGAACTTCGAGCTGTCAGGCATTATGAGAGCCACTACAAGATTTCATTTTATCTTTGTGAATGCTTTAATCTGGTCGAAACCAAATACTGAGCGCCTTCCCCTGTTCTTTGCCTTGCTTCACAAAGACTCCCTGAGACTCCCCGAAAGTCTGAGGCACACTTGTATTCAGAATGTCCCCAGGCTATTCGAGAATTCAGCCTGACATTAGAATAAGAACGTTTCTGGTAGCGATCTCGGGTTTTCAGTAGTCTTTCCCACGTTCACCGGTGCACTGTGGTTTCTGAAAGATGGGAGCAGCCAGAACTGTGGTTTGCAGGCCCTCCCTGCTGCCCCTATGTTCTTCTCCCTGGAGATCGCTACCTGTGTTGACGGCCAGCCACACACAAACACTGTGTGCACACTCCTCATTAACAACTGATGTGTAAATTCTCTCCGAGGAAAACCTGCCTTTGACCTGGCTTGAAACCCATCAGCTAAAATGCAGGACAGCTAATGGGGCATTTCAGTAAGTGGCCAGAGGGAGGAGGGCCCTGCCCTGACGTCCTGTGTCTGGCTGGTTTTCTGCTCTGGCTGTGTTTGTGTGAGTTTGGTCCTGGTGGTAACCATAGTGAGTCTGAAGAAGAATCACTCCCCTGGTGCCCCTCGGTGCATGTTCCCATTTGGCAAAAGCTGTATTGAAAGACAAATCTGGCAGGTTATTGGACTTAGTTAACCATTGGTTTTGGTTGATGATTTGAAAGTCTTTTTTTTCCCCTGGGATTCATAGTACTACCTTTTTAGAATTTTTAAATGCTTACATCTTGGGAGAAGGGTAATCATGGTCTGATAATAGTAAAACTGATAACAGTAAAAAGACTGCGTCTTATAATTGTTGATTTATAAATGTGACTCAGCATTTGATTACAAAGCCCAGATGGGGCTACTGTTTTCCATACTATTTAACAGTAAAAAGATCTATCAAAGTTTTGTCCTACAGGGTCATTTTAAAGCTGAGAAGTTTTATTTCCTGCTACCTGACAAACACAGGGGACGCACATCACCCACGAAGAAGACTCACTGCACAAAACTAGAGAGAAGCTAATGAATGAAAACAGCCACCTGCGAAGCCCGAACTTGCAAAAACCAAGCTCTAAGGCCAAGGACATTCACCTCTTTATACCAGTTAAAAAGAATTGGGCATTTAGTCAGCTAGAAAACCCAAACGATCTTTTCTTGTACTTACTAACTTCCTCCCTCTTTACCCTGACATATGGCGAGGGACCACTCCAGATCTCGCCTCATGACACCATCTCTTCAACCCTCGTACACTTGGACAGTCCCTCCACTGTGGCACATGTCATGCTCCCCACCAAATTCCTGGACGCTGAGTGAGGGATGAACATTCTGTTCTTGCACCCTCTGTACGGCCCGGCTTTCCGCTTCTATATGGAGTCTAAGTGAGGCCCGGTGGCCGGGGGTCAGATGGAAGCATATTAAGTCTCACGTACAGTTTGTGTAGGGAGGCTGAATCATAATACACTTCCCGACGGTCATCTCTGAGATCTTACGGCATCCACGGTCAAGGTGCCTTTGATGATTAAGTGCTTTCTGCCCCTTGCATCCTGTCCTCGCAGTTCTTAGGGGACACAACCATTCTTCTCTGGAAACCCCCCTCCCCCACCCACTATTCCGGGCTGCTCAGCGTGGGAGCTGTCTCTGAGGGCTCAGACTCTGCGGTTGAGAGGTATCTGAAGGAAGACGTCAGCCTTCTCTCTGGGGAGGCGGGGGAAGTGGGAGGTTGTACAAGGTGAGGGAGAGGTGACAAAGGTGGCTTATGTTTTGGGGGCAGCAGCCATTACTGCCAGTGGTCGGGAGGTGGAATCCTGCACCTTGCATGCCCTCCTCCCCTCTCCTCCCACTGTGGTCCAGTGGGGAGAAATTCCTGCTTTGGAATTGGAAGGAGAAAATTGCCTGAGTCACTCTTGAGCTGGAAATGTGTAGCGACTTAGCATTGATACACCAGCGGTTGGTGCAGTGACCTTTGCAAATAGCTCTTTAGAGATGCTTACTGGGTCCAATTTGTTTTCCCTGCTGCCCTTTGGCTTCTAGTTGTAAGTGTTTTCTAAGGTCACCAGAATTAGAGCTGGTGATGATAAGGCTAGATCAGTGGGCCATGGACTTTAACTTGAGAGCTTACTGAAATGACTGCAGTGTGCCACGGAGCAGGGAGCCGCTACCCCGTCACCTTGTTCCCAGCAAGGTCAATCGCTCCTGAAATAACTCTGCCCCCAAGAGGAACCTGACTCAAAATGACAATTATAAATGGCATCCCTTAGTCATTCAGAATTATATTCTTTATGTTTGGCATCCTCATGACCAAAATCAATATTCATTGAACTTTGTGCACCATCACCGACTGAGTGAGATTCTCTGTGTTGATGGCACCGGGCAGCCTTAAAGGTGCAGGTGAGCATAACTCCATGTACACAAAGGCAGAGATGGGTGCCCTAATGCTGGGCACGCCTTATCGGGCCCTTCCTTCCAGCATCTGGACATTTCATCCTTGGCTGATTCTGGAGAGAGTCAGATCCTGACAGGAGAGTCGTCCAGGGAACTACCCAGGAGGAAAATGAAGCCCCGCGTGGAGCAGGAGGCCCGGCCCAGGCCCCTGCTGGTCCCGCAGTATGTGGCTGTCACATCTGACTGCATATACAAATAGATGCTGGGGCATTTTTTTTTGCTTTTGCTTTGTTTTGTTTTATTTTGCCTTTCACGACCACATTCATTTTGTAAGGCAAAGAAAAAAGTCTCTTGGAAGGATTCAAGTTTTCGTATCTGCCGAAGGCATTTCTACAGCTTTTGTCAAACTTAACTGGTCTGCAAAGCGTCTTTGTTTCTGGTTGACTGTTGGAGAAAGCAAGTCTATAAACCAGCACGAATACAGGAGAGAATGATTTCTATTCAAAGAGTCAAGTAGGATATAGTGCATGGGGCCGGTCCTGAAAAGGGTTTTTTTTCTTGCAGCACGCTGGAAATTCACATTTATATTGCTGCTTCATGTTTGCTAGCGCGCACGGTTAAACAATGGGGCCTGCCGGCCAACGTGGCAGTGTTGATTAATGCACTCCTTGAACGTGCTGATTAATGTGTTCCTGCGATGCCTCCTGAAGCCGCGACGGCACCTGAGGTGTGTGGCATATGCCTCCTCCCCGGCTGCTGCGGGGCTCACATGGCCCATTCACACATCGGTCCCCCCTGGGTATATTTCACACCAGTGCCTTTATAAATAAAGCCACAGATCCAGCAGATGTTTTACAGAAGTACTCTCCTCTCACGAAACTGTTCTACGCGATCATCTAGCAGGGACTCTAAGCTATGAAGTTCATGGAAGGAATGTGCTTCTAGTTAAACATAAATGCTTGCTGCCTTCTGTCTGTCCATGGATGAGCCTGCCCTGACTTTCATTTCCATTCTTCTCAAAGTTTTGCTAAAGACAAAAAGCTGAAAGTACTAGGAGGGCGATTTTCACTTGAGTAATACAGGAAGGAGTATGCAAATAGACTGTCGGATTACACACTTGATGAAAACTCGGCATCTCCGTTGGAAACCCACTCTTCCCAGAAGCAGGGCTTCCCATCAGCCCAGCCAGGGTGATTCCACTTCCAGTTGGCTTCATTCAGGGTTGTGACTTTTCTTGCTGATTATGAATTACCATTAAACCACAAAATGTTCTCATAGCTTGTTTCCAAAAAGATTAATCTGAATGGCCTTCTGCCTGGCTAATGGGTTGAAAAAAGTGAGAGTTTTTATGTGTTTAGTGTCTTTCACTTGTTATTTGAGACACAAGAATTCTACTGCTACTTTTAAAACTTTCTGACCCTAGAATCTCAGCAAAATGACCAAAATGACAAGGAAGCGGGTTCTAAAATGGTAAGAGAAGGTCCAAGCATAGAAGAAATAATTATGTGGCGCTGGGGTGGTAGTTCGGCTGCTGCCTTGAGGCTCCACCTCTAGCATTTTAATAGAGGAAACCGTCAGCTCTCTTCAGAAAAACTGCTTTTAACACTGGGAAAAGCAAAGCAAACACGTTCATCCTGAACAAGAGGGGCTTTTATATATCAGAGAATTCCTGTATGAAATCATATAAAGAAGTGGTGAAGTCACCAATATTTATTCCATTTACTTATTGGCATGAAATGGATGGTGGACGGCATTCTGATGTTTTTGAGAATAAGACCTGAGTGAAGACTCTTTATTCCCTGTAGGCTGGGCAGTGGCAGACCCTTCAAAGGGCTGCTTGGGAAGTTCATAGAATCAGGCTTCTATTATTTGATTAGTGATATCTAACCCCCAATTTGCTATTATTTTTAAATACTTAGTTATATCTGTCTTAAAAGGAATGTCTGTGGGAAACCAAGTAAAAACCTGAATTACTTCCTTGGAATTTACATGCCTAAGTTTCTCTTTTTGGTACTTGAGGTACACAGAATATGTGTTTAAATCATTATAATCCATATTTGATGTGGAATACATATTAGGGGAAACCAATCTTATCTGATTTTCAGAGAATCTTTAATTATATGATATATTTAAAAGAGAAATGCACTGAAATTACTGTAGAAGAGGGAATTCACATTTGTGATTAGACATGCATTTTCTTGGTTTGCTTGAATTCTGCAGGAACAGAAGGAGTAAACAAAGAGAAGGAGCGAACATGATTAATCCATTTTTCTGTGAAGCTTTTGATACTGTACTGAACAAAAGCCTTGCTGACAGAAGCTGTTAGCCTGGTGAAGGAGAGGCCATAGGAACAGGTTATGAAAGGAGAGAATGGGAGGCAGAGAACAATCCATGTAAAGAAGGAGCACAAGGGAATGGTTTCTGCAAATTTCTTTTTTTTTGTCAGTAAGCACAGCAAACTGTATGTAGATAATGTAGTTTCCTAAATGGCTTTGTTCCCTGGGGCAAAAAAAAAAAAAAACAGAAAGAATTTGACAAACATAACTAGACAAAACCATCATATTTAAATTACTCAAATGACCTGGAAAATATATCCATCTAAGTTCCAAGTGACCAGTAAAATATTTCATTTATGTAACATTTCCCTCTTATAGAAAATCCAACTACCGTTGTGCTTTAATACCAAAAGAAGGCCTTCAAAATGATCTTATTGTGAAAAATAATAAATTATTTGACAGGTATGTTTTTGAAGAGCATTAAAAAGCTTTCTTGCTATGCATAGAGGGGCAGGCAAAAATAAATACATCTTAGTCTCTTGCACCATCATGGATACTTAGTTCATGCTCTGTAAATATTTGTTGAATTGAAGTGAATGCTTGTTATGTACCAAAATCAGGAGTTATTCCTAGGAAAAACTTTCCACCCTTCTCTCTGGATCTTCCAATGGATTGCTGGTGGGTTACTCAGAGCAGCTTTATGGTAAATTGAGAGACACTTCTTTTTTCCTGAAAACAAACCTTTGAACCCTAGAATTTTTCTTCTATAGGACAACCCCAAGATCAATGAGGAAATAGGTTTCAAAAGCTACATTATAATGGACTTGCGCATTCTACCCAAATTATTTTTATTACCTATATGTTGCTACCTTGATCCAGTAAGTAATTCAAAGGACATGGAAAGGGTATATAAAGAACTTTGTTATGAAGAGTAAAAAATTGACTTTTATAAAGCAGATTTCCCTCTGCTGAGAGTCAGACACAGTTGTTCACAAGTTTTCAGTAACCACTGAATAAATACTGACTTATAGAATCATTGCCCATACTTGAACCTAGAATCTCACCACTTTATTGACAGTAAGTCAAGGTTTATTCTGGAGTTATTTGAGTTTCACTAATACAAATAAAAAACTAACTTGTGGGACACACATATGGCCTATATGGTGACCATCTTCATTGGTAAATATTATTGATCGACTCACCATAAATAGGGAAGTGTGAGAGCTTCTCATAATGCAGTCTGCATTATAAGATATGTGGCTCTGCCCTTCAGTGACTCACACTCGTTAGTTGTAGACATACAATTTGGCTGTTCACATACATATGTGTGTACTAGACAGACACATAAAAAGAAAGCACAAAGTAACCTTGTGAACTATTAAATGTGTGGTATAGGTTAAAAGTACTCTGGGAGTCCACAGTAGTGATGACCACTAGATAGGTACTGGGAGGCTGACAAAGGTTTATGACTGATTTGAACTTGAACTGATTGAAGGAAGAATGGTTCTAAAAGTACATCAAAAAATTAAATTTAGAAGAGTAGAAATTATAGTAGGGGAGATGGCAAAGCCTTGATGCAGGACGGGGACAGGACTGGTATTTGCATGGCAAAAGGAAAAAATTGGCAGGAAAAAAAGCAGAACGTAGACCCTGAGAAGTGGTTGAAAGTGACTTTGAAGAGTTTCCTTCCTTTTTTTAGAAATGAATATTTATTTCATTGAGCCATTTCAAACCTCCTTAAGGAGTAGGAAGCATGCTATGTATAAAATGTATACAGCACAATAATTATAATAGGGTGTAATTAGTCCAAACAAGGTAAAAATAATACACATGTATATATATATATATATATATATGATGGTGATAAAGGCATCTGAAGTTGTAGTGTGACAGCTCTGCATGGTGGCATTAAGAAAATCCTTGAGAAAGAACATCAAAGATAATTAGGCATCTTCCAGGCAGACGTGGAGAAAGACATTCCAGCTGGGGCAGAGCAGAGCCGCGGTCGCTACCACCTCGCTATCAACACACTCTGAGTAATTGGTGCGACTGAAGGCAGAGAAGCTGACGTGCCGTGAAGGCAGGCTGGAGAGTGTTGTTTCGGATAGGTTGTGGGATTCCACTCAAGGATTTTGAGTAAGGGAGTACCATGATCAGATTCTGAGTTTAGAACAGATATCCTGACAACTGTGTATGGAATAGATGGGTGAAACTGGAAGCTGGAAACCAGTAGGAGACGAGGTGGTAAGCAAGAAATTCTGACCCAGAGGCTTGGAAGAGGAGCTACCAAGAAGGAGACAGTTCTCAACATATTTGAGTGGACCTGCGCGCCAACTGGGAATGAAGAATGAGGAAAAGCAAGGCCTGACGTTGGCCTTAGATACTGGGTGGATGATGGTGTTACTGACCAGAATAGGAAATGCAGAAGGGGTGCTTTTGAAAGGAAGATCAAATTCTATCCTAAATACCTTGTATTTGAAATATGTCTGATTGTGAATATACTGTACCGAGCTTGCTTTAGGTTTAATTATGGGATGTTCCAGGAAGAGGGGGGTTCCCTGCCCTGGGCAAGTTTGCTATGAATTTGCTACGACTAGTAAAGGCCAGGGCAAGGAGCTGAGGGCTTAAGGAGGGGGTTTATTCTCGTGGCAGTGGGTCTCAGTCTCTCCTCCCTCCAGGCTCGGGCTCTCAGCTCCCTGCTCCCCTGTCTGCCCTCCACTTCCCCACCCCTAGCTCTGGGAGGAACTCTGTGGGCAGGTCTCTGGTGACCGGTGAATGCCTGGCCAGTTACTTACCACGAATACAGGGAGAGGAAATAATGCGTGTTTCCTTTCCACCCCTCCCCGGACCAGATCCCCCATGACTGACCAGCCGCTCTATCCCCAGTAAACATCCCATAGATGTGCGGTCAGGCTCTTATGTATATATACAATGGGCACTATTAAGGCCAGGCAGGAATCCCTGTCAAAAATTCCCATTTTCTTTGCATGAACCCATTAAGTTCCTGAGTGAGAATCAGTGAAGTGTGTCCACCATTGTTTTGAGAATTTAATTTGGCGTTGAAATGTAATGAAAGCACACTGAAGGTGAGGAAAGCAGTTAGGAAGCTATAGCTGTGGTCGCTTCATGAGTACTGAGTTCCCCAAACTGGGAGACAAACTATAGGAATGGGAAGTACAGGTGCCAGGAGTCAAGCAAACTGCGGCAGGCAAATAGCAGCCCCTTGCCTTGATTGTCATGTTTAAATCCAGCTGAGCTAGTTTCCCATCGTTCCATGAATAGAGTATTAGGTAGGACCTCTCTCCCGTGGTTGAGTTCCATCTCTGGAACTCAGAGAACGTGATCATCCCAGCTTGTCCTTAGAATTAGTATATTTTCTTGAAGAAGGGGGATGGTCTCTCATTGGCCACATATGAGAAGAATTAATGCCATCAATCATCTCCGAGATAAGCTGGCCCTAGAAACCAAAAGGTCAAAAACTTTTATTAATCGGGGAACCTAGAATGTACACAATTCAGACTGAAATGACTTTCTCAAAGAGCGATCTGAACAAAGAGAATTTTGCCAAGGGCAAAAATGAAGAAAAACAGTACATAGCATGCCCAAGGGTCACTGGAAACATTTTTTGAAGCAATAACATGGGACAATATGTCATTATTATGAAACAGAAAGATTTGAGTCCAGTGTAAGGGGAAAGAGCTGCATTGTTTCTGTTTCTGTTATGTTTGTGCTGGTGGTTTTTTTGTGCTATGGTCACTGTTTTGAAAGGGTGACCAGTTAGATGCATGGCATATGATTGAGGTGGTATTTCCATGAAGTATTTGCATTTTAGTCGTTCTTTCATATTTCTAGATGAAAGCTTAACCCTAAGGCATGTGCTAAGATGAATCACAAGTCTCAGAAATATTGTCCTACAGTAATGCATTGACTGCAAAAGGAATTCATGTGTACTTATGGGCAAATTCTGGCACAATTAATGCCCCAAATCTAATCTTAAATTTCTAAATCATAATTTCTATTCATAAATATTTCATTTGAGCTCCTAGGTATTTCTTAATCAAAACTCCTACCACCATCCATGTATGTTCTAGTCAATCAATCAAATGGAAAAGAACTGTAGTTTTATAAAAATAGAAAAATTATCCAATTTCCTTTCTACTTCTCATGTACACAAGAGAGGCAGAAAAAGTCCCCACGCCTGACTGGCCCTCCTTTCCTTCATTCAGAGACATGGGACGGGATAGTAAGAGGTCCTGTGGTTCATGTCCCGGGGCGCCCTCCCTCCTTCAGCTCCACCAGTCAAGTCTTGCCACTCATGACCTCCCTGATGCCTGGACCAGTGTCTCATTAGTTCTTTTCCTAGAGGTCATACTGGGGATCCAGTGGGCCATGGAACCTATTTTCAGGAAAACTGTCTAATTTTTTTTTCTATAAATTTTGTCTGTAGAGAAAACCCTTCGGGTTTCTTGTCCACATTTGCATGGTTTTGAATCTGGCTGGCATATAACCCGCTTTGACATCTGTAATGAAATTACACCTATCATCTCTCAGTAATTTGCTTCCTGATACAAGGAATGGGAAATGTTTGTTAGGTCATACAATAACTCTATTTTGAAGTCATTCAAATTATATAGAATTCTTTGCAAATAATGGTAGTGAGTTCATTGCAATTTAAATTCACTTTCTTATCAAAATTATTCTTTCTCTTCTTGGCATTTCATAGCTGTGCCTTGTATACTTCTGCATTGTAATTACACGTTTTACCTCTATTTATAGAATATAGAGAATCTTGTGCAATTTCCCTTTTATTTGCATGAAGAATTATTTTTAATGAGAATTTGTGAGTCATTGAAATCTAGTTCTATAGAAATACACATCCAGTATAAGCCCAATTTGTCTCCTGAATGACATATAAAGTAAAATAGAATGTACTTTTTAAAAGATTTGCTACTATTGAGTTGATCGTGTTGTATTTTGATAAAAAGTCTCTGAACTTCAGAGCATTCTTTTTCATGATTGAGCTCCCGTTGACTCACAAAACATTTTGGTGCCACAAAAGCAGCACCATTGTATAATTTCAATCATACAATAAAGTAGGAAAGAAAATGAAGAAATTCTAGGTTGTAATGCCAGATCTGATAAAATTTTTGCCTGGTCCCTTTATATTAACATAGTTCACCGTGGCCTACATGCCCCACCAGGGCAGATGTCTGCCGTTCTCGTCCGGAACTGCTCCCTGACCTGTTCCTGACCCGGCACTGTCTGCCCCCGTTTAGCACAACATGGAGGCAAGTTGTTTTCTCAGAGGGTCTCAACTCACCCGGGGATGTGTTTGCCTTATGCTTCTCGGTTTTGTTGGCATATGTGTATTACATGCTGAAAGTAGATGCATATTGTAAAAATATGCATATTGTTTCAGAAAATAGATGCATATTGTAAAAATGGCATCTGGAATCCTCTAAGACTATATTTCATAAAAACATATTGGTTTAATTTCATGTAATATATTTTTGTGTCTTCCCAATGGTAATGGCCCTTCTTTAATATTTAATAAAGTAAAATTAACACAGTGTTACCATAACAATTCACAATAATCCAAATATGCCCTAAGCAGTATTTTTTTAAATATTTGTTTGGGTTTTTTTTTTAGCCCATGCCTATAAAAAAATGTCTCCAGAAGTTTTGAGAAGGATTAAATTCGCAGGTAGACAGTAATACCTTAATAGTAGAATTGAATATGCTTTCTATGTGCTAGACATATTCTAAGAACTTTGCGTGTTTATCTCGTTATCCTCACAGTTATTATCCTCATTTTACAGATAAAGAAACTGAGGTACAGAGTTAAATACATTGCCTATAGACACGCAGCTAGTAAATGGTAGAGCAGGGACTCAGTAAACTAAGTTAGTCTAATTCCGAGCTGTGCTTCACCACCACCCCTCTGCCTGAACAAGACATGTGCCCACAAGAATGCTTAATCAGTTAATAAAGGAAGCCCTTGGCCTTGGGAGTTCTGGTCACTGCTATGTGTACATGACAAATAAGGTCTCATATGGAAGTCAAAGCTATTACCCTGCTGCCCATTCACATCGAATAATAAATCTAAAGGCTGTCAAGGTTGTTACACTGCACCTGTGGTCCTAAACATCCATTCCATGGTCATGCATATGGTGTGGAATGCATGGGTGCCAGAGAAAGCGAAAAGAAATTCTAGGGCAAACAGTGCAATACGTTAGAGAGGCCCTTCTGCTTCAAGGAGGTGTGCTGGCAGTGTGGGGCGTTTTCGTATCTCTAGCGTGGCTGCTTGTATCTGAAAATGAAAAGCTCTTGGAAGTGTGGTGTCAGTGTGGTTTGCTCACAGGTATGACGTTTGTCTGCATTGATAGAAACAGTCATAATTAAGGCTTGCTTTTTGTACCTCATTGCCTGCCCCAATCCCACCTCTTCCCTCCTGCAGTTCTTCCATGAGAGCCCAAGCCATGTTTTATTCACACAGGATTTCTTCTGCTTCTCAGAAGAAATTACCTGATGATTAGTTTAGATGTGATTTCCTACTCTTTTCCAAGCCCCTTTCCATCCGAGCTCAGTGTTTGTGTTTTAACAGAAGAATCTGGAAAACAAGTGGCCTTGAAGATCTAAAGGAAGGAAAAATTCAATCCTATTATTATATTCAAGGAGTTGAATTCCATGCAGAGGATTTATCCCCGTCCACAAATCCCTCAGTTCACCACACAATAAAACTATCTACTGATAAATCTCCCGCTACTTAGATTATAATAATTTCAGGGATGCCTTTTAGATAATGATCGTAATAAATATGTACTTTTTCCTGAAATAGGATCATTAGTAATAAACTGTGGCTTTGCAACATGCATTTTATTTACATTTGTATTGAGTTTTAGTATCGCCTTATTAACAAGGATTTCATTCCAGATAGTACTTGCTTTTTTCTTGATCCTAAGTAAGCTTGTGCAGAGCCAGAGCTCTTACCCTGACCTCTGTCTTACTCCTCTCCCCCTCTGCTGTCAGTGCGTTCACCCCTGATGTCCCTTGGACAAGCGAGGGACTGTCTCCACAGGGCTTTTGCACTGTGATTCCCTCTGTCTGGAACACTTTTCCTGCATATGGATGGCCCCATAGCTTGCTGCCTCTTCTTCAGGTCTTTGCTCAAATACCACCTTCTGGTGAGCTAGTTCCCAATCTTATGGTGAGGAAGCATACCTGTGCACATACACGTACACACACACACACACACACACACACACACACACACACACACAATCTTCAGTCCCTATCTCCTGCTCCAGTTTTATTTTTTTCTCCATAGTACTTACCACCTGATTATTTTGTTGATACCTGTCTCCTTCCACTAGAATAGAAGGTCCATGAGGGTAGGCACTTTTGTCTCTTGTGTTTACTAATGTTTCCCAGGGTCAAGAATACTGCTTGACATATAGTACATGCTTAATTTGCTCAGTGAATGAATGAATGTAGACTTGTGAAAATGTAAAGTTTTAGCCTATTGTCAGATAACTAAATAAATTCTGCCTCACTGCTGTGGAATACTCTGACTTCCCAAGACTCAGCAATGTCATAGTTTAGAACCCAGCATACTCACAAATTCTGCTAGCAGGAGGAGGGGGTGTTGTGGCTTTCCATTGTTAAACACGGAGGTGGAGTTGGAAAACCATCAAAAGAAATGTTCCTCTCATTTTTTGGAGCAAATGAACAAATCTAGCATTTGTTTTTGAGAACAAATACTCTTCGCAAAGAACAGAAACTGTTCCCACAATCTTTGAAGTATGTCACTGGTCCTTTACCCAGTAGCTGGAGAAGCAAGTATCCTAGTGACAAACATGGGCTTTGTTGGGATGAAAGCTAATCATAAGTTTACAAAAACTGATTGGGCATTTGGCTTGTGACTAATTCCTGGCAGCGACACAAAGGAGGCTCTTAACAGGCTCAGCCACGTATACTTTAAGGAAAGACCCTTGTCCTCAAAGAAATTCAATTTTTTGCCCAGGGCTCTCTCTTAGATTGAAATAATGCATTGCTCAAGATATAAGTAACATTATATAAAGAGGAAAATGGATTACTTGGGAAGAGGGATGATCATTATTTGTTTCTTAGAGGGGTTTTTTCCCTCCGTAATTCATTTTACAATTTTCTAGTTGTAAAACTATCAGAGACCATTGAGTCAGAACAATGTCCCTAACAGCCTCCCCGTTGCAGGGTCTGTGTTTTGTGGTATGAACACTCAAGTCAGAGTGCTTCCTATCAGTACAGTAAAAAAAAAAAAATCTATCAATCCTCAAGGCCTGCCCTTGATGCTGTAGTGATTGCAGGGTACCAGGAGTACCCCCCACCCCCCATAATCCCTTTCTCTCTTAAAAACTTATCCTGCCTGCTAGCTAATGCCTAAACTTCCGCTTGCGCTTGTTTTTATTCATTCAGTTCTCTATTTATTGAGTTGTTATTGCTTCAACCACGTATCAGACATGGGATTAGCAGCTGCGTTGCCTGTACACTCTCCCACGTGCCAGGGACTTTAAACTTTGGTCCCCTGAGGAAGGGAAACTGCTGCGGTTTCAGGCACCTGGAATGCTTTAGTGGCTCCATATTTCCGCTTTTTCCGGTGAGACCAGGACACCAAATGCCAGAGGGGAAAGAGAAAGGCTGGCACCTGTGTACGGAGACAGGCACAACTGGGAAATACAAAAGGGAAGTGCTCCCAAATTTAAAATGTTATAGAAGCCCAGCCTTGGCCACCAGGCGTAGGGATAAAAAGATGCCAACTACTTGAAGACCTGTGGTTCTCTGAATAGTTGCCCTGCTTTTCTATCTTTATCAGGATGCTGGAGCATGTGAAAGGGTGTCAGTTAAAAAAAAAAAACGTGCAGATTTCCATCTATCACCACATGAGCTTTGTATCTGGCAGATAGCCCCTGGGAGCTCCATACTAGCTTGGGGCGTTCCTGCAGCAGGCTCAGTGGGGCCCTTTGCGAAAAATGTCAAGTGCAGAAGCCCAGGATATAAAAGAGCTACGCCACTCGGAGCTCTTCCTCTTGGCCTCTCCATAGTGCCCTGAAAAGGCGCTGCACAGCAGGCTGTCCTCGGCCAGGATGCTGACCGCAGGGGTACTTGGGGGTGGTCACAAATGCTGTTCTCTATCCGTGGACACAATGGCCCTTCAGCATTGTTTTCATGTGCCAGACTCAGGGTTCAGACAGCCTAAGCAGACAATGTGAGGCCTGGCTTTGTCAGTAACAAGTAGGGAACAGGGAGAAGTAACCTAACCACTGGGGGCCTCACTTTTCCCTATCTGTAAAATGGGTAAATGTTTGGATTTGGAGAGGTGTAAAAGAGTTAACATACATGCAGAGAACCTGGGACAGACTAAGCCCTCAAAAGAAAGCAGTCGTTTAAAAATAAATAAGACTCAACCCTAAATGATATGGAATTCTTCAATTTCAGGGGAGAAAAAAGTAAAAGAGTATATTTAATAAAGGCCAAAAGAAATGGACAGTCTAGCAATCGTTTAATCGCTTTTTCTCCCACTCTCGACCCCTGTGTAATTAACAGTTCTGTTCCAAATTATGTATGTGCAGTATTTGCACCCCTTTTTACTATAGACAAAAAGTTTCGTATGCATGGTGATGCAAATGGGGACTTAAGGGATGCCGATGTTATAATGAGCCAGAAGTTAATGAACAGGAAACTGAACAAGAGTGGGGCAGACAGTTGGCACCAGAGGTGGCTTCGGGGCCGGACGTATAAACCAGACCTGTCCAGAAAGGGGAATTGATCCGGAAGACGAGAAGAGTGGGCTGGGCCGGGGGCTGCTTCCGGACTGGCTGAGAACCCAATTAACGGCGAGCCGACCGAAAACCACAACGCAGGCCACTCCTTGCCCCAAGCAAATGAGTGGGCCGTGAAGGGTGCTTTCCACCACGCGGATGGTCCGCAGGCCATTTACCCCAGGCCTCGAATACACTATTTTACCTTGTTTACTCTTGGTTCAAGTGTATTCGTTCTGTTACCCAGATAAGTTACACATTTCTTCAGGGCTGAGGCAGTATTTTCTGCAATACATCCCTCCCCCCAGAAGGGCTGCCACATAGCAGGTGCATTTGCATAAGGCAAGGTACAGGGGAAAATGGAAGCCACCATCGGGATTTCTAAACAAGCGAATGGACTGGAAAGGCAGAAACTGCAAAAAAGGGATGTTGGAGGAATGAAAAGCAAGAGGAGGCAATAATACCTAGATCAGAAGCAGCTACCATCGCTGGGCTGGAGCCCATGAACTTGCTCGATTGATGCTGGATCTGCTCGCGAGGCGCGGTCGCAGCAGGCTTGGAACCAATGGAAAGCACTGCTGTGTCCTGAGCTGCCGGGGGCCAGAATGACATGAGCGCCACTGCGACTGCAGCAGCTGCCGTCAGCTGCTGCCTCATTTGGGGTCAGAACCGTGTATTTTTGTCCTCATTTTGCTTCCTTATTGTGCACCAGTACCTCCAATTAGCAGAGGCAAATGGAGAGACACCTGGTAAGGGGTGTGGAAAGTGGGACAGGCGCGGCGCTGCAAGACAACAGAGGAGTAATTGGCACATGTGTTAAATGGAAAGAGCACTCGATTTAAAATCGGAAGGCCTGAAATCAAGCCCATTCTAACGCTCAGTAGTCACGTGATCCCAGCCAAGCGACTTAGCCTCGCAGCGTCAGGTTTTTGGCTTGTAAAGTGAGAGTAATAATAGTACCACCTCATAGAGCTTGAGGGAGGACTGATGAGATAAAGCACAAGGAAACCAGTCAGAAATGACAAAGATCTGTGTCACTGTTACACAGGGTTGGTAGTAATTATCAAATTCACTGCTGAGGAGATGATGAGAAGATCTTTTTGTATAAACTAGAGCTTTCTGCCGGTCTCTCAGTTTACTGCATGCCCTTAGACAACCCCTATGATACAGCAAAACATGACTAAGTTGGGGGAGATGTGAGATCCGTGGTCCTTGTCAGTTTAGCCGATTAAAAAAAAAATGTTTTTTCACAATTCTCTTTTGATGGGTCACATCCAAAGATCAGCAGCTGAGCCCTCTTAGCAGCAGGAAGGAAGGGCAGCTAGCCTTGGGTTACACAAATGAACTTATTAAGAGGATTTATAAAGCCATCTAGTTAATCAGAAAGGAGGGGAGTGAAAGAGCCCTTCTTAGCCAAGCCACGATCACCCGCTGGACAATTAGAGGCACAGTTCCATTGTGCTGTGGTAGCCCTCAGTTGGGGTCAGGCGTGCGAGCTAGGATCCAGCTGGTGGGTGGCTGCAGTGAGGCTGCTAATTAATCACAGAGGGGTGGAAACCCAGGATGAGGTGTTCACACCCTTTGATTTCAAATGGCCCGGTTCCACTGCACTGACCGGCATTCCCTAAGTCGACCCCTGTTAGATTTCTAGGAATTGTGGCACACTGGGTCCTCATTTACAAGTTGCCAGGGAAGTTCCTTAGGCAAACTGTTAATTTTGGCCTTGATTGGTTGAAGATAGGGTTTAATTTCTTTTAGATTGGAATAAAATGCTAGTTCAACCAGCTTGGGGATTTAGTGGATTTAGCAGTTAACATTTTATGCTGATAACCATAGCTAATTCTTTCCCGGTGCTTTCTCTGTGTCAGACATTATTCAAAGCACGACATAAGCTCATTTAACCTTCCTAATAACCCTGTGAAGTAGGAACTGTGATCCCCAATTTTGCACAAGAGGAAATGAAGGTCCACAGACCTTGAATAACTTGCCCAAGTTGGTCAGTGGGGAACCAGGCTCCAAGCCCAGGCCAGGCAAATGTTCTCGACCACTTGGAAGCACTGCCTCTCAAAAATCAAAACTTCTTTCATGTCTCTTCTTTTTGATGATTGTTCACCTAACTTGATGTGGCATGTTTAAGAATACAAACTTCTGTGGATAAATCATACCCCTGATTAGCAGTCCGAGTCTCTAAGACTCAGATGGCTTCATCATTTTGAGATGACCCTTTCCAACTCTGATATTATTTCAGTACTCCGACTTACCAAGAATTAAGGTTTCTAACACAGTGTCTTCACAAGTAATTTATTACCAAAAAGGACCAGAATAGGCATCTGGTGTCAAGGGAAACTTGGACATGTGCTTTTTCAGATAAGGAACCAGCCCTAAGGAGACCCACAGCTACTTAACAGCAGCACAAGATCTGGACAGCATGTGGTCCTGGATGCATTTCTTTAGCACCCAAGTCCTGAACCATGAAGCACTACTGAATCTATGGTTGCCTTTAAAGACAATCACTTTAAAGACAGTTGATTACATATCAAAATTTGAGTTGCTGGCTTTTTAAAAGAAATCAGATGGTCTGGCAACACTGGGTATGTGTTCTCCAGATCATAGTCAGCTAAAGCTGAGTAGTAGCAGGAAATGTAAACTGGGGCAGCCACTACAAAAAATGGTATGGAAGTTCCTCGACAATAAGCAGGGCCTGAGTCTCTGTTCCTCTGCTGGGAGGATTCATTCTTTTAACTCTGATGGCTTGGTGCCCTTAAACCTGAGACCACATAAACCTGGGTTCAGAACAAAGACTTCTTGATTCCAGTCAAGCCTTCTTTTCACACCATCACACTGTTCTTTCAAAAACTTATGTCTGTTTACAATTCAGATACTTTTTTTTAGTGTTTTAGTTTAAGATTATAGTCAGGTTCCAACTCCTCTTATGGGATGATAAAATTGTGCCTCTTCATTTCTTCCCCTCTTCTCCTTTTCTCTCCCCTCTCTTTCATTCTCCAAGAATTTGTGGTAATAGATTCATTTCAGGCAAGGTCAAAAG
Organism: Phataginus tricuspis; assembly: GCA_029783875.1. Classification (NCBI taxonomy): domain Eukaryota; kingdom Metazoa; phylum Chordata; class Mammalia; order Pholidota; family Manidae; genus Phataginus; species Phataginus tricuspis. The sequence continues at coordinate 3,546,525 of JAQQAC010012171.1, read as the reverse complement.
AGACATTGATCACTCTCCTCATATATACACAACAAATATATTTATAAACTGGTAATACACCAAATTAGATATACAGTTGGCAAATAAGCATGCTCCCACATCATATGTCATCAGAGAAATGCAAAATAAAACAAACAACAACAATTGTATGGAATCACAAAAAACCCCAAACAACCAAAGCAATCTTGAGAAAGAACAAAGCTAGAGGCATCACATACCTTGGTCTCAAACTATATTACAAAACTGTAGTAATCAAAGCAGTATAGTATTGGCATAGAAACAGACACATAGGTCAATGGAATAGAATAGAGACCCTAGAAATAAACCCACTCATATATGGAAATGTAAATTGGGCAGCTGCTATAGAAAACAGTAATGGAGGTTCCTCAAAAAATTCAAAATAGAAATACCATATGGTTCAGCAACTCCACATTTGGGTATTTATCCAAAGAAAATGAAATACAAATGTCAGTAAAATTGCAATATTTCCAGAATCTCTCACCTGGCCTTAGTCCATCTCCATATGAACAGGTGATTATAAGCAGTGTGGAGAGCAAGCACACACCTGGACTGGAGAGGTTTGGTGGGACCTTCGGAGTTGGGTCGTGTGAGACACGGACAAGCAGAAGTAGACAGCTGCTTGTAAGCAATAAATGGGTTCCTCCCACTTTATTTATCCCTTTGACTGATTTCGGCTTTAAAGGTTTATTTGCCCCAGGCTGGGAATACATTTTTCCCCCAGAGTTACAACAAAACCTGAAAAGATAGGCACCCTGTCTTGACTGAAGGTTTCAGCCCCAGGCAAGTTCACTGTAGATTCAGTGAGACTGAGAAATGACAATGGAACATTCTTGGGGTCGAAGGGTTTATACCCGGCTTTATTCTCCCTGCAGTAGGTCAAGTGCTAGAATCACGTCTGTATCCAGCAATCTGCAGGCCCATAATCCTCTGCCTCTGCCCAGAGGCAGCGCTGTTTATATAGTGACTCAGTCAATAATAGCTTATTGCCTACTGGTGTGGAAGTATTAGCCCAGCAGCAGGCCAGTTACATCATCAAGGAGTTTAGGGTCAGGTGAGAATCCTGGCCATAGGAACTTCCATTTTCCCCACACACCCCCAATTTCGTGCATTATTATTTACAATAGCCAAGTTATGGAAACAACCTAAATGCCCACTGATGGAAGAATAGGTAAAGGAACTGTATTATATATATATACACAGTGGAATATTATTCAGCCAGAAAAACAAGTACTATATGTTGTCGCTTATATGTAGAATAAAAAAAAAACATACACACAAGCTCATAGATACAGAGAAAGGATTGGTGGTAGATGCAGGGTGTTGGGGATATGGTGGTGGGAAATGAGTGAAAGAAGTCAAAAAGTACAAACTTCCAGTTATGAAATAAATAAGCCCTGGACCCATGTGATGTACAGCATGGCAATTATAGTTAATAACACTGTATTGCATAAAATATTGCATATAAGAAAATAGATCTTGAAAGTTCTCACTTCAAGAAAAAAAATGTATACCTATGTATGGTCACAGGTATTAACTAGACCTATTGTGGTGGTCATTTCGCAACATATGCAAATAAATAATGTTGCACACTTGAAACTAACGTATGTCAATTATACCTCAAAAAACAAACAAAAAACCCCACAACAACAATGAGATAATACTAGACACCTGTCAGGATGCCCAACTCCAGAATACTGAAAACATCAAATGTAAATGAGGATGTGGAGTAATAGGAAATCTTGTGCATCGCTGGTGGGAATGCAACATGGTGCAGCCACTTTGGAAGACAGTTTGGTGGTTTCTTACAAAACTAAACATACTCTTACCATCTGATTCAAAAACTGTGCTCCTTGGTGTTTACCAAGTGAGTTAAAAACAGGTCCACACAAAAACCTGCACATGGATGTTCACAGCAGCTTTATTCATAACCGCCAGAATTTGGAAGCAACCAAGATGTCCTTCAGTAGGTGAATGGATAAATAAATGGTGATATGTCCAGACGAAGGAATATTATTGACGGCTAAAAAGAAATGAGCCATCAAGCCATGAAAAGACATGAAGAAACCTTAAGTGCATATCACTAAGGGAAAGAAGCCCATCTGAAAATGCTATGTACTGTGTGGTTCCAGGTATTCTGGAGAAGGTGAAACCATCGAGACAGTGAAGAGATCTTGGTTGCCAGGAGTTGGGATGGGAGGAAGGGATGGATAGACAGAGCACAGAAGATTTTTTAGGGCAGTGAAAATACTCTGTATATTACAATGATACATGTCCAAATAATGGCTACATTTGTCCAAACCTATAGAATGTACAACACCAAGAGTGAATCCATACATAAATTATGGGCTCTGTGTGATTTTGAAGTGTCCATGGAGGTTCCTCAGGGGTAACAAATGTCCCACTCTGGTGGGGGATGTTGATGATAGGGAATGGTCAGCATGTATTAGGGGCGGGAGTATGTGGGAAAAACTCTTGTACCTTCCTTGCAATCTTGTTTTGAATCTAAAACTACTGTAAAAACATAATCTCAAAAAAATTTTTTTTAACTAAAACACTGGTGTTTCTGTCATTTAGGCAGTCCTTAAGACTCATGTTTAACAGTCAGGAGAAACCATTTTGAGAAAGAACAAACTCTTTGGAATGGACTTGTCTTTCTCTGTGTTGTTATCCTAATCATAAAATTACATTAATTCTCATTTTCTAATTATGTGTCATCAGGCTCATGACCTCTAAGCACTTGCTTGCTATCTTATATTTTTAATTCAAAAATAAATTACATAACGAAACTAATTCTATTTTCCATTAAGATAATGCATTTTTAATTACTCAGAAGGGAGTCAGATTAAGTAGCATTTACCCAAAGTAAATGCAGGAGATAAAAAAATATTTCCATGGCCTGTTTAGTTCAAAACACTCATGTATAAAAATGAATTTGGTGTTGGGTTAGAGGTATATGGAGGAGGGAGTTGACCAGAAACATGGCTCTTTTCTTTTGTTCTTACATATTTCATGTGCTAATAGCTGAGCGACTAGATTCTGGGTTCACCAGTTTTCTCTGTAAAACCATTGGAAATGTGACTAATCCCAAGAGGCTTTGTTCATGTGCATGTACAGATTGCCTCTGAAAGTGCCCAGATGTGAGCACTGTAACTCCAGCTTTGTAATGTTGTTTATCTGGCAAGAGAAGCCCTACTCACGGTAGTTAGTTATCTTTTTTACATTTGCCATGGTCCAGCGGTATTGCAGAGCTTTGCAGCTTCCGAAGCTAGCTGATGACAATCAGCAGATTCTAAAGCCTTTTCAGAATCCTGAAAGAGAATAGATAATGGCAGTGAACAAAGCCGAAATGACAAAAGGAACAATGGATATTCAAATGTTGATGCAATTTAGCTTCCCCCAAAAAAACTATTACAGTTCATTTTCTTTGATTAGCTTTTCAAGTTTTGACTTTAATTCTTCATTGTTTAACTTCTGTAAGATGACATTCAGAAAAACATGACCACATGAAATCTGTCAGAAATGTTTAGATAGTTGTCATCACAAGGAGTAAAACTGCCTGCTTTGTTCTGTAGTGTTTGAACCCACTCTGTCCTATGCAGATACTTCTGATCCAACTTTTTAAGGTCATAAATGATTTCTTTTTAAATGTTTGCAGGAAATGGTTTTTAGCTTTTGGACCAGATAGGAATGGCGTTTGGCTGACAAAAACTTGAAAAAGTGAATTAAATGAAGTAGTAGTATTTTGACTGAAGACAAAGAAGTCTGGCAGGTCAAGACTTGGGAAAATACAGCGCAGACTGTGATCAAGGCACGAGATCCCTCTTGCTCTCTGCTCTTCCCTCCTTAGGTTGTGCTCCGAGCCCGCGTTCTCTGTTTGACTATTGGCAATGCTCGCGTTTCACGCAGCAATGGGAGTAGGGCAAAGGGATGCCTGCCTCATGGCAGTGTTATTTTTCCATCTGATGTGTACTGAGTTTAGCATGGAATGTTGACCTTTGAGACTTTGAGGTGACATGGAATTTCAGAATTTGCCGAGATTAATGTATAGACCTACTGATTGTATAAAACCTTGCAAGTTTACATTTAGTAACGCCATAGCTTGCCCCAAATGTGGGAAATGCATCTCATCCTCTTTTGGGTTTCCTTTTAGGAAAGGAGGAACCCCCCAATGCCATTTTTAGATTACAGTGGTTCTCAAATTCAGTGTGTATTGGAATTACCTGCAGGGTTCATTGCCATACAGACTCAGATTCTAATCCCCCCCCCCTTGCTGACTCGGTGGGGCTGGAGTGGGCTCAAGAACCTGCCTTTTTAACAAGTTCCCGGGTGATGCTGGTGGTCTAAAGATCACACTTTAAGAACCATTGAGTTAGAAGAATTTTATCTTCAACGGGTCAAAATTCCTGCTAGTGATGAATTCCCAGATGAGGCTCTGAAGCCTTAACTTCTGTGACTTAGATGTTGATTCCGTTTAATTCAATAGTCGCTTCTGAGTGCCTACTCTGTGCCTGACCCTGAACAGACAATGCTCATCAGGAGAAGAGAAGCAAAGATGGGTCAGACAAAGACTAAAAGCTTACAAACATATGTCAAATACCTAAATAATCACACTGTGAGACAGAGAATCTGTACTTTTCCTGTTTATACTGTTTAAACTGCTTGCAATGTATACAGGATTTTAATGGGTGCCGAATTCTTCGATCACACTATTCCAGTTACTCCAGTGGTCACTCTGCATTTTCATGTGAAACAGGGAGTTGTGTCCTGTAACCACCTCGAGTCCCAGGGGACTTCTGTTTCGGAGAAGTCCCAGACCAATTCACAACATGTGCTATTCCAAACAGGCTCAACTTTACCATCCCCTGATCCCCCCAAAATATAGAAATGGATAAATGCTTTCACAAGCAGTAACAGAGAACCAAGTCTAAGTCATAACCTTTGGACAAAGAAAGAACCGTATCTCCTCCCACAGAAGGCAAATTATATCTGCATCAAAGATAAAAGTAAGCAAATTTAGTAGTAAGGGCCCATATGCTATGTGGCATCTTTTTTGGTAAGGAAAAATACTTTCCCAACTGTTATTGGAACGTCTAATGGAGAACTCCCCACCATTCCCCCTGGCTCCTGCAGATTGCTAATTTACCCTGAGAAGCATTTAGAGGGTGGAACTGGTAGTGGGGGCAGGTTCTAATGTAATTTAAACTGCCTACCAACCTGAGGAAGGATTAATGTCACCAATAAAATAGGCTGTTAAGCAAAGACAGGGAAATACAATAAATGTGTGACTCCAATAAAGTGAGCTAAAAATAAGCTTCTTATTGAATCTAAACTAACTGGCATATAGACATATTTACATTAGCTTACTTATGGTTCTCAAAACACTATATAGATGTACATGTGCCACTGAGAAACCATTTCTAATACATGCATTTTAATGTGAGAAAATGTACTTGGTAAAGAGTTCGATGAACAAACCACCTTTATGTGGCTGTAAAAGTTTCCTATTTGGGATTTCTTAAGATTTAAAAACTCAAGTACTGGAACCACACTACTTAAGATGTGCCCAGAAATAATAAAAACAACATATCTGATGCTATAGATGCTAAAGTGGAGTAGAAAGAGGGTGGGCCCAGGAGTAACATAGACCTGGCTGTGAATCATAGACCTGCCATTAAATAGCTGTTTATAAAATGGGAGGAATGCCTACCTCACAGGATGTGGGAGAATTAAATAAAATAAGGTACATAAAGTATTTAGAAGAACAGTTGATACATATTGACCACTCAGTAAACACTTTCTCCTCTTCCTCCAATCTTTCTTTTCCACCTCTTCCTCCTCCTTCTGATTCTTCCTCCTTTCTCTCCTCCTCCTCCTTTTTGTTTTATTCCCATTTCTGTGTTTCAGTGAGTATTGTCCTGCTCCAAAGAAGCATCTCACTGAATCTCTATCAATATTTTCACCTTTGAGGTTGAATTTGATTTCTGAAATGGTCAGATGTCATTTACAACTGACACTGTATCTGTGGTCAAGGCCAGTGAGCATGGCTCTGAAGCAGGGGTCTGTGAGCTGCTCCTCCAAATCCGGCCCTCTGCCTATCTTGTATGGCCTGTGAGTTTTAAATGGTTTTTACATTTTTAAGTGGCCGAAAAACAAACAAAGAAGACTATTTCATGTTGTGAAAATTACATGAAATTCAAATTTCAGTGTTTGTAAGTAAAATTTTCTTGGAACCCAGCCATACTCATCTGTGTAAGTATTGTCTGTGGCTGTTTTTATACAGTAATGCCAGAGTACAGACTTTGCAACACAGAGTCTATGGCCACAAAGCCTAAAATAGTTATTATTTGACTCTTTACAAAAGAAGTTTGCTGACCGCTGTTCTAAAAGAATGAAACGTGTGAATTTTAATTGGTTTCTGAGGGCAGCCCTGAAAGGGGGGCTTTTGGGAGGAGCTGCCGCAGCAGGGCCGGAATGAGTGCTGGGCTTCCAAGGTGACCGAGGCGAGGAGAGAATTCAAGGGGATAGATGCTGGTGTGTCTGATAGAATCGCCTACACAACAAAAATCCGTTTCTCTGCTCTCTCACCATGCCATTCACTCCTGACAAAATGTAGTGAATGATAACTGTAAACAAAGGGGTGTTGTTATGAGCTTCTCAATGCTTTTAGATAATTTTATCTATGAAGCGATCAGGGCACTGGTCTGAGGGAGGCAGACTGGGGGTACAGTAAGGTTTCGCTGACACCATCCCTCTAAACAGTTTGGGCCGGCATCTCAGAATATCTAATAACAATGTAAATCCCTCCCCTTCTCCTGATTCGTCTGTTATCCTTGGGAAATCCATTGTCTTCTGGAACAAGCTGGGAATTCTATTGTATCTCTTTAGGAGAAGGACTGACCAGATCAAATATCCACCTGCAAACCCCTTGTAAAGCTTTTTTTAGAAACAGATTGAAACTCATCACATATTCCTTGATAGTACCCCTTGATGGAGCCAGTACTGGCAGTTGTGAACAAATGTGTATTGTTTTTTCCTTTTCAGTTAAATGCAAACAGCTATTCCTGGGAGGATTAGTGATACAGTGTTTTACTCTAAAGGAATCAAACTGGGTGAATAGGAAGGGGTGAGAGGTCGGTTTTCTCTGTAGCCATGTGGAAGACACCATGTGATCTGGTATCCAATGATAGAGACTGAGAGAGGAAGCAGAGGAGTTAAGCCAGTGGACATAGAGCTCAGATGCTCAAGTTAGGTCAGCGAATTTAATAAGCTAATGGACACCACCTGTCAATCGTGTCAGGCTCCTGCGTCTTCAGAGGGCATCTGTCCTCTCTTCTCCCATCTCCCCCAGCCCATTGCTCATGTGGCTGCTCAGTCATTCAGGGAGTAGGTCCATGAGCCCTTGCACTGCACAACTCTGATTAGCCAGCCACTCATTCAGTTGAGTCCTGATTATGTGCCAGGTGCCCTGACTGCAAGAGACACAAGCAGAACAGGAAGTGTTTCCTGCCCTCCCCAGGGAGGCGCTTCTGGGCCCCAGTGGAGACAGACTGGTAAACAAGTGTGTGGGCATCTGGTGGGCTGCAGACAGATGTCTGTCTGTGTGGGAGAAAATACCTTTCTGGGCACAGATGAGTAAGCTGACAGCTGCAGCTGAGTATAAGCCGTGGGCTGGGCCCCCCCCCACCCAGGAGGAGCCCTGACTCAGCAGGGAGCCTCCAACGGCTCCGTGGGGAGGACTGAGGCTCCTAGAAAGAGAAGGAAGGAGCGCCCTGGGCAGGAGAAGGGGTATTTAGGAAGGCGTGAGCACCGGACCCAGCAGCAGGGGCTGGACTGGCCGGACCCGCACATGGGTGGCAGAGGGGATCCTGAGCAGGTAGCAAATCAGGAGGGGCCAGAAATGCCAAGTGGAGTCCAAACATTATCCCAGGAACTCCGGGCCCCGAGCAGAAGGGTCATGCAAGCAGGATTTGTGAAGATGCTCTGCAAGGTGCATGGTACTGATGGTGGAGGCAGGAAGTCCCATTAGAGCTCTCAGAGTATCCACATGGGTGGTACTGCCTCAGAAGATGAAAATTAGAGAGGGGTTGAGGAGAGAGACACACCTGAAGTCCATGCTTGCTTTAGGTGGGGAGAAGTAGAGAGAAGGGCGCATACGCGTGGTTCCAGCTTGAGTGCAAGCACAGGAAAGGAGTTCAGACTGCCCTTTTGTAGTATGAGAAACTGTCTCACCTGAGAGGGATTTCAGCTCTGGGCAAGTTCACTCTGGATTCGGTGAGACCAAATAACGGCAACTGAACTTTTGTGGGTAAAAGGTCTAACACCAACCTTTATTCTCATGATAGCAGGTTGAACTTAGATTCATGTCCGTCTCAGGCAAGTCTGCATGCGGCAAGTGCGCTCTGCCTCTGGGCCTCTGCGCCCACCCCTTCAGGCTCTGCCTCCACTCCAGCCTCTGCTAAGCAGTGGGCGGAACTCTTCATATAGCAACACAGGCAATGAGGGCTTATCGCCCACATGTGCACAAGCATGTCCCTGCACAGTGGGCTAAGTATCACATGGTTGCACGAGCACAGTGGGTGAGTAGATCAGGATCAGGTGAGGATCCTGGCCTTCCTCAAAAAGTGGAACTTCCATTTTTCCCAACAGAAATGAAGATGGGGAGAGTAGCATCTGGGGCATGAGAGACGCATACAGGAAAAATGGAGAAGGAGAAGTCTACAGGGGCTGGGAAAGGACATCAGAGAGTGAGAACGTGAAGCCCAAGTGGGTCCTGGAGGAGGAGAGCGTGGGAGGGCAGCAGGCAGCACGTGCAGAGTAGTGCCACACGCTGCCACTGCAGAAGGGTCAAGTGGGACCACAGTGGAAACTGTCATTCCATGCTTCAGGACCCCTGGTTTAGAGATGCAGGGTCCTTCCAGAAGTGCTCCAACCTCCTTTCACTTCTTTTTGCTTCTGCCAAGTTGAACTATTCCATTTCCTGTGTGTCCCCCTCAATTTCCATCTCCTGCCCCTGTGCCTACTGGAATGAACACTTCAAAGTCCACATCAAATACCATCACCTTCAGTTTTGACTGAATTGGCATTGATTTCTCCCTTCTCTTGACAATCATAGCACTTTGTGTATCTCTGGGTCACACTAGTCACCTTCTACCTAATATTGTGACTACTGATGTAATTGTCTTCCTCTTTTCTGCTCAATTGCAGTTATGCAAATCATGTTTGCAGAATACCTAGGATTCAACTACTGGGTCATACTTAAGACATGTAATCATTTCTCGCTGATGATTTAAAGAATCCTAAAACTAACCAAACTTTAGCTTATTTTGAAAATTTAATGATTTGTGATATGAAATCAGTAAAACTTCTTAACAACTGTGGATAAAGTGAAGGTTCCTATGGCCAGGATTCTCACCTGGCTCTGGTTGGCTAGGTCACTAAACACAGGTGGCCAATATGTTGTTATTGACTCTATATAAAGAGCCCTGCCCAGTGCTCTGGGCGACACAATGGCACAGCTACCTGGCTGCAAGAGAGCAGAGATGAGACTGGAGGGGTGGCAACACAGAGGACAGAGACTGAGACAGCTGTGGGGAAGGAGAGGCCCAGAGGCAGAGACTGGCTTGCTGCATGAAGACTCGCTGTGAGTGGATGGGATTCTAGTGTTTGACCTGCCCCTGTGGGAATACAGTCAGGTATAAACCCTTTCACCCCAAGAACATTCCACTGTCATTTCTTTGGTCTCATTGAATCCATAGTGAACTTGTCCAGGGCTGAAACCCATTGGCAAGATACAGTATTCTCACATTGTTCATTTTCATAGATAATTTTCATTGTCTTTTGATTAAAAAGGCCAGGATACTTAGCCGGGAACAGAGAAGTGCTTGAAAACTCTGGTTCTGAGACTTGGTTGCACATTAGAGTCACCTGGGAGTTTTTAAAACACTGACTCTGGTGCCTAGGTTTTCCCCCAGAACTTCCGACTGAGTGAAGAGTGTGGCCGGGACGTTGTTAGGATTATCTCATTATTTGCATTTGAAGATCACAGCTCTTGCTGAAGACTGAATGTTCCTACATTGAAATCTGTGTGTACTTATAAAGCACAAATTTATTTTTAGCTGAAATATATTCCCTCTCTCTTTCTCCTTCTGCACCCTGCCTGTTACCCATGAGAGCAGAGTCTTCGAAGCATGACTGACAGCGCTCTTATCTCTGCCAGGAGATAAGAAATACCAATGTCTTCTATAAATGTGTTGCTTTGGCCAGTCACCAACAAACAACAAAAGCTTGAACATATAAAAATTGCATTTTGAGGTGATAAATGCCACTAATGGTAATAAGACCCTATATTTGCTTTGCTTTTATTAAAAAGTTCCAGCTAAACAGAAATTCCTATGTGAATGCTTTTGTCCAAGTGTTACATATTTCTAGTAATCCTGGCTCTAGAAAAAAAATGTATGAAAAGATTTCTTTCTCTAAAGAGAAATGAAAGAGAAGGAAAGAGAAGCACTCAGGTGTCAACCAGTCTATCCCAGACATTAGTAAAGTACTCCAGCTTCTGTTTAATGAGAGAAATTATTTCTTGCTTACCTTCCCTGTTAAAAATCTTAATTTTGGTCATTTCATTAGAAATAGTGTAACAGTATCTTATGTTCTTTATACTGTACCTTATTATACTGTTAAGGTCTGCTGGTTATGAAGAGCTTGGTATATTTAAGAGTACTAAGTAGATTATCATACATGGCTGCTTGGCTCCATGGGGCTGGTTCTCCTGCTCCTGGAAGACATCTCTGGGCTGAGCCACTCAGTTGCATTTAATCAAAAGTCTTCCAGACACTTGAATCCCTGAAACACTCTCAAATCTGTCACTGTTACGTCCTGTTTATTCATTCATCACAACGGATGAAGACAAAGCCCTGGGCCTTCCCTCCCCTCCCCACCCCGACCCTGTTAGTGCAGGTAGAGCAGCCCCCCAGCAGGGCGGCCGTTTCACGCTGCTCTCTCCTAAGTCTCCGAAGACTCCCTCCCTCCCAGCTCACAACCACCCCTGGGCACGTCTACCTGCATTGTCTGCTAAGAAGATCATAAGCCCTCCTCAGCCCCTGGGTAGCCAGCTGGAACCTCCAGCATCCTTTCAAATCCTTGCCCCATCCATTTCAGACACTTCCTGCCCTGTGAAACCTCTCTGATTCATAATCCCGGGGTAACAGGCCTTTCTCAGAGCTCTCATGGGGCATCATGCCATCCTTGGACCGTTTATCCCTTGTTTCTTTGCATGGCAGTTATTTATGGTATAGCTCCCAGTGTTATCTCTCTGCTCTACTCAGAGCTACTTAAGAACTCTTACCATTCTTTTGTTTGTTGCCCACAAGGTACGGGATAAAAAACAAAATGAATGTTAAAATAAAAATAAAGGCATTTATAAAATGTCTAGTTAGGTTATTGTGTATGTAAAATTAATATTATATATGTAAACAAGTGTATAGAAGACATGAGAAAATTCCTCAAGTGTTTAATTTTATTCACTTCATCAAGTTAAAGGGGAAGGTAGATTTCTGTTTTTATAGTTTTTCACATATTTTAAACTGGAAATACATGCACTGATTTAAAGCAATTTATCTAAAATAATTAAAGTTGTTCCATTAAGTCATTATCATATTTATTGTGCTATACCAGAGAGCAGGCAGCAAATTACTTATTTACTTTAGTGAGGAACCCATTTCTAAAGACTGTTGGGCTTTTAGAAGGATAGGTTTTTTACATCATTTAATTTTTAAGTGTATTGAATGCCTCCATTTTAAGAGCTTTTAGCATAATAGGCCTGTTGCTTCCCTGACTACTTTCTCTGTCTTTATGCAGAAGATAATTCATTGTTTTGTTATCTGTTTTTGACCTGGTACTGGTGATCATACAGACCAGACTGAAAGACATCTTATTAAATATTTAAGAAATCGTGTTACGGTGGCATTTGTGTCTTCTTTGTAACAGCTGCTAGCTGTACGCCAGATCCTTTATTTGATTATGTAAAATACAGTGACGTTGTTATTCCCATCAATCCAATTAAAAATGGACAAGGATCAGGCTATTTCTAGTAGCACCAAAGGGACTAAATGTGAGTTCTAGATGCGCCCATCGTAATTTCTGAAACGGGAAAAAATTAAGTTGAGATACAGAATCATGTGCATCATTTGGTGGGAGGGCTCTGTTCCATCTCGACATTCCTAACTCCCATCCTTGTTTTTAAAAGGTGGTCATAGTACAGCTGAAAAGGCTGGCAGACAGCATGCTGCCCAAGCCAGGGTGGTGGCGTGTGGTCATCCGCTAATTCTCCTGGGCATAAAAAAGAGAGGCTTTTACACCGCATACTGATGTCTCGTTTCTTCCTCACGTATGAAGCTGTGGCCTCTTCCTGCCCTTTGCAGACTGCCCTTCATCCTGGTGAAAGGAACCAGAATTGCTGGAGCTTTGAGGCTTATGAGGCCAATAAGAAGAATCATTTTATTTGCAGCCACCAAAAAGGAAAGATAATGCTGAGTCTCCTGAAGTTGAAAGGGGAGCCCCAGGGGGCTCCACTGGTGTCTTCTTTCTGGTGTTTCTTCTATTATATCTACTATTAAGTTGTTTGGATATCAAAATTACCTGGAGAGACCTAAGACTTTTGTTTTTGATTGTAAATGTGGCATGTTGCTGCTGGAGCCAAACGGAGAGTGCAGCTGAAAATGGGAAGCCGTTTTCCGCTCTGCGTCAGGGCTTAGGTCACCGCATTTTAAAACACTCTGCCCACAGTTACCCTGAAGCTAAGTCACAAAATCTCATATCCTTTAGGAAGCATAAAAATGATGGTGCCTAGGTCTCCCCACCCCCAAATCCCAGATGGAAAGAATATAATACATTTTTACATATGCATACACATTTAAAATTTTAACAATGTAAGTGTTTAAAAAGCATATGAAAGAAACTGCAGCAATTTGTCAAACATGAGCCAGGGCTGAGGTGATATTCAATTTGTGACTGTAGAAAACTTCATATTTTTTTGTGAAGATAAGAAATAGAAACAAAGAAAATAAAATTGGTAAAAAACTAAGATTAATCTCAAGGAAGATCTTACCAGTATCACACTCCAGTAATCAGAGTCTGTCCAATTTTTTTAGGCATGCTATACTTACTCCAGGAAGCACGCCCAGATTAATACCAGATCTCTAGTCTCTTACCTTACATTCCTTATTCAAATAGTTATTTCCCTATCATCTGGTATAACAGAAAGTGCATAAGCATTACAAACAGACAGCTCCCTTTGATACCCGTGCCTCTTGCTTGCTGTGTGGTGTTGGCAAGATACTACCCCTCTCTGAGCCTCAGTTTCACCAGTAAAATAGGAATGCAAGTTCGTGGTCCATTTTCTGGAATCTTGGGGCCAGATGAGGTTTTGAATTCAGGATTTTTTAGAGTTTTTATTTTAGAAATATAACAAAGTGCACATACAAATGTTATAGAACAGCCCCAGCCCCAGCGGCAATATGTCAAATGTTATATACAGCCCCTACATAATAGGGGGTGGGAACAGCATCCTATGATCAAAAATATTAGCATTATGCAGTGAAATGTATATAGTCACACATAGTAGGATGAAGTGTATGAACATGTCAGACTTATCATCTCCCAAGCTTAGTATTTTTCAGAACTTTCAGTAGGTGAACCTGTACTAACCCTGACTTTGAGGATGTGTTTGTTCAGCAAATAGCAATCGCTTCCCCAAGGTGGCTGTTGTTTTTATTTGTATTAATAGCAGATAATGTGCACCTCATGCCTTATACAGATTGTCATGTACATAAAGGAGTTCTACTCAGCATACACCTCTGATTCCCACTGGGTTTTATAAAAGGCCGTTACAGTACTTTTAAAATGATAGTGAACTTCACTCTTCAAGAAAATATTCACAAGAGGGCGTAACTGCCTTCTTAAGTAATTTTAGATCCAGATATGTTACTCTGCTCTGATGATTGATAAGATCAGAATTACAGATTTAGAACAGGAAATGAGACTTCCATTACATACAGTTAAAATTAGCACCAAGTCATTTTTAGCTTTTTCTTTTTTTGCCATAATTCTTACTTGATGAGATAAAATCAATCACTCCACTAGGTCAGCTAGTAGCTGAAAACTCTAAAGGGATATGTTTATTTATGCTAAATTTTGTTTGCTAGCTTGTGTCTGATGGGACCGTAGCCCAGCAGTGTTTAGTTCACTGGTGTGCCCAGATCAGTGTCAGGTGTCTCACAAGAAGTTTTACCAATAATAAAGTACAAGAGTTTGTCAATTATTTAATTAAAACATAAGTAAGTGAATATTTCGGGTTACCCTGTGATCATATCAGTCACACTTTCTTGGTTTCTAATACTTTCTTAAGTGGAAGAGAAAGGAAAGCTCTGTGCACGAGTGTATCTTACACGAATGTTATCCATCATGTCCTAGCAGGAGAATTTTTTTTCTTTTGAGAACCTCTTTTCTTGCATATCTGCTTGTTAAGTATGTGGATTTTAGTCTTTTTTAAGTATCTATTTTATGTTACATCTGGAAAGAGTAATTGTCAAAAATTCTTACAACTGCTTGATCTTTTTTATTGTAAAAGTACACATAACATAAAATTTATCACTTAACCATTTTTAAGTGTGAAGCTTTGTGGCATTAAACATTCACATTGTTGTGGAACTATCATCATCAGCCGTCTCAGGAACTTCTTCATATTCCCATCTGCACCTCTGTGCCATTAAACATCCAACTCCCCCTTCCCGGCCCCCAGCCCCAGCTCCTGGCGGCCACCGTTCTACTCTTTCTCAAAGAGTTTGGCTACTCCAGGCACCTCATGTAAGTGAAATCATACAGTATTTGTTCTTTTGTGACTGGCTTGTTTCACTTAATGTGTTTAAAATGCGTCCATGTAGCATGTGTCAGGATTTCCTTTCTTCTCAAGGTGCAATAATGTTCCTCGTGTGTGTATATACCCATTTGGTGTATCCTCTGCCCCCTCAGTGGCTGCTTGCACTGCTCGCACCTTTTGGCTGGGTAGACGATTACCGGGTCTTGAATTACTATTCTTATTACTTGTATTCAGAGAGGATCCTATTATCTTTAAAATGCATGTGTTAATATACTAACTTGTCTGTTTAAAATCTCAGTAGAAGAAATTCAGCATAAGTAGCAGTTTTAACTTTGAGATTAAACCGTGAAACCCTACTTAACCTATTGCCTAGGTGAATTATGGAGGTGCCGGCCTCTGTTTGCAGAGGGCCTTGAGAAGGAGGGGCCTGGTCTTATCTGACTCCGGGCCATGCAAGGGCATCACCAGGTGGTTTCCTTCCTGCAAGCCCTGAGGCCCCTTCTAACCTTAGAATCCAGGACGCGCCAGAAAGGGAAGTGGTTGGTTTTCTACCAAATTATTTTTGGGTCCCAAATTATAGCTCTTATCTTGCTGCCTTTTCCCATGTGACTGTCCCCTCAGTCCCCCAAGTGACCAACCAAATAGTCTCCTTATGAAATAGGAATAATGAAGTTTGGCAAAAAAGGGAAAACTATTGTTTTCCAAGCTCACCATAGGTTGTGAAGCTAAGGGAAGCTGTATCTGCTGAGACATTTTGAACTCTAACCAACAGAGTAAAGAACCAGTATTTCTTTCGGATGTAAAATCAGATAAAGCAGTAAGCAAAGTATGGTTGCTATTTCAGGAAACCTTGCTAAGGTTTCCAGCACATTCAAAACCTTTCATAAGGCTGTAAAATGTTATGTATTCCTTCCTCCTCTACAAGTGCTGTGGTGATAAATGAAATAGCATCTGGGTTTTATTTTGAATTCTATGAAAAATGCGAATTTGCTTTCAGCCCAATTTGCTTTGTTTTCAGCTCAATTTCTTTTTTGATTTGGGCGTATAGGCCTTGGCTTATTTACATGACCAATTAATGGAGTTGATTATTACTCATTACAGATTTGTCTAGCTTCATATGCATTATCTTTCCAGTGGGTTCCCGTTGTCAGGTGTGTAATTGGGCCCCATTTGAATGGGGACTCGTAGGAGGCATGTCGTCTCCTTCTTCCGCTGCCTGGACACCCTCCCCATCACACTTCTGGCCCAGTCAGGTCCTTCCTTCAGCCTGTCTGGGATAAAACAGTGGCCCAAGGCAGCCAGGCCCCTGCTTTCAGAGCTTACCATGTCCTAAGGGGCAGAGGGACCGCAGCCGAGTAAGCATGGCGTTTGTACAATTCTACACTGAAATGACAGCTGCTCGGAGAGGGGACCGTGGTGGTCACAAGCACAGCCGCTAGGGCGAGTCATGCCACGCCTCACTGGAGGCGGGGTCACAGGAGAGAATCAGTGATACTGGATCCTGTCCTTATTTAAACGTTTGATATTTGTTCAAGTGAGTGTTTTGCATGGTTGTGTCCTCTCAAATACTGCATTCCGTTGTGATGTGCCTGGTGATGTTTTGGGTATTCCCCTTCAATTTTGCACCAAGGTCTGTGCCTTACCCATCTCACCGTCGTCCCATCTCTGCTTTGAAGCACACTTGAGTCCTGGGTTAGCTACCTCCTGTTGTGCCCAGGTTGCGAGTCCCCGAAAGACCACCAAGGAGCCCATTCCGATGCAAGCACACAAGGGCCGTTTATTCAAGCTCGAGCTCGGGCTCACACCTGTCACCGACGCAGCGGTTCCAAAGTGAGAGCCCTGAGCTCAGGGTAGGCCAGGGTTTTAAGCATTACAAGGTGCAGGGAGAGGGGGGCCTCTAACTTGGACATTTTCCATGGGTTAAGTCTGGCTGGCGCCCAGCTGCCAGCTGATGTATCACGTAAGGTATGTTATCTGTAAGGGACAGGAGAGCCTGGACCTTGAGTGTCTGGACCTTGAGGTCGTTGCTAGGGAACTATCTGGGGTGAGGGCTACTGAAACAATGGATGGTTTTTCCAGTAACTGGAACAAAGTTTCTTAGAACTAGGTCGGGGTTGAGGCTTTTTTTTTTAAGATGGCCTTTTTAAAATGGAGTTTCTCTTGCTCTCACACTCCTAGCTGAGTGACATTGGCAAGTTGCTGATCCTGTGTGCCTGTTTCCTTCTCTGTAAAGCGGGGATAATAATGGTACTTCATAAGGTGTTGTGAGGTTAAAGTGAAGTAGTATTTGTGAAACAGAGCAGTGCCTGGCACAAAGCGCTGTGTATATATTTAAGAAGTGTAACAAAGGAAGAGGCCTTTAGACTATTTCAGGTTCCTACAGAGTCGCTGTGAGCTGGATCCCGTAGGTGTAGGTGTGATTTCGCCAGCCTGCCACCGGCAAGCCTCCCCGACTCCACCATTTCTGCTAAATTTATGCATTTACTCAGGACGGTCTTATAGCTCATGTGGTGAAATATTTAAAAGGTGATGGACTTGCTCATTGTGTTTCCTCTTCCCCCCCCTCATGTGTTTTCACTCTGAAATAACCAGGGAGATGGTGAGGAATTGTGGTCCGCCATCCCACTCAGACAGCTTCCTCCTTTGGGCACGTTGAGAACCACGGAGCACGGCAGGGATGTGGCTGGCTCCCACCAGGCTCTGCCGGCCATCTCTGCACGACCGCCCTGCTGGCTGTGTGCTGCTGAGACAGGCCCAGCCTTTAGATCTCTACCCTCTCTTACCAACCAATTTCAGTTGCAGTGCTTTCAGAATAAACAGGCCCCTGCATCGACAGGACCCCCACTTGTAAAATCCACTGCTTCTTTTCCAATCTGTAGGAGAACTCAGCTTTCTCTTGCATTTACTTCTAGTGCCATTTTAAATTGGTGCTTCTACAAAGTCTAACATGTTTCTTTTTTATTCATGTAAAAGCACTTTTTTGAAGACAGTATCACTCCCTTATCTTTTATGGCATAGGTGTTATATTTAAGCTTAATAGTACAGAGAATAAATAGAAAAAATTTCTAATGTAAAAAGTGAAGAAATGCTTGGAAGTGAATTTATGAAAATGGCTAAGTACAAGTTTCAATTTAAAAAGAACTATGATATGCACTGATTTATTCCATAAGACTAGGGGCAACTGTGTGAGATAAGCAGGAATTTAATTATCTGTACAGATTTTTGGTTAAACATGTAATATTTTTCTATAGAAGCTTCTATGTACAAAATCTATGTATTAATTGACCTGGGGAAATAATGTTATACCATGGAAGAAATGAGCTTTATCTCGATGTGAATAAATGGATTCTTTCCTAATTTACCCTCCAGCTTTGAATTAACAATTTGTAGAAAGTGGGCCACTGGACTGGAATTAGTATTCTCCTTTGATGGCCTCTTTTCTGAAATTGTATGTAAATGTAAGTATGTTTCTGTCTCTTATAAAGAACCCAGATAAGCTAAATTTTAAATGATGTGTTCCAATTCAAATAGTGAAGCATTGGGAAATGAAAATGTTTTCCTCTAAGGATGTATGTTTTATGATCATACTTATTAAAATTTGGTTAAATTTAGAGCATTTATAGCAAAACCCTAAATATCTTTTTAAAGTAGAACGCCTTTATATAGAAAGGTAACCAAGAATCATTATTTACATTTATATTCTCTTTGGAAGCCATGGGGTTGTCAGGGTCCAAAGCCGAGAGCCTTGCCTGAAAGCGTGTAGTTACCCGTGGAAGGAGCACCGCTGCGCTGCGCGGCCGCACAGTCTGCCCTTCCGCCACAGCGAGCGGCAGCAGATTGAATGGATGGCTGGGAGAAAGTTCTCTGTGGGGCCCTTGCACATCTTGCAGGCAGGGGCACGGGTCACCCTTTGTTCCACATTCTCTTTTTGACGATGTTTGTATAGTGAACAGCCTCAGAAATTGTTTCCCTCTCGAGCAAAGAGGCCTGCTCACTACCCATTATAAAAGATTCGCGTTCCCTGGGCTCCAAGTTCCTCTCGTGTACCGCAATCTGCTGTATGTGCAAGTGTCACCTGGACCTCTTTTTATCACCTTGTAGGAGTTGAGACCTTGGGACCCAGAGCAAGAAAACGCGGATACTCAGGCCGTCTAGCTGTTGCTGTTGCTGTACTGAATAAAGCCTTTGCTTTGACCCAGGGGTCTCGTGTCCTCCTCTGGGATCTGTAAAGCTGTACAAAGCCAACCTGTTCGCCTCTGGGTCCGACCCTTTATACTTATTGACAGGAATGTCCACTGAAAGATAAAGGTGATAGCCTTTTCCCTTTATATGTGACCCCAAGTGGATGGTAGTGGGCTTAGGAATAACGTGGTGAATGGTATGGATAGAACACTGTGTGGGGTGGCAAGGACATCCAAAGTGGTGTGAGTTGCCAAGAATAATTGGCATTTCTCAAGGAATATAGGACATTGTCTTTTCATGAACACTTTTCTGCGCCTAGAGACAAAGATTCTGGGTCTGACTTGGACTTTGTCTCTTTTGGCTCAGATTCTCAAGAGAAAATATCTAGATTTACCTAGAGCACATGCCATGTGCAGCGGCCACCTGCTCCTGGGAACATAAGCCTCACGCTATAATGTGGTTCATTTTAGCCATCATGCCCACGCCTCCCCATGGACGCTGAAGTCTACATTCTTATAAGTGACGTCACAGCCACATTTCTTCGCATCTGCTTCCTAATAAGGACACACCTTTAAGAAATGGTCCTGCCAGACTAGATGGAGATGTCTTGCCCTTCTCCCAAAGTGGGTAAACTGAGGCCCCCCATTCTCAGTAGGGGAGCCAGCACATAGCCTTTTCGTCCATCTGTCATCTCACCAGAAAGAAAACACCAAGGGAGTTTCGTGCATCCTTCAGATAAAGGCCCAAACTGTCGGCTGCTTGTGTTTTGGCGCAAATGACAGAAGAGAGGAAAGGACTTCACCTAAGAGAGAGACTAACGGCGTCTTCACGAGTTTGTTCTTCACAAGCATCCAGGAGCCTTTTTCCTTACCGATGGGGGTGGCCAACGCACAGGGGGCTGTGCCCCCGCCTCCCCCCGTCCACGCCGTGGCAGCCGTGGTGGTCCGGCCTGGCCTTCTGTCTGATGACACCAGGCTGTAGCCTCCGGTCGCCTCACTCAGCCTTCCATGAAGCCACTGCCACTTTATCATGATGGCCCTGATGAAGCTGCCCCACCGCGACTGTTTATGATGACTCGTTAGGTTTGAGAGTCCTAAAGCCCCACCGAAAGCAGCGATGTGGGGAAATCTCACAGAGAGCACCGTGGACTGGCGTTGCTCATTCACAAGAGAAAACGTTTGAAAACACACATGCAGTGTTAAGCCCTGAAGAATGGAGAGTTTCAAGGAAAACAAATGTAAGCTCAACAACCCTGGCCTGCCTGGTAGGGGACCCTCCCCCCTCATCTGCTGTTGGAAGAAAGAGGAGGCGTGGAGGTCCTTGTTTTCCATTGTGCCTGGCCTGGAGGAAGAATGACTCTTGCTTCCCTAAAGCCCCATAGAGTTAGAAACCTAGAAAGTAAATGAGGACTTGGTCCAATGACTCCGTCTGGAAACGGACCCTGATTTCTGCTGAGAGAGGACAACCCAGGAAGGAGGCTTGTGTGTGTTTGTTACCGGAACACAGAAACGGTCTTTGTTTTGGGGCCCTAACTCTGGAGGAGGCCATAAGAAGCAACGTGTTGCCATTAGGAGAATAAACGTAACTACTGTGCGAGCAATTGGTAGCAGCTGGAGTTAGATGCTGTGTCGTCAGGGTGGAGCACGTGTCTGTGACGCTTCAGTTTGTTACGGCGGTTGGACCACTTTGGAATGATCATTTCAAGGGAAAGTAAAAGAGCAATCCTGGTTTTGATATGACCTGAGGACCTTAAGGGCCCTGTGAGTTCCCCCGCGAGTCCCAGCTGTACATTATCTTTTCTCATTAAACCAAAAACATGGAACTCAGTTTGTAGAGAATATAAACATAGTTAGAGATGAAATAATGCGGCACAAATTATGTCTTCCGGAATAAGTGAAAAGAGAGCTTTACCCAGGGAGTAAAAAGAACATGCTGAGCCATATCGTATCTTCACATCCGTGAGCGCTAAATGTGGTAGTGATATTGTGGTAGGACTTAGGACCCGCAGGCCACGCGGTGCCGACAGGCTGCCTCGGGGAGGCTTCCCCGCATCATAAGGTGAATAAGGCCCAGGAAGTCGTCAGGCTGCCAGACTGGCATGAGGCCTGGCCCAGGTCACTTCCAGCTGCCTGACACGTGTTCCTCACCGATGGCACCCACCCGGCGTGAAAAAGAGCCTTCTGATTAAGTCATCCAGTAAGCCTGCAAGCCAAGCTCCGTGGAGAGGGACGTTCATGGGGATGAATGACTTCTAGTTTCCTGAGTGGTTTCTGTGCAACAGTCGTGCACGTGGCAGGGGGAAGGGCTCCAGCGAGATACCCGGTGACCAGAGGCAATCACACAGCCCCATTCATGACTGGGGAATGCTAGCCCCTGCCAGATGGCGCCAGCAGGAAGCGGGCCCGGGCGGCCCTGTGCCAGCCCTGCTGAGGAGGACGCTGACTCTTCTGCCACTTCACACCTGCTAGTGAGGAGGTCAGGTTTTTGTGTCATTTGTGCGCAGAGGGGTTGTTTTTTCTAACCTTTGGGGTTAGTGTTACTCTTGTCTCCACACATGGGGAGAAAGGACATCAGCCCTCATTAACACACACACAAAAATAGTGACAAGGAAGGAGGTAATGAAATTCTCTTCTGTGAAGATGGTGAATGAACGGAGTGAAATGAGGCCAACAGTTGCATCGCGAGTTGGTTATTCCTCCTGAAGTCTCGAATCTGAGAAGAAACTAGGGGTTTTCTGCCAAGGGGCAGCAGTGTAGGGAAGGGCTGCTGCTCTCTCTTAGCACCTTGGAGGGTGACAGTTGGGGCGATGGTCTCCACAGACGGTGTCCTGTCCACCTTCCTTCCAGGGTGTGCCCCCAAGTCAAGCTGATAGCTAAGCTTGAGAAACTGAGGGTGTCCGAGAAATGCTTCTCCAAACGGTGGTGTATGCACCCCACATAGACTAGGGGGTCTGCTGCTGTGTTCCCGATGAGGCAAAGGAGAATAAGACGCTAAGCAAGGGGCTACGGTGGGAGAAAGTGACCAAAGAAAGAAGAAAGGGGGGAAAAGGTCCAGGCACTGAAGCAGAAAGCCTTTTCACACCGTGCAGGTTCAGCATGAGTCTCCAGGACTCCATGCGCCTCCTCAGGCGACAGAGGAGAGCAAATGCAGGGTCCCAGGAAGCAGTGACCCAGCGAGAGAGGGACACTGCTTGTATAGACATACATGCCTTTTATAAAGCTTGTCCTTTGGGTCTTCAGGGAATAAATGTGCGAGAAAGGGTACTCAGGACTTGCAGTAATAAGGGCTTGTCTACGTTTAGCATGCTGTAGAGAGACTACGGGCTGTGAACCCACAGGACTGGGTTCAAATACTCATGTTTAAATTCTCATGTTGAGATCTTGGGTGCATTATCTGGCCTCTCTAAACCCATTTCCTCATTGTATAAAGAAGATAATAAAACAAGGCTGAGCGCATATGCTCAGGGAATGGCTGCTCCCATGTCCACTGTCGGCCTTGGGAAGAGGAGAGAAATCATTACAGTTGGGGAGTCCTTGTGGGGGGATGCTGGGTGCCTGAGGGGCCAGTCACAGGCGCTCACTCCTGGAACGCTATCCAGGGTATGAGAGTTTGCAGACCCACTTGTCTTAGCCTAGGTTCCCCCAGATGCCAACCAGAAACCCGAACTTGTGCATAGGAAGTTTGGAAATGGTACCTCGGGGAGCAGAATTGCGGGACAGGGGGTGTGAGCAAGAGGAACAGGAGCGCCAACGCGAGGATGCGCGATCGTGGGGCCCCCCAGGGCCTGTGGGGGGGTCTGTGAAATGCTTCTCAGAAGGGGATGGATGGAGGTTGCTTGTATTCACTGGGTCCGGATCCCCACTCATCAAGAGTGGCCCCACAGCACTCCCTCCCCGACCGGCTGGGACGTGCTTGCCGGAGCATGGAGCGAATTCCTGGGCTGCTGAGCCAGAATGGAGATGCCAGGGCAAGAAGGAAAGGCCCCCTTGGTGGGGACAGCGTGAGGCTGCCGTCCAGGTGCCCCCGTGCAAGGCTGCTCAAAGTCCGCAGGGGAACAGGACCCTCACGCTGTGGCTGAAATCCAAGAAGCAACTGAGAGAGGTTTGGAGTGGGGCAGAGGAAGGGTGAGCACACCAGCTCTCCAGGGCATGCCTTTCATTATCCTGCCTGGGAAGAAGTACTGAAATAAATAATTTCTTGGAGTATCGCCGGCCTTTCAAGTCTGTGATTCATGCAGATGAAACAAAAACTTGCTGAACGGGTCTTGCTCAGTAAGTGTGGATGGAAACAGCAAATCACGGCACTAGCACTTATTCACCAAAAGAAATCTGTCAGCTGGAGACAAGGAGTGGAGCAGAGGGGAGCTGTACCCGGCATCCGTGGAGAGAGCCCCACACTGGCAGCTGTAGGCAGCTGTGACACACACGGAAAGCAAAGGAATCGGTTTGGGCTCTGAAGCAAATCTGGTGAAAAGTCAATTGATTCATCCTTCGTACCACAACCATTACCCGGGCCTACAGTGGATTTTAGAATGCCTTAGGAAATCTTATTGAATATGAAACGATGGATGGGGTGCCAGGGAAGGTTTATTAGCCTGGGATTTAGAAGGAGAAGGGATGGGGAATCCTTCAAAGCCCAGTTGGCTCCAGGCAAAGTGATGAAGCCGATCAGGCTGGTTGTCAGCCCTCCTCTGCCCACCAGTGCCCCTCACGTCCCACTCACATTCTCCCTCTGGGACCCGGGGGCCCCTCTACACTGCTCGGATGCCTGTATGATGCCAACCATCCGTTTTTACTGGTGCTTACCAGGTACCTGGCACCTTGCCAGGAATCAAGGGTGAGAACACCCACCTGGCCCCAATGTCACCCTCTTGTGTCCAAGTCGCTGGGTGACTTGAAAGGTCAACCTGTGTACATCGCACCAGACACCTTTCCTGCCCCACCGCGTAGCAGCTCAGCCTCCCGTCTCCTGATCCACGTCTCGGCACCTGTGCGCCTCTCTGCTCCCGCCGAGGCTCCTGTGTCAGCACCACATCACACCCACTGGATGTCCGTGCCTTGGAATGCGCGACCCAGGGATGCAGGGCCCGCCTTTCTCCACACCCCAGGGCTGCTTCTGCAGGCGGTTTCCTGGCTTCTTGGGGGTGTGGTCTGCGGGCCGAACAGCCACACTCAGCAGCCCCTGTACGTCCCCAGACTGGCATCCTTCCTTCTCAGCCTCATCCCCTTGAACCTCATTGGCCCCTGAGATCCTGTTCCTTCATGAAACAATAGCTTATTCATCCCTCGTAAGTATTTGTAAGGTACATACTCCGTGCCAGGTCCTGCCTAAGGTGCTTCAAATACAAAGCGATTTTATATTTGGTGACTTATCTGACATCAAATATTTTCCCGGAAGCCGTATTGTTTAATTCCCTTTCATGGAAGCCAAGAAGTCCTGGCTACATGGTCTAGCGTTGGGCTTACCTGAACGGGTCAGGGCGCAGAGGGGCCAGAAACGTCTGTGATCCCACAGAACGTAAAGAGAGACAAATGAGGGAAGCCGGGGACAAGAGCAGGAGGTGGCCGCCGCTGTGCGAAGATGCGCAGCAGAAAAGAGGTGAGAGGACAGGGGTCGAGGGGTTCAGGAACTGCATTCAGAAGGATTAGGAGTGGACTGAGAGATGGAATAGGAGGCAGACAAGGAGAAACCAGTCAGGACCAACTCCTGAAAGCAAGGACAGCAGGAGTGGCTTCCTCATGGGACTGGGGCCTCCAGAAAATGAAAAGATTTTTTCCAAAAAAAAAGCTTTTTAATCAGTCATGCAATAACCCGGTTAGCAGACTCTTATTGATTGGGGTGGTACGTCAGGAAACTCACAGTTCATAGAGAAGAACAAGGGGCAGCAATGGAAGCATGCGCCCTTATAACAGCACACGCGGGTTCCTCGGAAGGTCAGCAAAGACATTCCTGGAGCTGCTCTGTCCAGCGGGACTCCTGGGGATGAAAATGTTCCATCTCACACCGTCCAACACGTGGCCGCCAGCCAGCCGCATGTGGCTATCAGTGACATGCACCTGAGGGACTGAATTTTTTATGGCAGTTCATTCTAATTAGTTTAAATCTAGATCGCCACCCTAGCATGTGGTTAGTGGCTGCTGTTGAAGACAGCACCGTTCTCAAGGATGGCAGCTTAGCTGAGTCTCCAGGAACGAGGAGGTATTATCCAGGCCGTGAGGAGGGTCGGGATCGGAGGGCCAGTCGGAGGGAGCCACGTGGAAGGCGTGGAGGTCAGTTTGTCTGTCCATTAGGCCTGTGACAGAGCAAGTGACAAGAAAGGAGGCTAGAAAGGTAGCCAGAGAGGGTGTGTGACAGGCTTGTCACCTTCCCTAAGTCTCCATTTCCTGAAGGGGCCCCGAGTTCCTGGCATGTCACCGTGCACATTACACATTCGCCTCATTCACCCTGTGAGCAGCCCTGGAGCCAGGTCACATAGCCCCACTTCACAGGTGAGCAGACTAAGGCACGGAGAGGTTACTGAACGTGGCCAGTGCAGCGCAGCTTCCACGTGCAAAGCCAAGGTCTGACTCACCACCCGTCTTTCTCTCCTTTCGTACCTCCCCCAACTTGTGTGACCACAGGGCAAGGCTGACTTTATGTCATTGTGGCAACATGGCACTATGGACGGGACTCTTCTGATCCAGGGTTTCCTCGGCAGGCCCCCCTGTAAAAGCCAGGGGAGAAAGGAGGTGGGAGGACCGGCCAGAAAAATGCAGATGGTGCATGGGACCTTAAAAATAAAGAGAAGGAGAGGAAGGAACTGGAGAATTCTTGGAACATGGGAGAAACATGAGGCCAAAGAACGAGGATAGTGGAGATAATTGAGAGACAGACTTGCAGGCGCGGATACTGGGGTGGGAGGGAGTCCCAGCTATTCTAACCGGCTTCTAGCCAGAGGACTACCCGGCGGGGACTTCTCAGCGTGGGAGCTGAGGGTGTGAACAGGGAGGGGAGGCTTGGTACAGCTCCGTCCTTCCCTCACGCAGCCTCCTCCTCCAGCGGGGACGTGGGACTCTCAGCAGCTCAGCCTGAGTTTGAGAAGTTTTATTTTCTTAATCTCTACTTCTGGTGCCTTGTTTTTGCCTAGTGAGTTAGAAATAAATAGCACTGACTTTAAAGTGTTTATAATCCTAGCATACTAAGTGACGTGGGGATGAGCGGGAGGCGTGGTGGTGGTTAAAAAAGGGAGTCCACGCCCTCGACTGAGACTTCGTGATGCAACAAACAGATCCTCTCTACCTGACGTACATTCTAATAGCTCGTGGGCCTTAGATGGCATGGAAGTGAATGTGAAGTTAAAAATAATTTTGATTTGAAATCTGAGTTATGTAGGAGTCTTAATATATCATAAAAACCCTTTTGAGAAATACCGTGAATTGTCCTGAATTCACAGACGGAAACTGATGTGCAGTGCGTGATAGAAATATCTTTTTTCATGAAAATGACAAATGTAGCTTATTTTCATCCACATTATTTTAGTTAGACTAGGCTCCTATCTCTACATTTCTCTTAAAATTACTCGTTCAGCCACTCATTTTCCCAAATTGATGTATTGTTTGCCATTTCTCTCAGTATTGCTTAATCATCTGGATTCAGAAATAGATCGGTTTGACTTCCAGTGGGACCACAGCACGTAATGTATGTGGGAGCTCAGACCAGGGACAGAAGGCCACGAGCGCCTCTCTGAAGTGTGTCTCGATTTGGAAAACATGGCACATTTGAGTTATTTCCTTTTTCATAGCTTTATGGAGGTGTAGTTTACATACCACAAAATTTACTAGTTGGAAGTATAGTTTGATGCGTGTTAGTAAATTGATACCATTGTACACACGTCTCCCCAGTCTAGTTTAAGGATACTACCACCAATGGAAAAAACTCCTGTCTGTTTCCCACCAGCAGCCCAGTCCCACAAGGCCACTGACTGATTTTCTGATTCTGTAGCTTTATCTATCTAGAAAGTTCATATAAACAGAATCATATAGTCTTGGGTGTCTGGCTTCCTTCACAGCATAATTTTGAGGTTCCACCCATGTTGTTTCACTGATCAGTAGTTCAGTCTTTGCTATTGCTGAGTAGTTTTCCATTATATGAGTATACATACCTCATTTTATTTATCTTTTCACCAGTTCATGGACATTTGGATTATTTCCAATGTTTGATTATTGTAAAAATCTGCTGAACATATTTGCATATAAGTCTTTTTGTGGGCATAGTTTTCACTGATCTTAGGTAAATACCTAGGAGTGGAATTGCTGGATTGTATGGTTCACTGTGTGTTTAACTTTTAAAAAATTGCCAAACGTTTTTCCAGAGCAGCTACACCTTTGTACATTCCCATAGCAATGTATGAGAATTCCATTGTCTCACATCTTCACCAGCACTTCTTAAGTATTTCTGTTCAGATGGTGCATAGTCAGATGGTATCTCATTGTGGCTTTAATTTGCATTTCCCTCATGATATATCGAGCATGTTTTCCTATATGTATTAGCCATGTGTATATCTTCTTTGGGAAGGTGTCTATCCAAATCTCTTATACATTTTTTATTGAATTGTTGTCTTCTTCATTTTGAGTTGCAAGATTTCTTTCTATATGTTGTGAATACAAGTCCTTCATTAGATATATGATTTGTAAATACTTTTCTCCTAAGTCTGTGGCTTGTCTTTGCATTTTCTTATTGGTGTCTTTTGAAGAACACATGTCTTTACTTTTGATGATGTTCCATTTAGCATTTTCTTCTTTTTATGGATCATATTTTTAATATGAAGAAATCTCCTTAATCCAGGGTCACAAAGCTATTCTCTTACATATTCTGTGAGGACAGAAAACTATTGTCTTTTACTCCTTTAAAAAGGACCAAGGTCTGGAGGCTGCAACGATGGCTTGGCTG
Organism: Phataginus tricuspis; assembly: GCA_029783875.1. Classification (NCBI taxonomy): domain Eukaryota; kingdom Metazoa; phylum Chordata; class Mammalia; order Pholidota; family Manidae; genus Phataginus; species Phataginus tricuspis. The sequence continues at coordinate 3,518,519 of JAQQAC010012171.1, read as the reverse complement.
TCTCTGTTGGTTTTAGGGTTTAGTGGTTGTGGTAATGATGCAGGTCAGGAGGCCAGATGTACTGTTGCCATTTGAAACCATTATAACTTGGATGCATAAGCCTTGTATCATCCATTCTGCTGAGCTCTGTGCTAAAAGAAGTCCCCTCCTCCCTGTGTGTCATCTTTCTCTTCTCTGACCACCCCAGCCTCAGGCAACCATTGATCTGTACATAATTGATTCTCAGATTATTGAGGTAAATTTAATTGCATCCTCGAAATTTCCCTGCATATTTTACTCTTTCCATGAGAAGATGCTATGCTTTTTTTAAAGAAATTGAGGTATAGTTGACATACAATATTGTATTAGTCTGGGCGTTCAACATAAAAATCTGATAATTTGTATATATTGTGAAATGATCGCTACAAAAATAAACCTAGTTAACATCTATCACTGTATATAGTTATGAAAATGTTTTTTCTTGTGATGAGAACTTTTCAGATTTACTCTCTCAGCAACTTTCAAATATGCAATAAAGTGTTATTAACAATAGTCACCATGCTGTACATTACATCCCCATGATTTATTTTTTTATAACTAGAAGCTTGTACCTTTTGACCCCCTTCACCCATTCCCCACCCCTCTCCCTGCTCTGTATCTATGAACTTGATTTTTGTTTTTGTTTTTTTCAGACTCCACATATAAGTGAGATCATGTTTTTGTCTTTCTTTGTCTGACATATTTCACTTAGCATCATACCCTCAGAGTCCATTTATGTTGTCAGAAATGGCAATATTTCATTCTTTATATGGTTGAATAATATTCCATTTTATGTGCATGCCACATCTTCTTTGTCTATTTCATCTACTGATGAACACTTAGGTTGTTTCCATGTTTTGGCTGTTGTGTATAGTGCTATAAGGAACATGGGGTATTTTTTCAAGTTAGTCTCTTCATTTTCTTCAGATAAATACCCCGAATTGGAATTGCAGGACCATATGGTAGATTTATTTATTTGGAATTTTTGAGGACCCTCATACTGTTTTCTATAGCGGCTGCACCAATTTACATTCTCACCAACAGTGCCCAAGGGCTCCCTTTCTCCCCATTCTCACCAATACATTATTTCTTGACTTTTTTTTATAATAACCATTCTAACAGGTGCAAAATGATATCTCACTGTGGTTTTGATTTGCATTTCCCTGATGATTAGTGATGTTGAACATCTCTTCATGCACCTGTTGGCCATCAGTATGTCTCCTTTGGAAAAATCTCTACTCAGATCCTCTGCCCATTTTCAGATTTTTTTTTTTTTTTTTTTTTTTTTTTTTTTTTTTTTTTTGCTGTTGAGTTGTGTGAGTTCTTCATCTATTTTGGGTCATAGCCCCTTATCAAATATATGATTTTCAAATATTTTCTACCATTTGGTAGGTTGCCTTTTCATTTTGTTGATAGTTTCCTTTGCTGTGTGAGAGCTTTTTAGTTTGATATAGTCCCATTTTCAAAGTTTTGCTTCTGTTGCCTTTGCCTTTGATGTCAAATCCAAAAATTCATCCCCAAGATTATGTCAAAGAGCTTGCTGACTATGTTTTCAACTAGGAATTTTATGATTTCAGGTCTTAAATTCAAGTCTTTAACCCATTTTGAGTTCATTTCTGTGTATGGTGTAGGATAGTGACCCAGTCTGATTCTTTGCATGTGGCTGTCCAGTTTTCCCAGAAACATCTGTGGAAGAGCCTGCCCTTTCCCCGTTACATATCCCTGGCTCCTGTGTCATAAACTAATTGACCGTTTACTTGTGGTTTATTTCTGGGCTTGCTATTCTTCTCTATATTCCTTTTTTTATGACAATACCATACTGTTTTAATTACGATAGCATTGTAATATAGTTTGAATCAGGGAGCATGGTAACTCCAGCTTTCTTCTCTTTTCTCACAATTGCTTTGGCTATCCTGGATATTTTAAGATTCCATACAAATTTTACAATTGTCCTATTTTTGTGAAAAATTCCATTGGAATTTTGATAGGGAATGCATTGTAATATAGATTGTCTTGGGTAGCATGGACATCTTAACAATATTAATTCTTCCAATCTGAGCGTGGAATATCTTTCCATTTATTTGTGTCTTTTTCAATTTCTTTCATCAGTGTTTTATAGTTTTCAGTGTACAAGTCTTTTCCTTCCTTGATTAAATTTATTCCTAGGTATTTTATTCTTTCTGATGCAAATGTAAATGGGGTTGTTTTCTTAATTTCCCTTTCTGATAATTTGTTATTAGTATATAGATACGCAACAGAAATACCATGTCACCTGCAAATAGTGAGTTTTACCTCTTCCTTTCCAATTTGGATGACTTTTATTTCTTTTTCTTACCTAATTGCTCTGGCTAGGACTTCCCAATCTTTGAGGAAAAGCTTTCAACTTTTTGCCATTGAATGTTAGCTGTGGACTTATCATATATGAGAGAAGATGGCACTTTGAAGCTCCTTTTGAAAGAAAAGTTATTTAACTCACTGTACTCAGATTAGTACTTTGAAAGTCATCTAATATCATGATAAAGTCAAAATTCAATAACACAGCATTTAACTTCACTTATCCTGGCACCAACTCGTCATTTCTGCTTCATTCCTCCCTCCCCCCATGTGTTCTTCAGTCCCATCTGGGCACTTTCCAGAAACGCACTGTACCCTTGGTGTCTCAGCAACTTCACTCAACACTCCCATCCTCTCTGCCTGGAATAGTCTTATTACTCTTCCCGGGAAGAGTTCACATCTCACCTGCTGAAGGCTTTTCCCTTCCCTCCTGAGCAGAGTTGGTGCATCCTACTTTGAGTTCCCCTTCTGCTGGGTTCATATCCTTCTACTGAGTGGGATCGCTTCCCACATTGTTTTTACATTTAGTTACATTCTCATGGAACTCACTTCCCTCTCCCAAGCCCAGATTTGAGCACCTCAGGGGCATGAATTATGTTGTATTCACTTTTGAATCTTCCCCAGGGCATCTGAAACTTAGGTCTGCAAAAAAATGTTTTTAATCAAATGTTTGAAACCAGTCCTACAAAGACCTCTCTCTAAATACATTTAGATACAGCTTGAAAGCTGTAGTTTTAAAGCTTTTAAGTAAAAGTGAGCATTATCCCCTCTGAGATCTGTCATTTTAGAAGTGCCCAGGCCTAACAGCCCTCTCAGGCATCACTGCCTCTGTGCCATTATTGTGACCTTTCTTCTCAATTTTATGGTCTTGCCTTCAGTTAGAATTTTCAGCATCCAATGTAGAGCTTATTATCACTTGCTTTCCCCTCTTAAGTAAAATATACTCAGAAATGTATATAGGATAACTTGTCTCCGTTTAAGCCCTTGCTCTCAGTTGAAACCAAATTACATCTCTCAAACATGACTATTGTTTTCTGCTTCTTGCTTGTCTGCCTGATAGCTTAGCTTGCTTAGTCTGCACATAAGAACCAGGTCTCTTGAACTAGTTAAATGGATGAGAAAAGGAAAGGGATGTCTATTCTTATAATCAACTTTGATTTAAAAAATCAGAAACTAACACTGAGCTGCCATTGAGTTGACGGATGTTTTAGAGCTATTTCTAGAAGGGTACTTAGGCCTTCCAAACACATACACAAAAATTCTTTTTATACAAGGCATATGAGAGGAGCTGGAGACCAAGAATTAACACTTTGGACTCCAACATGGGCCTAGAATATTCTTACTTTAACTTCTTGAAGGAAACAAAAAAAACTAGACTTTGAAAGTCTTCCTCAAACAGACTAATGGACAGATTTAAGATGCTGCCCTTGGCCTAGTAAAGTGTGGCGAGAGGGCCCCCAGTGTTTATGGATCAGTCCTGAGCCAGCTGCCCAAGCAGGTGGAGAGAGAGGGCTTTCAGCGCTCTGTTCCTGCTCAGCCTGCACACCTCCCACACGCACACCGGTGCCCTTTGAAAGCTATCTGCCCTGCTCTTGAAATTTCTCTAGGTTCTGTTCCCACACCCCCTGGGCCCGGGCTTTATTCTTGGTGATGTCCCTTGGTATCCTTTCTGCTGTCTCTCACCTGGCTTTTGCTCTTTACCCAGCCCTATCACTTCTAGACTCTGCTGGCCACTCTGCCAGGTTTTTGAATCACCTTCTCCATAAGATGCTGCCTCCCATATTGGCCAGGCTGGCTCCACGGGACACATAGATCTGTAGGTGGTGCCTAGACCCAGAAAGCACTGCTCAGCCTCAGCCGGGAGCTCCAAGCCTCTCCTCTCTGAGAAGGGACGGGGCCCAGGCTTACCCGGCTCATGTCATTGGGCCCATTGTTGAGATAGTCACATGTGGCCGACACTCATTTCTCCACTCTTGCCTTGTTTCACTTCATCAGATCCAATAAGCGGGAGCCTTGCAGGATCTAATACTTAGCTCTCTTTTTCCAGTTTCTGGTCTTGGTTTTCTCCTTCTGCTGTGGCATCTCAATGGCTGCACTGTCGTGGCTGCTTTCGTTGGCCCCACTGACATTATAGCAGATGCGGCTGTCGTGACCCCAGGAGTAGAGCTGGGAGAGCACTTCGAAGGGCTCTCTTCTAGAGCTGCTCCTACATAAACATTTTCCTTGAAGTCCTTTCAAAGGCTTAAAAAATTATTTTTCATAGGTGTTTTTCCACCCAGTTCCTTGATGAATTACAATTTATAAGCAAAAAAGTGATGGTAATAAGAATAATAGAACTTAGAAGTTTCTCTCATCTATAATATTTTTTTCTTGCATTACTTTGTCCTTTTCCTCCCGTCTCACTTTTCCTTCTTACATCCCCACTCTCGTTCCAGGAAGACACAAATATCTGTCTTTAGGAAATAAATGCTCAGTTTACCCATGATAATTCTGCCAAGGAAGGGCGACTGAAGAGACACAAAGAGGCAGTTAATTCTAGGTTTAATGTTCTTATCAACCAACGGTGATGACAACCAGCAGCTTTTCTGCCCTGATTCTTTCAGGGAACTGGACCCTGGGACCAAGAATACTTCCTTCTGGATACCGCTCCTAACCTGCTCTTTGAGTTAGGAGGGAATATTACAACTTTCCCACCTAGCAGTGGAATAAAGTCTTTCTGTGGAGTCCATCTAAGTGGTAGTAGAAATAGAATGTGATATTCTCGTAGGAAAAGTGGTTCATGAGAAGTCGGTATCGTTCAGCACACACAGCAGAGTATTCTAAAGCTTTGACTGTTGCGTTGATTAAATCTGACCTCGCAGAGAATGTTGTTTCTAACATGCACGTTTCTATGTGTTTAGCTTTAATGGAGAATATGGTCTCCTGAGGAGCTGACATTTAAACTTCCTGGAAACTGAATCACATTCTAAACACTCAGGAGGAAGATGCTCTTTGGAGTAGATCAACAGGTTCTCTTGGAAGCAAATGATCACTTCACAGATTTTTTTTTTTTTCGATAAACGTAGATTTTCACATGGCCTGTTTAAAGAAAATTAAATGCACCAGGAGTTAATGTTTTATGAATGACTCCCACTTTGCTGGTAAATCCTTTGTAGTGCAAAATGTATAACAGCAAGTGACCAAGATTTGTTCTTTCTGCAAAATAGCCTCTAACTGGAATGAAAGATTTCCAGCTATTTAGTTAATGGTAATATACCTTCCCCAGCATAGATAAGAAGTGGAAAACACAATTCATCACGTCGTACAGGTCTTCGTTTCTCATTTCCACGGTCCTGTTGTGATTATACAGAAACTGGATATCTTAGCAAAATATATTTTGAAATGTTGCTGTGAAGATCATGGCCATCTGTGACATAGCAGGAGTGAAGTCCCTTGAATCTCATGAACCTGGGCCTTCCGCTTCCTCACCCTCACGCCCAGGCCCACATCTGGAGGAAGCCCGTTACAGGAAAGAGCCGATCGGAAATGCAGCCAGGAGGGAGGCGGAGGAGACGCTGCCGCCAGCCGCCCCCGCACAGCCCTTGCTCCCCACCACCATCCCTGAATGATCGCTGAGATGGAGCAATAAGACAATGAGCCCTCCCGTGGAATGTCTCTTTGAAACCCTTTCCAGAAAAGGCACCTTCAGATTTCCTATGAACTGAGCGTGCTCTTTGCAGCAGAGACAGCAGCGCTCGCTAGGTATTCCGCAGGCACCGGACACGTACCAGACTCCCTTGGGGTTGGCGTCATTAACTACTTCTGGCCAATGAGCTGTGAGCAAAGGGTGGGTGTGTCGTTCCCCGGGTGGAGGCAGTCAAGGACAGAAGGACAGGAAGCCTCTGGAAGCCGTGTGCTGAGGTGGCTGCATCACGAAGTGGTGGAGCCGCTGGCAGCCTGCCCCAGAGCCCCATGTCCCGCACTGTGCAGTAGCGTGAGCGGGGTATGCAGCGTCTTGCGCTCTGGGTTAGTGTCTCCCCGCGGCACGGGCCACATCTCTCTCCCACTCTTTCTCCTCCCCAAGCCCCCTTCCAGGCCGTTAGAAGAGGAGGACACTGAGATTCTGGCCCACACCTTGCATCTCCACCCTGAGTGGCTCATGCATACCATTCAGCAAGAATAACAGGTTGTACGTCCTGGCCTCTCATCTTTGAAATGTGATCTTTCTTTTTTTGAGATAGTAGCCCGCCGGGCATTCCCAAGGGCTATTTGCTGCTATTAAATGGCTGCCATTTGGCCATGTGCTGTTTACTTGACAAACGGATGAGGTTATAGCCCATGCAGAATACTAATATCCCGTATGGACCTTTTTGCTGACGGCTGTAATAAACTGTTTTGATCCTTACATCTTCTGAGTGATTTTGTAGAAATCTCAGTTTACAAGAAGATACACAGAGCTGGAGCTTGTTTCGATGACTTGGCAAATCTTCCCAAATACATTATTATCAAGAAACAAAGTTCCAATTTTTTAAAATAAATCTTTCCAAATACATTATTATCAAGACCTGTATTCTGAACTAAATTTCCATTTCTCGGTCTTTACAGCCGTTCCCTACTTCCCATTTTAAAAAATTGGAACTTCTTTCTGTTTACGAATCGGAGAAAATCAACTGGGAAGTGGGCCTTGTGATGGAGAAACAGACCTGTCTCTCAGGCTTGGCTTCCCTCTCTTTCCTCCCCACTTTCTTCACATTCCCTGTTTAGTAGGAGAGTGAGTGCTTGCAAGTGGAAGCCGGGGCTGGGCTCAGAATTCTAGCGTGATTTGTGGGAATGGGGTGGGGCGGAAGAGGGGTGAGGCTAACAGCGTTAGGCCCTCTCTCACCGTTCTCTAGCTTACTTTTTGCCTCTCTGCATTAGAAATAATATAATGCCAAAGACTCTAAATTAGGCATAATCCACCATTATTCTAGTGTGAACAAATTTGTTTGATACCGGTGGTCACCATGTCCTATTTATTGAATATAAATTTTGCATGAGAAATGGAACTTAAGTTGTTAGTTAAGGTACTGACTGCCCATGGGCTCTACCAACATATATACAAGGAAGTAAATCTAGGGGAAAAAAATGATAGATCATTTTAAAGGGGAAAGCTATACTTATTTATTTAGAATTCCTGTGGTTCCAGCCATAATCGTGCAAGGAATATGAATAATCAGTGCATTTGAATAATCAGTCTTAAATGTGCATAGTAAAGTCTTCCTGATTGCAAGACACAGCCAATTTCAGTTTATCTCAGCTAATTGTTTCAGTTATCTATGGCTATGTGACAAATCACCCAAAATGTTATGGTGTTAAACAACAGTTTATTACTTTTCATAATTCTGAGGTTTTGTTAATCCTGATGGCTAACGTCTGGTTCCTCTGTCCTCAGAAGGTTCTTCTGTTTCATGTGGTTTAACGAGTCACTTAGTCATCTGCATTCAACTGGGAGCTCAGTTGGGCCCAGAAAGTCCAAGATGGCCTTTCACCTCTGCACGGACTCGTTCCACTGGCCTCTCATCTCTGTGTGGTCTGGCTCAGGCTTCCCAGAGGGAATATTACCAGAGGATAAGTCCCAGTGTGAAAATGCTCTCTGCCGCCTGCTGGCAGAATTCTTGTTCAAATCCCATTGGCCTAAGCATGTCATATGGCCAAGCCCAGAGTCACTGTGAGAGGGACCACCCAAGGGTGTGAAGGCAGGGAGGAGTGCCACAGGCTATCTACACATTGGTAGACTTGTTTCAGAATTCATAAGATGTAAGAAAGACAGGAAGACATTTCAACTGCACCCACTATTCTGTCAGACCTCACAGAGCATTGGAACATGGGATCCCAAGAGTTTTAGGGGCCTGGGTATCATAGTGCAAGAGGAACAGGTACTCACAGCGCCTGTCAGATGTTCCACCAATGCTGTGGTCACGCAGAGACCCTCTGACTCTCTTTCTGCTGATCAGGTGGTTTCCCACTGGCTTCATTCTGCTCTTGACAGCCTTCGTATTCTCTGCTTACTCGTGGCTCCTCCTGCTGCCCCGCCTCTCTGTGATCTTTGGCCTCTCTTCCTGCTGCAGACCACTGACTCACTCTCTCTTTCTGCCTCGTATTCACCCTCCCCTGAGAAAGGCGCTTGGTACCACACTGTTGGTCACTCTTCAGCCCTGGGAAACAGCCGACTCACCCCACAGCGGCTGCCTGTGGTCAGACGCCCACCCCTGATTCTTCGAGCCTTGGTCAGAATGGTGGAGTCAATGTAGAAAGATGGACAGTGAGGGTGGCTAGCATTCAGAGTGACACAGTCTCCTCTCCATTCTGTTCAGGCGGTTGTGATTGGATTTGGAGGTGGGAGTGAGGAAGGCGTCCTTTGAGAAGCACTGTCCTCTTTCTCTCCAACTCCACCCATCCATCCTTTTCCAGGCAGCTCTCTTGCCCCTGAAGCTGATACTGACAACTGCCATCAGATTACTGTCTGGACAAGTGGAAAACACGTGCCGTTCTTGGTCAGGGTCACTGTTAGTCTCACACATACAGACTTTTCATCAAACATGCTTATCCTTTGTCTTAGGATAAGCTTTGTCTCTAAATCATTGTCTTCTATTTCCTCTCTTATAAATGCTCTGCTAAATGAAGGAGGTGAAAAGGCCAGTATCCAAATAATTCCATGTGTTGCAAATAACTAGATTTCACTGAAAGACCTTGGTATTTTTGTTGATTTAAACTTCAGTGTCAAAAAGGCTTTTAAACATTTTCTAAATCCAAGGTCCTTAAAATATTATTTTACATATTTTTATACTTTATGCATGAAATACCTCTAGAAGGATTCACAAAACTTAGTAATAGTAACCCTCCCAAGGAGAAACTGAGTTGCTATGTTGCTTACTTTGAATTATATGGTTTTCGGTACCTTATGAAGGTGGTGCCATGGGCACATATTACCTACTTTTAAAATTTACTTTTTTAAGTGTGTCTTGTATACATTGTCCTGACCTGCAGCTCTTTAAAAGGCCAGGGCCAGCATTTGGTATAACTCTGGCCGGCACTACCCATGTGAAATCCCGTGTGACGAGGCCCCTGGAGTTGTACTATGGGCAATGCCGTGGAGATCTTCTGTGGGTATTCGGAAACCACTTGCACTTTTTTTTTAACATCAGTGACTAAACTTGGTAATTCTGTTGGCTTCTTGGCTAAATGTAAAATAAGAGGATATGAAATTTTTAGAAACAAACAAAACAGAAACAGGCTCATAACTACAGGGAAACTGGTGGTTGCCATGGGGGGGGTGGAAGGATGGGCAAAATAGGTGAAGGGGATAAGGCGGTGCAAACTTCCAATTATGAATTATGAATAAATGTCATGGGGATGAAAAGTACAGCATAGGGAATGAAGTCAATAATATCGTAATATCTTTGTATGGTGACAGGTAGCAACTACACTTACTGTGGTGAGCATGTAGTAATATATGTAACTGGTAACCACTATGTTGTACACCTGAAACCAATATAATATTGTATTTCAACTATGCTTTAATAAAAAAATAATAAGAGTATGTGAGAGGAGGGAAATGCTGAACTGGAGCTGTAGGTCTGGCACTTGTCATACCACATGTGTGTCCTTCAGCAGACGACTTTCCATCCTGCTTCTCAGATTCTTTATCAGTAAATTAGAAAATGTAATAGAATTTACCACTTGGGGTTTTTGGTGAAATGAGGTAACTTAATGCATGGAACAGACTCGGTATGATTCCTGGCACATGGAAGGTGCCCAGTAAATAATGGCCATTGTGTTCATTGTTTGTTTGTGTTTGTTTTTCTCATCTACTAAATGGGTATTAAAACCTGCTTTGCTGTTTTATGGGGTTTTTATGAATATCAAATAAGATGATCAGTTATAGTGCCCTGAGGAATGGAGATTTGGGCCATTATCAAGATAGGTTCCCTCATCTATTACTTGGGTAAAAAACATCTGTTAATTATCCTCCTTTCCTTCAGTGTTGTTCCAGGTCCTAGCTACCAGATTCCTTGTTGAAACTCTACCCTGGGGCGTTCCTTTCGGTTAGGAAGAAATTAGAATCATGTTTCTTGGTGCTTCACATAGTTTGCCTTGTTATTTGAAGAGATGGTTACAGTCTCTGCAGTCACATTATCCCAGACTACGTACTTGTCTTGGGGTGCTTCCGTGGTAGCATCGTTGTGTGCATTTAAGGATGACTTTGCTGATGTGTTCATTATGCAAAGTCATTGTCCATTCTCTCTAACCTTCCTTCTAGTCTCAGACACAAGATCTGCGATTGAAAAGCTCAAGTATGGGCTAGGAATGGGCATTAATGTGCTATTCCTTACAGTAAATATTTAACAGAACTGAAAAAGTAACCATCCCCTAGTTGACTGCTGAAAACGCCTTTTATGGTCAAGCTGATGTCACACCCAGTGAGCCATCCAGTCAGGGAAGCCAGCCCCTGATGGGTCACTAGAGCAATAATTAGTGTGCCCACGGGCGTCCAGTCACATAAGTATATTTGTTTATTGGCTTAGAGAGTAGATCATGTTACACTGTGCAGTGAGCGCTGAGCCACCAGTAGTGGGATGCTGGGAAGCACAGACTGAATACGTTGGTAAGTAATGCATGGCCTTCCAAGTCTGACAGAGAGCTGATTGTTTTTAATTAAAATTATTTTATCTTTCACTTGAGAGAAATACAAAAGATTTTCTTTTCTTTCTAATGACAAGACTTCTTAAGTGAGCAACAGGAGAGCTATGTTTTTTGGCTTAATATGAATCCTTTGTCAAAACATTAGGTTTTTCTTTTAAAATGTATGGCAAATACATTTATGCAGGGGACCATTTGCTCTGTGATTTAATATGAATTTTAGGCAAAAATAAGTAGGGGAACCTTGAATTGCATTTCTTTTCTAGTGATGAACAATTTACTGAAGAAGGGAGATTTTTTTCCCCCATCTGTGTCAGAGGTTCTGGAGATAGAGTGTGGAAAGTTGCTTTGAATGGAATTAATGAAGTGAAATGTTGAAAGGCTTTACTATTTATCATTACTATGAGACATTTTACCAATGTATGTGGTTTTAAATATCAGGGTGATATATATTGCAAAGATGAATCTCCCATCTATCTCATTCAAGCCTGCTTTCAAATGTCTGCAGCAAATATTTTTTGTGAATGACCCATCTATCTTGTAATAACATACTCTTCTGCCTTGACTGAAGGTGATGCTATTATTTCTAATCTGTGGTTCCATCCATTTTAATGTAATTGCATCAAGAGTTTAGTTTTAGTCCGTGGTTCTCACGTAAGAGAGAACGACCATCATTTTCCATGTTAAACTGCAAGGCCCGTGAGCTCCTAGCAGGGAGGGGAGTTGCCGTCAACATTGAGGGTGTGGACGCAGTGGTTTCTCACTGTGGGATGTGCAGAGCACCACACTCCTATGGAGAGAAAGTTCAGCTTTCTGTGGCTGTACTCGGTTTTCACTTTGCCTGAGGCTTGGGGACCCAAAGCTGTCCTTGGGATCGGGTTTTTCACCTATGATGGCGTAGTAGGAGGAGTAGGTGATTTTCCATGGGCAGGAGCCAGAGGCTGGGCTGGGCTGGGCTGTGGCTTTGCCCTCCCCAGATACAACCCAAACCACAGGCAATTTGTAGTTAACTTACACCTTCTGAAGAGAACCTTCAGTTATCATAGCTCATGACCTCCTTTCATTGGGAGCATTTACTCCTGTCTCTAAGTAAGTGCTTTCTCGATTTTTCTTGAATTTCTTATTTTTTCTTTCCACCAGGCTATGATTTAATGTGCAATATTATTTTATTCTATACATAGTCTGAAAAGGCAAGGCAGGTTGAATGATACTTTCATTCATATAAAGTTGTCTAATGATTTTCTGTATTTTGAAGGATGAGTAGTTAAATCATCCAGGCAAAATAAACAATAAATGAAGAACTTATAACAGAAATGGTACATAGTTCATGAGATATTATGGACATTACAATTTATTAGTACATCTTTTCAAAAATGTTTAATTCTCCAGCACCCGTTCAGAGAGCTAGGCACTTAAATCGAATAAACTCGATTAGCTTGATCCACAAATTTGGCACGTACACTGTGGTTTCTCGGTGTCTGGTTCTGAGGGTCTCTCTCAGGATGTGCGGGGCGTAACATCAGCTTGTTTCCGTGCCATTTACATTCCCTGAGGTGTGTGTGTAAATTCAGAATTAGCATTTCAACAGAAAAATCATGAGAAACTTAAATAGATTTGATGAAATGATGCAGATATGCTTTGCGCACACACACAGACAGTCTGGTTTATAGTTTGGTTGGATTTCATTGGCTGAGCTTCCACACCTGCCCCTTGATACTCAGTGTACGTGATTGTTTATATAGTATAATATGGGAAAACAAATTTCCTGGATCTTAAATGAAACCACATAGCATGGATGTTTCATTCACAAAATAATACTTATTTTGTATATGTGTAATGTCTATGTTTAGCACATTAAATTCTTTTTCCCATTTGTTTGGCAAGAAGTGTCGAACTACATTTGTAATTGGGTTCAAATAAGAACTCAGTTGCTAACAAAACACATATTCATGTTATCTGCATTGTTTCATTTTCCTCTTATACATTTGAGCTCTCTTCCGCACACAGACATGACATGGCAACTAATTTGACCACATTGACAAGAGTTTGGCTTTAAACCAAGTAGTGTAAATATAAACATAGCCTTCGGTAGACTGTGGTCGGACTACCTATGTAAACACAACGTCATCTTCAAAGATCTTAGGTCTCCGTTCCTTTCCTCCTTCCTCCCTCCATTTTTTTTTCTGCAAATATTCATGCATTCCCTCCTTTGTGCCAGGTGCTGCAATGGGTTCTGGGGACACAGTGGGGAACAAGAAAGATGCCGTTCCTACCCTTTGGAGGCTTTCAATTCAGTGGGAAACATGGATATTATCAATATACACTATCACGCAAGTCATAACAATCACACAAATAATTCGGTAATTAAGTGAGGGACCTTCCCTTGTCTGTAATAATAACATCCCTCCTACCTTCCAGGGAGACCCAGTGGCCACCCCTACCTTGCTTCATTAATGAGAGACATGATTAAACCTATCCTTCCAGGTAGGAGTCTGATGCTGGTCTATGTTGTGGGTGTGCTTACGCTCCTGTGCACAGGGAACGCTCCTGGGCAAGGCACACTGTGTCAGGTGACGGGAAAAGGAAACAATGACAGGAGAGGCACAATATTAGCCTGCAGAAGGAAGGGAGAGAGAACACACCTACAAAAAGTGTCTGTCTCTGTATCTGTCTGCATAATGTACGTGATGATTCAAACACAGAATTTCAGGAATTCTTAGGGGGCAAAATGACTTCTAGTTTGGGTGTGATCAGCTCATGTTTCAATTTTAACTGATTTGTAGAGAAATAAATTGGCCTTTGATAAGGAAATATGATGGAGAGGGCATTCCAGGTAAGAGAAATAGAATAAACAAAGGCAAGAAGGAGGGAAAGTTCGGGGCATAATGAAGGAGTGACTCAAGAAAGAAAAACAGAAACAGGACATCAACCAAAGAAAAGTTATTATGGAAACAGGGAGACAAGGGTCGTAAGAAAAATCGAGGCCGGATCATCGGGGTTTTGTTATTACCTGGTTAAGGATATATTCTGCTTTATTTGGTAGATCCCATGTGGCCACTCCCAATATTTAACCAAAGAAGACTCTTTAGGAAAATTAATCATCACTGTCCAGGAAGATGACCGGTGAAGAAGACCATCAGAGCCCAGACATAATGTGTTGCCACAGTCTTGGTTAGAGATGGGGGAGGCCTGAATTGTGGCTGGTTCTGCTGGTGAATCAGTGATGGGGCTTTGAAGCCCATTTGCAACAATGCCGTGAACTGCCCCAAAGATGATCTCAAGAATGGAGAAGCCACTAGGCCTCCCCTCAGAAGTCACACTTTCTAACCGATTTATAAGCCAGGTTTTCCTGATCTATTAGGAACAGCGAGGCAGCCTCTGATATAGATGCAGATGTTTAAGATGGGAAAACCGTAAAGATGGCAAAGTCGACAGATTTTGCTTGACATCGTCAAAAATATTTCTGACCCGATTTTAGCTGATCTATGAATAAATGATTATCCCAATCTTGAGAGTTAAATATTTAAAAGTTAGCTCCCTTTTAGACTTCATGTATAATACAGAACTGATCTGCTGGACAGCAGCCTCCCTCTCGCTTCCTTTTTTTAAATACACTGTATTTCTCACTCTGTCCTTTTTCAGTTCCCTGCATGAAAATTATTTAAACGTTGCACACAAATCTTTTGTGAAAGAGAAAAAGGAAAATCAGTTTGTGGGTCGCAGCAGGAATCAAGCTAATGCAGCTTAAAATAATGCCGAAACAGAAGTGCTCATATGCAGGCAGAGTGCCTCTGATTCTTGTCTTGTGCCAGATGGTTGCCGCCCTGGAAGTACCTCTTGATCGTAAGTATTAACGTTGCAGAGCTATTAGGCCCAGGAGTCCAAACCTCCCCAGCATTTACCGTCACTTTGAACTGTGTGAAGGGAGAAGGTGTCTATGTGACACTGAAAAGCTAATCAAAATTAATTCGGCTTTTGCCTTCAGCACCTGGTGTTTATAAAGAACCTCACCGTAGAAATGCCCACTGAAACAGTCAGACACATTGTCCCCTCCCTGTCATTATCCTTCTCCCCCTACGGATACCTTTTGTGTATTATAGTTTGGGGATGGCCTGAGAAAGAGGGGGGCTGTGGGCTGCTCTGATCTCCCACCAGGTGACTCTGCAGAGCGGTGCTGCGAGAAAACTGTTCAGTCACTTTAAAACAATCACAGGGGACCTTCCCGCTTTATCCCTTCCCCCTCCTCCACCCTCTCCCCCCAGAGATGCTCAGAGTGCTCTGGAAAAGTTGGGGGATGGCCCCTCAGCAACCAGGCACCCCTTTGTGTCCCCAAACCACACATGACTGATTCGCTTTCGAATTTTGAATCTTAATATGAGTCTAGATCTAGGAAATGTGTCATATCTAAAGCCTAATGAAAGGTCTTTTTTGGTTTAAAAAGTGTGATCAAAGATTAAATGTAAATTTTGAGACTAAAACCAATTATGTGAAAAAAACACTAAAATGGAGCGAGTAACAGCTCGTATATCAGCCCCCCCCCCCACTTTTCCTAGTTGCTAAGCATGTGTTGCACTCTCCTGAGCTGAGTGGCCTGTTTGTGAAAAATAAAGAGACTGTTAGGCTCCACCTGGTCACTTTTCCTGCAGCGGAAAGCAGAATTTCAAATTTAGGCAGTTGTCATACTTCAGATTTATCCTGTATCCCTAATCTGCATGACCTCTTTAAATCCATTAGCTTCCTGAATAGAACATCTGTTTGGCAAGCTTTCCAAGGTACAAAGCTGATAGCACTTTCCTGGGACTATTCAATGTTGGGATGTCGTTTCTTTGCCAAAGAGGTTGCAACTGCCAGTGGGAGGACAGTAAGAAGAAATGGTTTATCCCACACTTTGTTGACTTCCTTTGCTGTGCATTTCTAGTCTTAAGAGCAATAAAATGCAACCTTTTACTTAGTTTCAAAGAATATTCTACAGTGACTTCAATTTCAGTTTTCAAGAGAGAGAGAGAGAGTGTGTGTGTGTGTGTGTGTGTGTGTATGATTGGTTAATTGGTTAAGCCCGTCGGAATGGGAATGGGCCAGTAAGCCTGACCCCTAACAGATACACAAGAGAGGGAAAGCACTTGAGAGAAACACTTTTGTTCTCCCTGGGTTAAATATATTCCCCTTTCATCTGGCTGCCCAGTCTAACAATCAGAGGGAAACAGTCACCCACGGCTAACTCGGTTAGCGCTGCTAATGGAGAAGAGGCACAACCGTGATGGAAAGACAGCGGCGGCCAGCCCCGGCACTCCTGCCTTAACCTCTGCACGTAGCGATGGTACTCAGCACTGCAGAATCATTTGGATTGCGTACCAGTGTAATTTCTTCCCTACCCCTAATCCTCACATCCCTTCTGCACGAGCCGCTCCCTGCTGTAGGTACCTGCAGTCCTGGGTGATTGAGGAATTCTGGAGCAGAAATATGCTAATAGTCAGAAAAGCTCAATTACTGACTTGGGGATTAACCATAGAAATAGAAAAATCTAAAATCAGTGTTGGGTTTGGCTTGGATGGAGGACCGATGCGGTAGCAACGCCCCCTTGTTAGTAGCACCACGTGCCTAGTGACGTCTGGATAATGGGATCAGATCCACACTGTATGTGACGACTCAGATTAATTGTAGATTTCAGCTGTTTCTCAAATGGAACGTAATTACTTGTCCAGCACCACGGGTCTGGGATGGAATTAGCTATTCCTATTCTAGAAGAATCCTCTTCTGCCCGCAGCCTCCCTTAGTCCTTCCGTATGTTTATATGGGACTAAACCAGCCCTCCGTGGGGGCTTCTTTCTCCTGCAACTTCACAACCTCAGGCTTCACTGTACTGGTTTTTTAGATCAAATCAGACAGACAAGATGCCCCTTTTATCTTCAGGGTTCTAACATTCTTATCACTAACATCTGGTTTTCTTTAATCCTGCTTGCCCACTCACCTGCTGATATTGATGGGGAAAAAGCAAAACTTCTTGAAGACTGTAAGTGTCTTTCTGTAATTACTCAGCAGTGTGAAAATTTGACCGTGTTTGTTTTTTAATTAATACTGTGAAGCAAACGCACAATTTAAGTTTCATGACTAATGTCTTTTTAAGCATGTGTACTTACTGTGGCTAAATATGGCATTTAAATGCCAAGAAACAAGTTTAATATATTCCCTGCATGAATTCCGAAGACTCAAGTATTACTCTTTTTCTTTTACTGATATATTCTGCTCTACTAACATCTGAGTTTTATTCACATCTGATGTAACGCAATGAGAAAATTCACAGAATTTAAAGAGTATGCCTCTTTGGTTCTAAATACTAGTGAATGCTTGCTGGAATAAAGACATGTCATTTGGTATCTTTTAGAAGGTGGGTGCGTGCGGGTGCTTCACCCAAGTTGGCAGCCATATGCCCTCTCTCACTTCTTGGTCTCTGTTCTGGCGGCAGCCCACCCTCATGTCATTCCTGAGTGGGTTGCTCTAAGCAAAACCTCGGACAGGTGGGCAGTGTCCATCATCTACCTAAAGAGTTCTCAGGCACTTGAAAAATGCCATGATATTGGATTAACCAGGAAAATTATGCAAAATCACTTTGTTCCCTTGTTGCTTAAAAGATTTGTTAGCTACCAGGTGACCTAAATACTGGTCAGAGGTACATCCAGACAGCAAACTCCTGGCAGTTCAGAGTGGCATCTAAGCGAGCTCTGTTCGTTGCAGACACATGAGTAGAGGTTCCAGGTTTGAGGCCACCAGACTTGCACCTCTGTCACTCGAAGAGAAGCATGAGGAACAGGACCGAGTTGTGCCTAAGAATGCTGTCGTCCACCCCCTGTGCCCACCATCCCCCGGCTCTGCAACTCCATGCTTCTTTCCATCATCCCCGACTTTATACTCCCAGAGCCTGAAGGGTCACCCATAGGTGAAGCCGGTCCACATACAAATGATTATGATGATAATTTCAACACAGCTAACATCACCGAGCCATTGTAGTATGTCCTTTGCTAAGAATTTTATACGAATTATCTTACGGAATCCTTCCAGTGACCCTAGGAGGCTGACGCCACCTTTAAGCCCCATTTTCCCTCTAAGGAAACAAGGGCTTGCAGAAGTTAAGAAAGTTGCTTGAAGTCTTGCTGCTGATAAGAACCAGACTAGTTCTTAACCCCCAGACCAAACTGCTGACCAGCTCTGGGAAGTGGCGGGGCTGGAAGGAAGGGGCTCCTGCTAGAGTGGTGGAGGCCGCTTAGCAGGAGGACTAGGAGGGCTTGGATCTTGCTCAAGGGAGGACAAATTGATATTCCCAGTCCCCTGCATCTAAAAGGTGCACAATAAATGGTGAGAGTAATGAGTTTAGGTTTTGATTTATATTTTAGGTGTTATTTGGAAACTTAGTAAATGTCTGGTGGATGACACCAGCCTGGAGACAAAGCAAGAGAACAGACCCATTTTGCAGATTTGTGAGATGTTGGACACAGAAGTGATTGCAGCCCTGGCAACAATTAACTGCAGTAAAGAAAGACAAGAGCAGAAGCCAGTTTTTAGACTTTGGGAAATACTTGGTTGGTAGGTGGGAAAAGGTTCACAGAGGAAGCACAGAGTGAGGGTGGAGAGGAAAGGGAAGATCCAGGACATGAAAAGCTGAAATGAACCAGATAAGTCTTTGTTTTGGGGGGCTTTTTTGTACATGTAAGATGTTCAGCACCACCCCACAGTGCCAGCACCACCCTCTGTCCCAGTCATGCCAACCAAAATTGTCTCCAGATAAGCCAAACGCCCCCTGAGGGGTGGGAGCAAATTGCCTCTGGTTAAGAGTCGCTGGTCTGTGTAGATGGCTCTCCCCAGAGTTGCGCAAGGCAGTGGCTTCTGCTAGGAGAGCTTGGTTCGTCTCTCTGCTTTGTGCTTTCCTAGCCAAGCCATTCTGCTGCCCCGAGCAACAAAAGAAGCAGCAGCAATAGATTATTTCTCCAGTCCCTTCCTGTTCTCACATTCTGTGATTCTGATTTCACAAGAAGGACATGGCACTCTTAGAGTGACTTAAGCATCAGGCATCCAGATAAAGCTTTCTGCAGATTACATTGTTCTGGGTCTTGAAAAAAGAGTGAAATGGAAATATTTCTGCTATAACACAGAACTTCCAATTCCATTTAACTTCTTAATAAAACTGTTTTATCTTTCTTCCTAATAACCACCTACCTCCTGGTGCTAATAAAACATGTCATCTCTAATTTAACCGTCTTTTTGACATTAACGTCTCAAGTTTATTTGTTCCCAACACAGACTAATTTACATTAGCACATGAACTGCAAGTCAGACACTCTTTCCTAAGAAATTTAAGTTTACCCCCATAATAAATTTTATTGAAAAGCATCTTTGAACCAGAGGAATCAGAGAAATTTCTCATTGTTACATCAGAAAAGAAACTGTCATAGTATTAAGCTTGCATTGGTTATTATTTCCCCAAACTTTGAGTGGGAGAAAATGGGCTTTGCGAGTATGTATACAGTTACTAAAAGGAAATTATGCCTTAACTTGAAAGGTTTAGCAGGCTTTTAGTTAAAAATCTACTGAGGTGTGTGCTGCCACAGTAGAAATTACCAAAAACATTTGGAGCATATTTAGTCCGGGGTAAGTGATTTTCATATACATAAAAACTGATTGCTATGATGTTAAATGATCTGTTTCTTTACATTATTCTTCTTTTTACAATTAAGTGGTACAACCTCCAACCATTACTCAACAGTCTCCCAAAGATTACATTATTGACCCTCGGGAGAATATTGTCATCCAGTGTGAGGCCAAAGGGAAACCTCCTCCAAGGTGGGTGTGCTTTCTGCTTCCTTAGAGTACTGACAGTGAGCGCTGGTACTAATACTGAACTTAACTGCAGTCCTGCACACTTCCAAAGTATCTTTGCCGGTCATCATTTTGTCTGTTTAATTCAAGCCTGTTTGTTCTTCTTGAAAACCCAGATAATTGTATTTCTGAACTCATTACATGCACTTCTTAAAAATGCTCAGAAACTGTGGGGAGCTGGTAAGAGCCTCCTGGTGGCTCCCACGGCTGTGACAGGCCAATCCCTTTTCTCTGGGCTTCAGTCTCTTTCTCTATAAGATAAAGTTGAATTTGATGACTTCTAATGTCTCTCCTAGCTCTAAAGGGGTGTATAAAATAGTTCTACGTGGGTGTATAAAATAGTTCTGGAGCACACCCGCACTCCCTCCTTGAGTGTGTACTTCTGTCTTATTATACTTTTCTTTGCTTGTAAAATAAATAAAATAGTCCTATGTGGGTTTCCAAACTTGGCAGGTTTCAGTATTCAGATTTCTCCGCATGGATCTTGGCATGAGCACTGAATGCGTTTTAGAGTTGGGAGAGACATCAGAGGTTATCTGCCCCCAACCATGTAACTTATTGATGGGAAACTAATACCTGGTAACACTGGGTAACTTACCCAGAGTCCCATGGCTAACGAGTGGGGTGATCTGTCATTTTGCAGTAATGTACGGAGTGTTGGACAGTCGGATTATTATTATTCAAAGGCAAAGTGGATTTTTAAGTAAAAAGAGTGAAAGTTTCAAAGTACTTTATTCCTGGGTTTGTCTGTTGCCGGCCTTACCAAACTAGCACAGGCGGGCACCTGAGAAAAAAGTAACCGGTGCTAATGCTGAAGTAGATCAAAAGTTTCCATCAAAGGTTTGCTTCAAACAATGTAGTCTGCCATATTATTAAAAATCCTCTGGCACTAAGCCCTAATGCGATGTCATTTGGTGGGGTTTTCCTGCATTTTCACGCTTACTTAATACCCCTCGTAACTCTCTGGAAGGCAGGATTTCTCCACCTCAGCGCTTACTGATATTTGGGGCCAGATTTTTTGTTGTGGGGCCGGGGCTGTCCTGTGCATTGAGTGGCACCGCCTCCGCCACCACCTCCCGCCCTCCCAGCTGTGCCGCCATTGCAGGAAAGGAAATCCACGTGGGCCGAGAGAAGGGGGAGCCCTTTGCTGATAGGGACTAGTTATAAAGGATTAACTGCATGAGCACCGGGACTTGCATGTAAGGCGATCCTTTATGCAACTAAAACTGGGGAAGAAGAATGTCAGTTGACAATTTGAACTGCTTCCTAAGGAATTTATAAAATCATCTCTCGAATTAAAACTTGTCAAAATACATTTTGTGTAGAATTACCCTTTTTAATACCAGTATTTAAAACACCACTAAACTCCTCTTTCTTCCCCACCTTCTAACCTACATTTGCACTGTCATAGCTTGAAACGGGTCTGATCGCTTTTAAACACGAACATATATTAATAACCGTGAAGGCCTTTCTGGTCACATTTCAGCCCAGAGCAAATCTTTATAGACAGGTTATCGACTCTGTGAACAATGACGTTTACAATTAAAATGCTAATAAAGCTCTGAGAGAGTATGCCCCAGGGACCTACATCCTATATATATTTTTTTAAATGACAGGTAATTGGTGTGCATAATTTCTTTATTGAGTCTGATTTCAGCTAGTTCTAATGAAGACACGTACCTTAAAATATATGGCCAGAATTTTTTTTCTAACTCATAATTCAATGAAACATTTTAGGTACGGAGCCCATTACTCCTACATTGAATATTAAAATCTAGTCCTTATTTCTGGAAACTCACAAACCTCCTAGGAATGTGTTAAAGAGTAAGTAATCCTGTGTTTTCTGGGCCGTTAACAAACTTAATGCTTTATGTGTCGGACAGCTTCTCCTGGACTCAAAATGGGACTCATTTTGACGTCGATAAAGACCCTCTTGTCACCATGAAGCCTGGCTCAGGAACCCTCATAATCAACATCATGAACGAAGGGAAAGTGGAGACCTATGAAGGAGTCTATCAGTGCACAGCCAGGAATGAACGTGGGGCTGCAATATCTAATAATGTTGTCATCCGCCCATCCAGTAAGTGTAAACCTGTGGACAAGGGTCCCTTTTTGAAGTATGGCTCTGAGACTCAGCGTCCATTACGTCATCCAGGTACTAGTACAGGAAAGCAATGGCATTGAGCCAAATGCTCTGATTTATTTCACATGTTGCTGCTTTCCACTTGACCTTGAGTCCCTCAGCCTCATGCTTTGCCAATGAAATGTCTTGCAGACAAGTCCAGAACAAACACCATGGGTCGGAAAAGTGTTTCTTCCCTGAATCGATCTCATTCTTAGTTTCTCATGTATCTTATGTATGACCAGACTTCCTGTAGCCAGATGGAAATACATCCAGTATGAAAAGGGTAATTGAGGTCTAAGTATTATTTCTTTAACATTTTCATTTCCGAGTTTCGCTGGAGCTAGAGTGCCCTCACTGCCTGGATGTATTGTGTCTCTTCTGGCAGTGGTCGGCCCCCAGATCCTCTTAGCAACCCAAGACCGTGTATTGGAAGATAAGTGACCATTTATAGTTCTGGTCATCTTAAAAACTTTTCTTTACTGCATGTACAATATATGTTCATTATTTAAAAAAATTAATTACAAATACAAAATAAATTTAAAAATTACTCATGAATCATTATACTCAAGGAAATAGCTACTGCTTGTTGCATTTTTTTCTAGGCAGATAAATACATGTTTGTTCAAAGCTCATTCTGAAGTACAGTTTTATAACCTTTTCTGCTTTATCTACATGTCATGTACATTCTAATATCAATCTTAAATGTAAGTATACTTACATAATTATAATACTGTATAATATTCAAAAGAGCAAGTGTACAATTTTTTGTTTAACAGATCTTTTGACATTTAAATGTTTCCCATTCTCTTGTGAAGGATATGTGAAATTATTATGTGTCTTCTTAATGATTTATTTAATATAATTCTTAGATGTGGAATCACTGGCTCAGGATTTACATTATTAATGGCAGTGAATGAAAATTGTCATTTTTTTACTCTTAACACTGTATTTAAAAACTACTTTCTCGTTATCTTAAAACTCTGAGTTACTATTTCTACAAAAGCTTAGTTTATCTTTCTAGTGCTCCTTTTATTTTTCAATGCAGAAATAACTTAGAAGTTATTATTTTGTTTCACAGGGTCACCGCTGTGGACCAAAGAAAAGCTTGAACCAATAACACTTCAAAATGGCCAGTCTTTGGTACTTCCCTGCAGACCTCCCATTGGATTACCACCACCGATAATATTCTGGATGGATAATTGTAAGTTTTAAAAATATGAACTTTCTTTCTTCAAGAGTCGTACGATTATTTGCTATCACAATAAATTGTTACCTCTTAGGATGCATAAAGTGTTTACAAAATGTTGTAGAGATGCTCAGGAGAATAAATGCTCATTGGAATAAGTAACAGGTCATTTCATTCATTCATTCATTTTTCTTGGGCACCTACTATGTACCAGGCACCACTCTAAATACACCAAACCAATGTCCTGCTTTCACTGAACTTATATTCTTTGCATAGGCAATAGATTGGGATGGAGAAGGAAGTGGACAATAAATGTATTTAGAAAATGCATCAGTAGACAATAAAGTGCTAAGAAGAAAAATAAGTAGGAATGAGAGAGCAAGGCAAGCGGCAGAATGTCTGGGTGGAAAGGGAAACTTGCAAGCCCCTGAGGCAGGAGTGGCCTGGTGTGTGAAAAAGCAGTGGGAGGCCGTGTAGCCAGACCGAGCGATAGAAAAGGTCAGAAAAGTCCAGGGGCTCGATGCAAAGGGCTTTGGCTTTTGGGTTGAGAGGAGTAGGAAGACAGAGAAGGAGGGACTCCACCTGAAAGAAATGGCAATCGCATTGCTTCAGGTCCTGTGCAGGCAGTAGAGGGGACAGGTGGGAAGCCTGTCAGGAGGCTACCACGGTAAGCCAGGCAGCAGTTATGTGTCTTGGACGCGGATAGTGGCAGTCAGGTGGGTAAGGAATGATTCAATTCTGAACATATTTTGAAGGTAGATCTCCAGGATCCATTGGGGTCAGGGTGGGGGCGTGAGAGAGAGGAACCGAAGAGAACTACAAAGTTGAAGACAACACCTGGGGAAATGGAATTGCCATTTCCTGAAACAGCAGAAGCCCAGAGAAGGGAGGAAATCAAGCTCTTTTGGACATGTTATATTTTTTTCATTCAATTTTTAAAAATCCCCAACAACACCTAATAATTGTTGAGCCTTTACTAAGTATGAGTCCTTTTACTAGGACTTATGTGGGTCATCTCATCATTTTTTACAACAACTCTATAAGACATGTCTGATCATTCTCTCCGCTTTTCAGATGAGGAAACTGAGGCTTAGAAACGAAGTCATCTATTAGGCAGCTTAGCATCTGTCCACCCCATCCCTATCCTTGAGGGAACTGTTTGTTGGTCTGCACTCCCACCCTCCAAGTCCTGCAGTGCTAGAAGATAGGTGAGCATTTGCCTCAGCAGAAGCATGCGATTCTGCTTGGAGACTAGGAAACCAGGGTTCTGGAGGGGAGAGGCTGTAAGACACCCACATGGAGGCACCCTGTGGGAGGCACAGCCTGTGAGTCAGAAGGAAAATCCGGGACTCTGATCAGCACTGTGGGAGTGTTAGCGCCGCGGTGCTCCTCCGAGCCAGGGGCTGGGTCAGGGGACTGAGGGAGAAGAGTAAAGCCCGGGATGGAGACCAGGAGCCTCCCACAGGCTGAGAACTTAGGGAGAAAGCAGCAGCACGGAAGGAAAGAAGCCATCACTGAAGTTAAGAGAGAACAAAGAGAGAGCCGTGTCCCTGGGACACGATACAACAGTACTCTCAAGTAGACAGACGCTCTTTCAAATGCTTCCAATAGATCGGGTCACTTCTGATGTGACTGAGAAGTGACCACTGCATTTGGCAACCCGGGGGTCACTGCTGACCGTGACAAGAGTCACTTAGGTAGAATGGTGGGAATGAATGCAAAATAATGGTAGAGGAAATGCTCTATTTTCAGTGACATGATTTCCTCTGGAATCACAGGCTGTACACATCACTAAAGGTAAAATTTAGCTCTAACATTTAATTTCCATTTTGACTCTGAAAGCACTCAAGAGAGTATCCACAAAGAAGTGGAAAACATATACAAGAATAAGTGAATGAAACTATTTTTCCTATTATTGCATAGCAGCTTTTACAGATTGTGAAAGGATAAGTAACAAATCAAATGTAAATGAGTGGTTCAAATGTGAGTGAGTGGTGTATGGCATTGAGAATAACAGTATCCAAATGTCACTGCCAGAATGAGAACCAGTATTAGGTGGTTGGTTTTTATTCAGAAATAATGACCTTTCCACATAGTAACGAGACTTATACATGTAAAGTCTCAGAATCATCTGCATATGTAACTAATCTTTTTTTCCCTGTTGCACTGCTGGCTATGTCGTTTCCATACATTTCAGGCAGTTGGCAAAGCATCTGGACCTTTTCAATGAGCCTTTCAAATTGCATCTGGAATATGAGAACAAATTCAGATCTGTATAGCATTCTTCCTGCAAGATAACATTATTGAGTTATTTCTATCTGCATACATTTTTTTTTTTTGTCATGTAATGCAAAGGAACTCAATGGGCAAAGTGCTACCAGCCTCATAAATGTTATCAAACCAACAAACCAAGGTCCGCTCTCCCTGCAAGCATTAAAGCCAAACACGGACGCCAGGATGTAGTGAAAGAAAGTGGGCAGTTGTCTCATGGCGTCAGGCAAGGAGAACGGGTGGCTAATGCTCAAGGTCCTGAACTCACCCCGGCCTTTTAAGAAAGGGTGTTTGAAGGCAAAAAATTATGGGCAACGGTTAGAGGGCATGCGATCAGCCAGTGTCCATTCTTCTGACTGGTCAGGGTGAGGGGACAGGGGGTTGTTTCAGGAGTCCTAGTCATCAGTCTTCTGACTCTACCCAGTCTAGGGTCCAGTGCTTATTGTCAGGAGGTGGCCCATCGGGTAAGGGATGTAACTTCCTGCAAAATACCTCAAGGGGACATGAGTCAAGAGTTTATCTAGGGCCTTGAGGGGGAACTTAGAGTCCTGTGTCTGTTTAGTTTGCTTTTCTTAGTTTGCAAACTCCCAGTTTCTGTAATTGTTAACTAACCAGTCTAATCCCCACACTCTGGGTCATGATTAAGAGACCTGGGCTTCTCTTTGTTAATGAGAAGGTTGAGGGGCTTCATCAAAAGGGGGCTACCTGTGTGGTTGCATAAAGTCCCATTCCTTTTAATGTGATCTACCAACACCCATCTACAATAAAATACAGCAGGAGAAATGGAAGAGAGTAAATCTATGCTTATCTTTAACTCTGTATTCATTAAGTTACTGTACATTATTTGTCCGACTTGTAGTTAAAACAACCCTTTCCCTAAGGAATAATGGTCTAAAACCACGACTCCACAGCCGCCAATGAAACCCCCATCTGGCCCACTAATTGGCTTACATGGCTAACCAGCGTGAGTGTCTCTGCCTTTCCCCGCCCTAGGGAGCTGTAGGCTTTGAACCACAGTTTTGTATTTTGTGAGATGTTTGAGGCGGAACTGCGTGACTCAGAGGGAGGAGTCCTCTGGGAGACGTCATATCTAGCCCGAGGCAGCTGGGCTGTGCAATTTTTCCTAGTCCTTGTACCTCTCACGGTTAAGTCTCGGGAACTGAGTCAGAAGCTTCACGATTCATGGTCGCCAGCCATGTGTAAACTCACACACAGATCAGCAGGGCTCCCTCCCTGAGTACATCTACTTTGAAAATCTTCCCTCCAAGCCCGAGGCTAGGTGGTTCCATAATTGGGCCCGAAGGGAAGTAAATGGTTCGACGTGAAACCGGAGAGTCAGAGAGCTGACAGTACTGGGGTCATTACGGAGCCCCTGTGAAGGTCCAGGTGTGGCTTCAGTGCTGCAACAATAGACGGAGCAGGTGACGGTCTCTGTCCTTCCGTAACTTAAACTCTTGTGCAGGGAGACGGGGTAAGCCATACATACGTACGACAAGTAAAATATGTTGTAGGTTAGAAGGTGACAAGTAACTCAGTAAAGTAGAGGAGGCAAGGGGGGCTGGGTGCCGGGGCCTTGAGGGACAAGTGCCAGCATGCCGTGGCATCAACATTTCACCCTATGGCTAGTGTCCGTGTGCTGCCTGGACCTCCAGTTGGACCACAGCTCCAGCCAGGCAGGGAGCCTGGTACTGCCTGACCCTGCCTGCCATTCCCCGCACAGGGCCTGGCTCTCAGGTGCCCTCACGGTATTTGTAGAGGCAAATATGTATGTATGTATGTAGATGCGACTCAAGACACCAATCTTACACACTTCCTTAATGCATTTTCTAACATAGGTATGTATATAGACTCATTTAAATATTAGGAAAAATCCCACAAACTCTTTATAAAACATTTCTGGTTTACACTTGCTTCACAGAACACTTTGCTGTACAACTCTAAGCTCCCCTCTGCCCCCACCCCAGAGAAATTAGGGTGGGGCAGGTACAACAGGAGTCTTAATGCTTCGTTTTGTTTTGCTTTTTACTGTTAATTGACTTTTACTCAAGGAGTTTTGTAGAGAAAAAAAAACATTCAAGTGAAGTTCACAGAACTGTTAGCAGGTATATTTATTTTGCTAATTCGGAAAGTGGCCTCTAGGATGGAATGACCTGGATATCTCTCTGCCTTTCTCCAGCTTTTCAAAGACTTCCACAAAGCGAGAGGGTTTCCCAGGGTCTAAATGGAGACCTGTATTTTTCCAACGTTCTCCCAGAGGATACCCGTGAAGACTATATCTGTTATGCCAGATTTAATCATACTCAAACCATACAGCAGAAGCAGCCTATTTCTGTGAAGGTGATTTCAGGTATGAGTTCAGCTTCCTGAGTCTCTCTTTCACTGATATTTACAAATACGTGCAAAATGTGTTAACTATAAAATACTACCACCTTTGCAGTAATCAGGTTCATTGATCAGGAAAGTGCCTGTGAATAGTCACTAAACTGTTGGCAAGTGTGTTTTATAAAGAGCCTGCACATTCTGCACTGTTTCCAGGATAACTTTTTGAATTTACATGGTGTTCTGAGCACTTACGTGTGCTTTATGTGCCACAATGCCTCTAAATGGCAGTCCTGCAGCTCTGGTTATATACTTACTCACATATCACTGATCGGGGGTGGCTGAGTGAGTTACAGTCAGCCTTGTACAGTCGTAAAGCACTGTTTTTAGTTGGTAGCAATGGCTCTTGTCAACATAGCTGTATGCATTTGCCTTATTTGCCCAGTACATTTTTTTAACAATACCTTCTCCCCTCCTTTTTGCATTCTTCATAATATTCTGTTTATTTCAGTGGATGAACTGAATGACACAATAGCTGCTAATTTGAGTGACACTGAGTTTTATGGTGGTGAGTTATGGTGATTGTAACTAATATTCTCCCCTTCATTGTAGAATTTAGTTCACTAACTTCACCTCCATGGCTATTTAACCTTATTTCTTGATGGAATTCCTAGTTATGTGTTTAATACCACTAGAATAAATGTATGTTTCTAATGAAAGTTAGCTGTAAGCTTTCAAAGATGTCACTAAAATATTTCCCGTGTCATATGTATAACAATGAAAGTTGTTAGAACTGTTGTCATGTCAAGAACCATTTCACATGATTTGGACAAAAGCTCTCATTTATGTTCAGAATTGTATTTTTCATGTTTTGTCTTGTTCATAAGGTTTTGTCGTGAGCTAAATAAGAATGGACAGGGTGCATTAACCTGCTAGAATACTAATTCATCAAAGCCTTAGTAACCTTTAGTGACTGCAGTAAGTGGATTTTAATAGTAGATTGTTCCATATCCCATCTGATTTCACATGACATCATCAGTGCCAGATAGTTAGCAGTAGTATTTCTCTTAGTTTTGTTTAAAACCAAGTCACTATCTTCAGTGAAACTGGTCTTTTAAAAAATAGAGCATTTAACTTCATTCTTTTAAAAAGAAAATAATTTGATTTCCTTAAGGGAAATGTGGCACTCAAGTATAGAGTCTATCCATGAAAATCATGGGTTCTGGATATGGGGATCCTCCTAATTATCTAGAAGGCAGACTTTCTGCTGTATTAAATGTTAACCCTTGAGGTGTGATGTAAAAAAGGGTTAAAGTGCCATCAATGACCAGAGTAGACATACCACAACTCCTGCCCTATTTTATTTTATTTTTATTTTTATGTGCTCCTGAAAAACATGGGCCTCAAAACCATTCCCAAAGTGAATTCAGAGAAGGCTTCCTCCACAATCTCTAAAATCTTGGGAAAACTCTAATTTCTGTCAAGTAACACCTTCTCCAGTATTCAGGTTTTTCTTCTGAGAAATGAGATTTCATTTATTACCTTTTCAAACAGCTTTTGTGAGCACCAAATAGATAATGCTTTGAAGTGTTGGAAACTGTAAAGGGCTTATAGGACCTGAAGATGGTACTGTTGATACTCAGGTTTTTCTGAGAGACTATCAAAGGTTAGGACTACATTTAGGCGAGGTCTCCATGAAAAAGGGGGTGCCTGTATAAATCTCCCACAGAGCTCTGGCTTGAACTCTTTATTCTTTCATTGAAGAAACCAATTTCATCTATATTTAACTCCACCATTATTCTGAATTTTTGGCACATAATTTTTGAGACCTCTGTCAATAAGTGCTTTGTTTTGCTCTGCATAAACCTCCCAGCTTGGGAGTCGTGACATGCTGGGCATCCACCACAGACTTATCTCCATGATTAATTAGTGGAATTGACTATTATGTTGTCCGTAGTGTAAACCAAGATGCCCCTCCCATAGCCACACCTTTCAGAAAAATCTAGCATCTTCTGGAAAGTAGACAATCTTCAGTTTGTCCTGAGCACTAATCTTAAGGGATAAATAGTTTGATAACATGATTTTCCTGTGTACATTTTGAAAATTTGCTAACACACTAAAAAGTCATAAAAAAAAAAACACCCAAATTAAGGAAATGTACAAAAGGAAAATAGTCCTTAAGTCAGTGCTTCTGCAACCGAAATTGTTTTAATTCCTGGCTAACTGAGTGAGCGCTGGCTGTTTGTAAGGCAGAGCGTGTATGTGTGGTTTTGTAGTTCAGCAAACTTCACAATGTTAAATGGTTTTGAAAAGGGATTAGATTTTTAGACAATGAACTCTTTCTAGAAATACAAATTCATAACTTTTAATGCCTATTGATTCTCTTGTTTACAGCTAACGCAAATAGAGAGAGGCCACCGACATTTTTAACTCCAGAAGGCAATGCAAGTAACAAAGAGGAATTAAGAGGAAATGTCCTTTCACTAGAGTGCATTGCAGAAGGACTGTGAGTTTTCACCTTCCGTCTGACGTACATCTCTTATAAAATCACAGCAGGTTGGGATAGAGGCATGAATGTCCTGAGAAGAGTCATTGTCTTTGCTAATTCCCTCAAGCATCCAGAAGTTTTTGAAAATTATTTCCAAACTAAAAGCCATATGAGTTTCATATTAGTAAAATATTTTGTTAATGTAATAGTGTTCCTCTTGAAGTAAGTATCAATAATCACCCTAAGACGGCTATGATTATAATTAGGGTGTAGTATTTTACTACTGTTTTGAAACAAACCACCTCAAAACTTAGAGGCTTAGAAGCAATAGCTCTTTATCACCGATCATTCTGATTATTTGTCTGCAGGCCTGCAGGGAAGTTATGCTGTAACAGGCTAGATCAGACTAATTTCCGTTGAGCCTGCTGATGCTTCAGCTAGCTGGCTCGGCTTCACAATTCTGAGGGTCCGCTGGCTGCTATCAGGGCAACTGAGCACTTGGTCATAAGTTTTCCTCTTCCCTCTAGCAGTCTAGCCCTGGCTTATTCTCCTAACGGAATGGCACATTGCCTCTTAGGGCCTCTCCTCGGAACCTGGCACCCTGTCCCGCTCCCTGCTTCCAAATGGCAAGTCATAAGCCCAGCTCCTTCACACATGACTCATCTGTGCCCACCTCGAAACTGGTGCCACCCTCAGAACCCATGTGCCCTTGACAGGAATTGGAGGGGGGCCCTTGGCTAAATCCAATAATAACTGTCATGTTAGGTACACATTTGTGGCAAGCTTCTACACAGTCCCTTCGTATGCCTGGCATAGGGCGGGTGCTCTGCATATGAGCTCATTTGCTGAAAACATTGAATGGAATTGCAGACACATGTTGGATCACATGCTGCATCTGGGTGTCCTTGGCCTGGTCACTCAATGGTCTCACGTTGTTTCCCAGGCAGCCTCCAGGAATAACTTTACTACAGGAGACACATGGAGACCTCTGCTGGCCATGTCAGGAAATCACACCACACGCTATTCAGTTCCTCAAGTAACTGAAATCTAGCAAAACCCCTTTTAAAGACATATGAAGTGTATCTCTTTCTCACCAGAATTAAAAACAAAACACGGAACCCTTCCAATGTTGATCATCATGAAGTTAGAAAGCTGTTGAATCTACCAGCCTCCAACTTTGGGGAGTAGTTGTATACATTCTTACATTTTAGTGATTCCCCTGCCCACAAATGATGCATTTCATAGAAAACTAAAATATGGCTAGCATTTGGAAATTGCATAAAACTTCTGAAAGAATTTGGAACGTTGTAAAATGAAGATTGGGGCTCTATCACTCACAAACCAATAGGCATAAGACTCACAGAATCAACATATTTCTAATTCTTAACTGCTCAGTGGAGTAGGAAGCCCCAAAACGATTCACGACTTAAACTTCGATCTCATACTTCTTTCTCCATCTCCCTCTCATCTCAGACCATAAAGATGCAGATTCATCTGACTGTAAGAAAACATTGTAATTTGTACTATCAGATTCTACCTGTGTGTGGTATCATCAGCTTCTCGAAATGATTTCACATTTTCAACCTCTTTTATATTCACAGCATGTTTTATTTTAGAAGCTATTTGAGATCAATCAAATATATAGGCTCAGTTATTTTAATTCCACCAAACGAACCAAAAGCAATTTCACATCAACTAATTCCCCTTGCATTTCAAATGGCAAATACGGTGACCTTGCTGAAGGCCTGGATCATTATTTACTCATCTTTATCTTCCTAACACACACCTCATGCTTGGTCTGTAGTTCAGTGCTTAGTATATGTTTGTGGTGGATGGATTTTTATTTGGCCCTCTTGAAAACCCTCTAAAGTTACAAGAACATTATCGCCATTTAGGCAACTTAGGAGACTGAGACCCAAATGGGTCAGAGATCCACAGTCGGAGAGCGACTTAGGGACAGGCCTTTTAACTCTAAGCCTGGGCTCTGGCTTTTCATCAGTATCTATAGTTCATAAGAAGCACAGGTGAGAAATGGTATAATACATGAGTCTAATCTATTCTTATCGATTGGTATAATATTTTTAAATACCTTTAAAATGAAATGAAGGAAAGAACGCTATTTCTCTAACCACTTCCTTCACATCACCAGATAGCCTGTTAAAAACCTGAAGCGTTCTTCCATTTGATATGGAAATGTGTGTAAAAGTTCATGGGCACAGATACGTATATCAGCTCTTTCTCTGTGCATTGTTAACTCTAGCTGATAACAAATTAGAACTCGGTATCATTAGTTTCATGGTAATTCTTTCGGTTGACATAGTCATAATAAAATTTTCTCAGGGTGCCTCACCGATCAGAACTTTGAAGAAAGTAATGAGGTCCCTTCAGTGAAGTAACTCTCACTGGCACTTTCACTGTGTCATTGAAGTCAGAGTTTATGGTGTGCAATGAGTTAGTATAGTTCTGTGTATGTGACAGTGGTAGCTTACAGACTTAGCTATATAAGGTTTTGAACATTATTTATAAATGCGTGATGCTACTTAAAATATCTGTTTATTTCTCATGATTGTAATATAAAGAATTTGTTACAAATCTGCATGCAAATCCACCCTCTAAAGCAGCTAGGTGAACTTCTTTTTGGTAACATCATTTGTTTATTTCATCAGGCCTACCCCAATTATTTATTGGATAAAAGAAGATGGAACACTACCTATCAACCGGACATTTTATAGGAACTTTAAGAAAACTCTGCAGATCATTCAGGTTTCAGAAGCCGACTCTGGAAATTACCAGTGTATAGCAAAAAATGCATTAGGTGCCATCCATCATACCATTTCTGTCACAGTTAAAGGTATGCCATGGTTTCAAATGCACTGCTCTTGCCTTCGTAAAAGGCTTTAAATCTCCAATTAAATGTGCTTTTGATATATTCTTCAATAATAATAAGTGTAAATTTATATCAATACTCATGGTACCTTAAATCTCTTCTCTTTTCTATTTATAGTGCATCTAAATCAGGTTAAAAATATGTCCCCCCAGATCTTCCTTACAGAAGAATTCCAGTTAATAAATGTAGAAAGAATGAGGGAAATGGAAAATCACCACTAGAACACCACAATTATAACTGCTGCTGGCAAGAGCCAGTGATGAATGTTGAAATTAGTGGGTGAAACTTTAAAGAGAAATTTGCATAGCCTAAAATACTTCTTCTCCCAACCCACCCCCCCCAAAAAATGCATTACTGAGGTATTTTTAACCTATGCTCACAAATTCCTTATACTCCTCCCTTAAGGAAATGGAGCTTAATTTCCATACCCTTGAGTGTAGACAGTATATGATGCCTTACTGCTTATGAGTAGAGTATGGAATGTAGTAAATAGTAACTTTACAGTGGAGAAATCTGGCAGACATCACCTTAACCAAGTGGTCAAGGTTAACATAACCAGTAATAAGTCATGTCGATATCAGGCACTCCCTGAAATAATGCCATTAGAAGGGTCTGTCACCCAAAACTGTAGTCTCATGAGAAAACATCAGACCAACCCAAGTTGAAAGACGTTCTGCAGAAGAGCTGATCAGTACTCTTGACTGGTCAGGGTCATCAGAGATGAGAAAGACCAATGAACTGTCAGCCTGGAGGAAACTGAGTAAGGACACATGGTCAGGCACTGTGGTGTCCAACAAGACATCAGTGGGGAAACCGGGGACATCCTAAAAAAGAAAGTAACTTAATGGTATTGTACCAATGTTAGTTTCTTGTTTGACAACTGAACCATGGTTGTGTAAGATGTTAACATTAGAGGCAGCCGGGCAAAGGGCTTATGGAATCCTTCCTCTATACTAACTGCAACTTATGCAAAAATTTTTAAAGTGTCCTAATTTTATAATTATATGTATTTTACAGGGATAAGAATTCAAATTCATGTTTCATAGCCCTATCTGAACCTGTAAATTGCTCTACACCCTTAGATAAATCTGTCACCTCTATGACGTCTGATTAAAGTAAAACAAGATGATATTTGTTTCAAAAGGGTCTAGAAATAATATAGATGTCAGTGAATCGCTTTTAACATTCTTTTGAAAATCTGAAGTGTTCTTTGAAGCATCATTTAGAAATCTATTCACTAAAAAATTAAAGTAACATATGTTTTGCACACTTATTTTTATCATTAAAACAGTACAATATGTTAAATTTGTTAGAATATTTATTTGATTCAGATTTGTGTGTTTTTTCCCTTCTTCATTCAATAAAGCGGCTCCATACTGGATCATGGCGCCTCAGAATCTTGTGCTGTCTCCGGGAGAGGATGGGACCCTGATCTGCAGAGCTAATGGAAACCCGAAACCCAGAATTAGCTGGTTATCCAATGGAGTCCCAATAGAAAGTAAGTTTTCTTGATTGGCTCCTTTGCAGTATATTTTCAGAGCGTAGTTACATCTCAACAGGGAGCAAATGATGAAATGATGGGTTAAAGAAGTAAGCCATATATGTTAAACACAGGCACCAAGTTATTTTTAGATTTTTACTTTATTACCTTTAGATATTTTTTTTATTAAGGTATCATTGATATACAATCTTACAAAGGTTTTGCATGAGCAACATTGTACTGGATTTACCCCTATTATCAAGTCCCCTACACACATACCCCATTGCAGTCACTGTCCATCAGCGTGGTAAGATACTATAGTCACTACTTGTCTTCTCTGTACTATACTGCCTTCCCCGTGACCCCCCCTACATTGTGTGTGCTAATCATAATGCCTCTTAATCCCCTTCACCCTCCCTCTTCACCCACCCTCCTTACCCCCTTCTCATTGGTAACCGCAAGTCCCTTCTTGAAGTCTTCTAGTCTGCTGCTGTTTTGTTCCTTCAGTTTTCCTTTGTTGTTATACTCCACAAATGAATGAAATCATTTGGCACTTGTCTTTCTCCACCTGGCTTATTTCACTGAGCATAATACCCTCCAGCTCCATCCGAGTTGTTGCAAATGGTAGGATTTGTTTTCTTCTTGTGGCTGAATAATATTCCATTGTGTATATGTACCACATCTTCTTTATCCACTCATCTGCTGATGGACCCTTAATTGCTCCCATATCTTGGCTATTGTAAATAGTGCTGCGATAAACATAGGGGTGCATATGTCTTTTTGAATCTGGGATCGTTTTCTTCTGGTAAATTCCTAGGAGTGGAACTGCTGGGTCAAATGGTATTTCTATTTCTAGTTTTTTGAGGAATTTCCATATTGCTTTCCACAATGGTTGAACTAATTAGCTTTAGGTATTTCTTATGACCAAATAGTTTGTGCTATTAACAGAATGGTATGTGTGGATTAGGACTTGGCAATATTTCCTGTTTGTCACATGGATCATAGGAGGAAAGGCAGGGTCAGAAATAAACATCACTAAAAAGATCAGATGATCTTCTTTCTTCAAAATGTCAAGTGGTTTGTGGAAACATCCTAGGAGTCTGAGGAGATGGGCGGAGAGGCTAGGAACAGCCGGTGGATATGACAAGAATAAAACATAGCTGTCATCATTTAGAATTTTCGTTCCTAATACAGCCCAGATGTTTCCAAGTCCTCCGTCTTCAGAGGTCAGCCCCCGTTTAATACCTAAAGAGGAACACATCCTCTGACCCCAGGCCTATGCAGGCCACTCGGTCTTTGACCAGTTTTCCCTCCCTGAGTATTGCTGGGAGCATCTTTGAGCAATACTTACACAGTCCCAGCTGCTGCTTGTCACCTCTCGGCCACCTTCCCTGCGCTCTTTCTCGGCCAGCCTCTCCAGGCTGCCACCAGGCCACCCCGGAATGCGGCCCCAGGCCCTTCCATTAATCTTGTGAATCACAGCAAAGAACACTTTCATAAAACTTGGTTAAAGGTTTGAGGATAATAGGAGGGAATTACAGCAAGGACAACCAACCAAAAAAGGGATACGGCACCTCCCGGCTCCCGATTCCTAAGCCAGAGCTGCCCAGAGCCCACGCGCTGTCCCTCTTCTCGGCCCCGCCCACCACCAGCTGCCGCCCCCAGAAGAGTCTTGGGACATTCTCGCCTTCTTGGAATCCAAACCTTCTCTTAGACCCCGAGAGAGAAAAATCAATCTGTTCAAAACCCATCCTCAGGTTCACATCCCCATCAACAGCCTAATAATCCACAACCATGTTCTTTATTCAGGCTTACGATGTGGGGCATCTCGGCTACCCGGTGCCTCCAAGCCAGAATCAGAAATCGGTTCTACGTTTGCATAACCACACGTGCATTTCGCTCCATTTCCCTAAACTCCCCCCCCCCCCCCCCCAGGCGGATCCGAAAAGCACTGGCAGGTTTTCATGGCACCAGTCCCTGTCTCTCACCTTCACGGTCTTAGAACCGTGGGCCTAGACTGCGGAAGCGCACGCGCCCGCTGAGTGCTCATCGGAAGGCGCCACCCGACACCCGGACCCCCGCCTTTCCCGTAAAGGGAAACACGTTCTCGCGAGAACGCGGAGTCCACAGAAGCCCGCCAATGGGGTTCGGTGTTTCCGCCCCACCATGTGCACCGCCGAGATCAGGAAGCACTGCGGGAAGCACCTCGTGGCGGTGCGTTGGGAGGCTGTTGCTGCCGCAAAGGCATGTGAGTGAGACGAGAACAAGTGGGAGAAAGCCCAGAACCAACAAAGAAGCTTTATGGTACGAGCTGAGACGTTCTTGGGAACGCGGACCGCATGGCAGTACCGGCCGGGGCTCGCCCAGCGCTGCGGCCCCCCACCCCCACCCCCGAGGTCGTGCGGCCGCTCCTGGAAGGCTCCGGGCGCGCCGAGGGCTGGCCGCCGCCAAACTGACGGGCGTGCGGGCCGCGTCTAGCCGCCCAGCGCGACAACCAGGCCGCCAGGGGATGGTGGACAGATAAGCCCTCGAGCTCGGCGACCGGAATGCAGTCGGACGCAGGGAACATTGAGACGTCGGTGGATCGGTGTCACGAGAACAAGGGGAGGCCACATAACGAAGCTGACCTTTCCCCCTGATTCAGTCGGCTTGTCGTCCCTCCAGACCCTCAGAGGCACTGCCTCTCGGGGAACCGAGCAGCTCCAGGTGTATCAGAGCTTTGAAAATGCACTCAGGCACCCGCCCTTCATTTAAATGACATATTTGAGGGGAGGATCAGCTGCGAAAGCCTGCTTTTGGTGGTGCGGTTCAGGGGGTGTCAGGCGTAGGGCCGCAGTCTGGGGTACAAGTTAGGCCCTTCTCCTGTAACTTCAAGTCATCTGGTCATGTCCAGATCAGGAGAACAAAATCTCTCAAATCGGGCTCTAGTCAGTTCACTCCCTCCATTCTAAACGTATTGGTTAAGTCTGCACCGGAAGGAAAACAGGAGGCTAGGCAAAGACAGGATCAGAATTCTACAGCGGCTGCAGATCCGGGGCCCCGGCCTCCGGGGCGCCTCAGGGCCGTCGCTCGGGTGGACAAGCAAGCAGAGAAATACTGTCTAGCATGGCAGCCACGCAAGGGGCCCCGGCCTGCCAGGCTGCACTGTGGGGCCGGGAGCAGGTGCTGTCTGTTTATACCAAAGTGATGTTACGCATCCCCCGAAGGTGTCTTTCTCCACATCTGGTGGCCATGATAATAGTGCCTGGATCACTATTTATAATCTCGTAACTAAAAGGCGATAAGCTTGAGGGGCCTGGTGGGGGCCCTCGTAGCTCTCTTCATGATGACAGTGCAGGGACACTGCTCTCCCCCGTCCCCACAGCAGCTGGTGCATCTACAGATTCTGCTGAGTGGCCTCTTGGCTAGACACTAACTCTTAAACAGTTAAATTCAAAGTGAACCCTACATGCCCCACCTTGTGTTGACCTCTGACCCAACTGAGTAAATATGGCAGATAACGGTCAGGAAGTCAGTAGAAGTTGGAGGAGCCTGGGACTTTCCCCTTTCCACCCTGTTTGTGGTTAACCCATGAATTTGGGGGCCCCTAAACAGAATTGCCTTTGAGGTCTGGGCACCATTCAGAAGACAGGGGCCCGGGGTTTGTTTCCTGCTTTGCAGTCTGCTGAGTTGTGCACCCCACAGCTGCTCCCAGCAGTGGGGCGTGGGGGGAGGACAGCCAAGACGCACGGAGCAGCCAGATGTGCGCAGTGCCATGGCACAGAATGGGCACAGTAAGGATTCCTAACCTCCACGGTGGCCTAGAGGAAGCCCAGGACTTAGCTGGGAGCACAAGCTGGCTCACAAGCACCACCTTCCCCTAAGAGGCTGTAGAACCCTGGGGTGGACCAGCTGCTCAGGGCGAGGGGCAGGGACGGCTGTGCTGCTGCAGCACCCCCACCAAGTGACTGAAGTCCCCGCCAGGTGCCACACAACAGATACATTATCGGGGCGCCATTCTACCAGATACACAGCCTCTCCTCTCCTGACTGTGGGCCATCACCTAAGGTTACTGACACTCTCTCCTGCCGCCTCTGCAGTCTCTCAGAGGTGGCCAAGTGCACATAAGTATAAAGGAAAGCAGGATAGGGAAGAGGGAGGGGAAGACTTGGGTTTTGTTGGCAAAATAGAGTGTTATTGATTTGCAACTATGTATTTCAGATCTGGAACCCACTGTTTTACAAAACTGAAGAGTTAACTCAAAAAGCATCAGGGCTGTAATCTCAAAAGTCTTCCCAAAGCTCTGTTACTTTAGAAAGTTTAAACTTTCCTTAAAGCAAAAAACAAACTGTATGAAATACTGAATTTTCCCAAAAGCACCTAAAAAATATATTTTTTAATCTTACAGAAGTCAGGGAAAGGACACAGCTGCAGAGAGCTGTTGCCAAAAGAGCACTTTGATTTTCTGGTGTGACCTGCAGTATCTGGGAGGGTGTGGAAGGAGAACCCGGGACCAGAAGGAAAAGTCCGAGGCCAAGGCCCTGGGCAGTGATCCCTGCACAGGTCCTGGAAGGCATCTGGAGACCCTATCACCCGTAGATCTTTAATTGTCCCCCAGATGAGTTGTGGTAGATCTCAGATTCTTCTGCATGGAGCATGTGTAAAATGGCACTGCTGTTATGTTGAAAAGTCCCTTTTCGCTCAGAGATGAGGAGGGGAAGGAATGAAGGAATGAATATGGACAGAACTCCTCTGCTACACTGAGGTGTTTTGCTGACATTGGAGGGAGAGATTGGAAGCCAGTAACCCATGAGAAGTAGCTAGGGGAATGGAAGCACAGCCCAGGACGTTCCCAAGATTCCACCAAGACATCTTCTTCCTCTTTTCAAAAGTGAGGGGCTCATCTGGCCTCTCCTTGGTAGGAGTGGAGTAAGTACATGAAGAGGGTGAGTCGTCTCTTCCCCTGAAGATCTGTTCTACATTATGCCCAAATGTTCAGATTTCAGGAGATGTTTAAACAGGAGACTGACAGAAAAGCTGAGCATCGATCTCATGTTAAACCATTAAATGCTCCAGTCTCTGGTTTCTCATCTCCAAAGTGCATATACTATCTCGTTAACCTATTTCATAAGGTTCTTTTTTTTTTTAATTATGCAACAGATACACAGATATTTTAAAACTGGTATTACTCTCTCTGCATGTCAGGGGGCACTAACCATTATGATTCTATTATCTAAATGTTGGGAGCATTTATGGTTTTGGCCACCATCTCAGGAGAATTAGAATAAAAGAAAGTCTTGTTGAAAGGCTCTCACCCCAGGTCTGCACCTTACCTTTGGGGCTTTCATTTGTACATGGTAATTTGTTGCTGTTAAATTTCCTTCTCCAGTGTTCATTTATAAGCAGATGAAGTTGGTTAGTCCCAGAAGTAATTATTATTCCTTTGGATAATTTGGGTTCAGATGCCAGAGTTACTCCCACCTAGTAGCTGGCACACAGAGTCCAAAGGCTTCAAATATTTCTGCACTAGTGGTTTTATTCCTCTGCTGGCCCAGTACCAACTGAACCTCTGTATGTCACTGTGACAGTTGCTGGGTTTGTTCGTGTGTCTCTAGCAAGTGCTTAAAGAAAGTGTATCCCAAGCCCCCATGGAGAGATACTGCTTATTCACCACTCTTGCCCAAAGGGTTCATTTTATTCCTAAATACCTTGCCAACAATAAATACTTGAAGACTGCTCTGTTTAGCAGAACTAAGGCAGATACAGTGAGATGCCTCTCAGGTAAAGAATAACATTGAAAAAATTGATAGTAAAGAAAAGTGCAACTGTGGGCTACATAAAAACTTTTAAAAGTGGTTTATGGTGTGACTGATGAATCCCACTGGTGGGAGACTGTCCTATTGGTTTTGTTAATGCAACTGGTCTTCCGCGTTCATGGTGATGTAGCTTTTTTTTTTATCATGTTTAAAAAACACGTAACTTTTTTTTAAGTGTACAGTTTGTTAGTGTTAAATATATTCACATTATTGTGAAACTGATCTCCAGAACTTTCTCATCTTGCAAAACTGGAGCTCTTTACCCATGAAAGAACACATGGCCAGTGGAACTTTTAAGAGCTCGATGTACCCAAGGACCTGGAGGAGCTCTTCTCACGCAGTCGGCCACCCACCCGGAGACATCGGCCCGGAGCACTCTCCGAACTCATCACTGTCTAAAACGCCCAGGCGCAGCTCTCCCGGCCCCCCTGCCTGGCATGTCCACAGAGGATGGACACGTGGCAGGCACTGCAGTTCCCTGAGGAGTCCCAACACTGTGAGCCCAAGGTCTGGGTCCAAAAGTTCTAAGAATAATTGACAGGAAAGACTCCAGAAATGCTGTTCCGCTTCAGTACGCCTGTTGAGGCACCGGCTGGACATTACAGAGCATGTGCGAGTCAGAAAGGCCCGGACGATACTACAGGGGGTTCTGGGACAGAGAACATGGGCTTCCCTGAGGGATACTGCCAACCCAGGGGACCTCGCCCCCTGTCACCGCTGTAGTTCACTTCCTGTGCCACTGTGTCATTTCTGTCTTCTGCTGTCACTTATTGATGAAATCTAGACCCTGCTGAATGAATTAGAACTTGCATTGTCTTCTAATCGTAAGAATAGGTTCCTTTACGGCAATTTTGAAATTGTTAGAGTCATAAACAGCAGATAAAAGCTAAGATCCCAATTCAAAGTATTTTGGCACGCTCCTATCACTCGTTGAACTAACTGGAGTATGTGAGATGATTTCATCAATAGCTATTGATTGCAACTGGAGTGTCAAACTACATATAGAATGATATGATAGTAAATTTTTGTGGTTTTAAGCCACTGAGTTTGCAGTAACTTGTTACTGCAGCAGTAGAAAATGAATGCAGAATGAGTGAGCCCAGTACTTGACTATGTATAACAAAACAAGGATGAATAATGTAGTTTGCTTTATTTTATTAAAAGTAAGTTAATAAACTACAGATGAAGCAAATATTTGAGATTTGAAAGTGATTAAGGAGTCTAAATGCAGTGATAAATATGTCTTAGGTACAAATTCTTTTCCTGTCATCAAAGAGAAAAAGTGGTGCTGAGAATGAAATTTAGGCTACTTCGCTGGTTCAAGTTGCAAGAGCAGTTTAAGAGGAAGGTGCTGTTATTCAGCTTTGCTTTTGCTCAGCATGCCAAGGCAGATACCTGCCATCCCTTTGGGGTACTTTTAACGTATTGTAAGGTCACTGTTAGGTTTCACAGGTTTTAGCATTCTCCAAAAGGAATTTATCTCCTGTAACGCAGCATTTCCAAATTTCTGGGCATGCCCTGGACCAAATTCTCACCTATCGTATTACCCAACTGGTTCCATTCCACTTCAGTGAGGATCAGTCCTGATCCTACTGTTTCTTTAAGTATTTGAGAGATGTAGCTGAAAATACTATCTTTATAAGAAGTTTCACACAATTTCAACCGCAACCCCAGGCATTTCCAAGACAGGAAAATAAATTATTTTCACATATAATGATTAGCCCATATTTATTTGCATACTTATTTATTTATTTCAATAAGGGGCTCTTGAAAAATGTAGGTTTTGATGAGTATAGAGGGTTTCTGTATTTTTTCTACCAGCTTTTGCTGTCTCTTCTTGATAATTAACTTCCCTCTTCATAAATAACTGCAGCTTCTTTGTCAACAAGGCAGTGTTTTCCTGATTTTGCATTGCAGTTTCACCTAACTTGTGATTTTTTTCCCCCTGCATCTTTCAAAATAATATTCCATCTTACAGAATCAATCCACCTAAGACTAAGTGAATATCAAACATATACCCATGCTGGTAAGTGGTAACTACTACGTTCTGAGGAAGGAGGACTGTGGTTTCCCCCTGGGTTGGCTTCTTGGTCTCCTCGTTACTGAATGTACCTCGATAGTCTGTATTTCTGTGCTGCTTACTGTAAGGCAGACCTACAGCTTTACGTCTTTTAAGCATGGAGGAATAAATATATATTTCAATTTTTACACCCAAACAGTTGCCCCTGATGACCCCAGCAGAAGAATAGATGGCGATACCATTATTTTTTCCAATGTTCAAGAAAGATCAAGTGCCGTGTTTCAGTGCAACGCCTCTAACGAATACGGATATTTACTGGCAAATGCGTTTGTAAATGTGTTGGGTAAGCTCTTCCTTTATTAAAACATGGCAAATTAAATTAATGGCTGCTGTTGTTCTCCATTCAGCAAAAATTATTGAGCATCTACGGTGTGCTGTGCCCAGTCCTTGGAGCTGTGAGGGATATATGAAAATGAGGAAGGTCCAGACCTTGCCCTAGAGGGTATTACAGTCTGGCCTTAATGTTCTTTCCACGCACGGTTGTTATGATGGCAAATTATTCCATGTAGAAATAATCAAATTGTCAGGCTGCTCCATTTACAGGTGGTTAGACTAAATGTCAAACCCTTCAAAAGGAAAAGAGCAGTGAGTGGTCTGCTCTTACTACCTGAATGTGACGGCTCTTGCAGCCTGAGAAACTGACAGCTTGAATAACAATTTCTTGATTCTGGTTCTTTTTTTAAATAAATCATGAATCATACTCTTTGGCCTTTTTCCAAGTACAGATGTACATTTATTGATTGATTCATGATAACATGTTTAGAAAACTATTATATATACCATCATCTTCTGAAATGGTTGGTTTATGTGAACATTGCATTTGTCATAATGGACAAAACTACCAGCACAATCAGATTTTTTAAAAACTTGTGTGAGAATCATTTTCCTGGCCCCAGGGAATCATATTTCATCTCTTTAAGTGTAGTAGGCTCCCTTTCAAACAAACTTAAAGTCAGGAAACTAACCAATACTTGGGATTTTTCCTTCATGCTTGAAAATGAATGTAAGTAAACCACATGAAGAGCTGAGTGCTTAAGATATGGGTGGATGTTCAGGAAGCAATTCTAATTTCTGGTCCTGTGTTTAGTCATTAGCGCTCTGCTTTTCTCTGCCGGCTGGTGTGTTCCCCCCCACACCCCCCCACACACCCCCATGATGACCCTGGGTTGCGATGGGCCAGACACTCAACAAAAATACACTCAACCACTATTTTGATGACAGATTCCATGCTAGCTTCTGGGAGAAAACAACAGAAAGTCCCATCCCCAGCCTGCAAGGGACTCACAGTGTAGTAGGAAATACAGATAAATAAGTCAATTACTAAAATACTGTGACTGTGTAAGATGTGGGGCATTTGGCAGAGGGAGAAAATTAGGATTTTTCCACCTTGAGTGACTGGTGCCATCATACTTGAGAGAGAACATGAGGGGAAAGACATGTTGGTTGGGCTTTAGTGGAAACTAATGGCCTTAGAACAAAGTGCAATAGAATATACGGTGGGCCTCAATGTTTCTTTTGTTTTAATATTTACTTTACCCTTTTAAAATGTCAGCTGAGCCGCCACGAATCCTTACGTCTGCAAACACCCTCTATCAGATCATTGCCAACAGGCCCGCTTTACTGGACTGTGCCTTCTTTGGGTCTCCTCTACCTACCGTTGAGTGGTAAGTAATGCTCCTATTTGCTAAACCTTCAGCTTCCTCCGTCTGTTGGCTTTTCAGAGAACAGACAGGGTGAAGGCCGTGCAGAATCCATCATACCATTAATTATTAAGTTCATTCACAAATATTTGATTACTTGCTCCATGCGACTTTCACATATAATCTATTTAGCAGCACACTTTGTCAATGACAGAGGTATTTGTAAATGTTTTTTAAAAATTGAAGGTGGCTGTATTTTTCAGTGCCATGGACATCACCTGGGACTT
Organism: Phataginus tricuspis; assembly: GCA_029783875.1. NCBI lineage: Eukaryota > Metazoa > Chordata > Mammalia > Pholidota > Manidae > Phataginus > Phataginus tricuspis. The sequence goes on along the minus strand of JAQQAC010012171.1, from coordinate 3,474,083 downwards.
CAGTTATGGTGGCTGGTGGGCGGGTCAGGGGACATTCCTCCATAAAATATCATTTGGGGTGGGGTCAGATGTTCTATAAGCTTAAACCAGAATTTATTACCAGTGTTCATCTCAAGTGCCTCTCCCACGGAGCGTGCTGACTTGGACCCAGCCAGCCTCTCCTGTGTCCTCTCACTGCCAGGTCCCGGCCGGCCCTTCTCACACGCCACTGCTGAGACCCACCCTGGTCGTCCTCTGAGCTTGCTTACTTTAGCAGGAGCTGGGAGAGGCAACAGCTCGTAAAGAAAATTGGAACATTCAGTTATTGATCATCTATCAGGTGCCAGACACTGTGCTAGGCTCGGCTTCCTGATGTGAGGTGAAGCCAGATGTAGGATTACAGGACCATCTCCCCAGGTCTCCACCTTAAGCACAGAGAAGAGAGACACAGGCACTCAGGCAGATGGTTTCCAGTGCAGGTGATGGGTTAGTGCCCAGCCTGCATTGCCTCCACCTGACCCCTTTCCTTCCATCCTCCTCCTGTCTGATGCTAATCGGGAAGCTGAATGTACCCATACTTTACGTACATGCTGTGTTTTTTTTCTTCCTGAGTATTTTCATATTCATACTTTCAGAAGTACAACCCTCGTAACCTTGAAATCAAGACCTCCTTAGAATCATAGTCTGCAGATGGACTTACAAATGCATCAGAGGAGGGGAAAAATGTCAGAAAGCGCAGTGTTCCTTTTTCATATTTTATCAATCAGAGATAAAACAAGTAATAATGTGTTTATAAATTAGGAGTCTCTCATAATGAAAATGACAATTTAAGTATTTTGTAATGTCAGCCTAGTTCTTCAAGCACCATTTATCACTGAATTTTCCAGTCCTACATCCTGTCTTTTCAGTGATCCCGCCAACTTGCAAGCACGCAGTAAGCTCGTGCAGATTGCAGCCACCTCTGAACTTGACGCCATAATGCAGATCACGGTGTGTTGACCATGACCATGGCATTTTATGACTTACTTCAAATTATGTTTTTTTCTCATTGTGATCATTTCCCTGATGAAGGTTTAAAGGAACTAAAGGTAGCGCTCTTCGTGAAGATAATTATGTTCTACATGAAAATGGAACTTTGGAAATTCCTGTGGCCCAAAAGGACAGTATAGGAACTTATGTATGTGTTGCAAGGAATAAGTTAGGGATGGCAAAGAATGAAGTTCACTTAGAAATCAAAGGTAAGGCAGAGGTGATGAAACTTTTTTTCAAGTATTATGTGACTTGGAGCAAATTCTCCAGTTTGGGCAATGGATAACTTTTAACTTTATCCTTTAAATTTCAGATCCGACAAGGATTATTAAACAACCAGAATATGCAGTGGTGCAAAGAGGGGGCACAGTGTCCTTTGAATGCCAAGTAAAACACGATCACACCTTAATCCCCACTGTCCTGTGGCTGAAGGACCACGGTGAGCTGCCCAGTGATGGAAGGTACTTGAAGATGATTTATTCCCTTTCTCTTCCTTCAGCGGCTATTGAACTTAAAGGTTTATTGTATAGTGACTTAACAGTGATGTTTTCAGCTTCTGAAGACTGCCCTCTCCAAAACAGTTATGCATTTTCTCCCTGCTGTAAAATGATCAGACTTAAAAAGATATCAAGTTATTGAAATAAGACCCTGAGAATGTTTGTCTATGTTTGTGTGTTGGTCTCCTGTGTAACTCAGGATGAGAATTTTCAGCCTTGGCCAACCTCCATCATTTTCTACCTTGTACAGTGAAGTCTCAACAGATGTTTTCATTGCCCGTCTACAACACGATCTGTTTAATCACCAGAGTGCGCCTGAATCCTTGTCAGTATTTTAAAGGACACTAGTTTTTATTTGGATAGGGAATTTTCATTTGATTTTATCTAAAGCCAGGAGAAGGAGAAAGTTAAAAAAAAAAAAAAAAACCAAAAATGGGTAAAGCACTTAAAAGAAAACCAGAACATGTTGCATTCCTTAAGGCTGGAATGGAAGAAAGGCATACCCAAATTCTGGGTGAGACCCTCAGTTTGAAAGTACAGGGGAGTTGAACGTGTGACTTCTGGCTGTCACAGAGTGGCTGCAAGCATCGCCCCCTATTGGAAGGAATGCTGGATGCTGGTGGGCATGATTTCTGTGTTTTCCTTCCAACAGCTCCTGAATGGTCCCCTGTTGCTTGTTAAGCACCCTAAAAAGATTATGTGGCCTTCTTTATATGCCAGAGTTTCCATATAGTTCTGTGCTTCAACTTGTCCGTTTCATTTATGAAATCTGAGTTGACAAAGATGAGAATGAAATATGAAGAAATGGTGCTGGGTTTAAGTCGACTAAAGATTTGACTTGGAAATTCCCTGCAGACAGTTAACGATTTATGCAGCCTTGTTAAAACCACACGTGTTTCCTATTGACAGATTTTCTACTGAGTAATTTTTCATGCATGCTAGTAGCCTATAGAAAACTCCTCATGGTGATGGCTAATCTGCATCTTCTGTTTCTGGTAGTAAAGCCAATTACTACTTCTTGCATTTATCTACTCCTATGAGAGTTTATTAACATAGCAAAAATGACACAAAATTTCTGCAGCAAATAATAAATTATTTTAAAATACACACTTTGTTAGTAATGGAGCTAGATGAGTGGTGTTCAAATGCTTTTTAGCAGTGGACACCAGAGGAAACCCTTTAGTGAGGGTAACTGGGGCTGCCCCCACCTCACTTCTGGAAGCCCCTGATCTTTAAAGAGGCTCCTTAAACTCCAGAAGCATGGCTCAAAGCCACCAGGCCAGCTGCCTTAGCATCCCTTCTAACCCAAGATTCTAATTCGTTCTAATTGTTTTCCAACTTCAGTCATTATCAAAGTGATACATATTGTAGAGGATTTCAGGCCTGATGTGTGGCAGATCTTTATCATCTTTCCCTTTTATCAAGTTCACAGTTTCTTTCTTGACAGTTAAGCAATCATTGGATGTGGTCAGATGTCCCTTTCGGCTGCTCAGATGTGTTACAATTACAGGTTCGCTGTTGACAAGGACCGTTTGGTGGTAGCTGATGTGATTGATGATGACAGTGGGACCTACACGTGTGTGGCCAACACAACCCTGGACAGTGTTTCGGCCGGCGCTGTGCTTCGCGTTGTCGGTAAGAACTGGACACGTACACACAACTGGATGCTCTGTTTTAGGCTGGAAGGACAACACTGTCAGGGGTAAATGTTTGCTTGTGATAGTCTTAAAATTATCAGTGAGTTAAATACCCATGGTTTTCTTCTTCGAAAGATGCCTGTGAGGTGAAATTTCAGTATAAACATCTCTGTAGCAACACTGGAATGAAGTGGGTGGTTATGCCTATTTGTGATATTTTTATAAGAAAATTGGGGAGAATATCTCTCTTATTTAAAATTGAAGATTCCCCCCTAAACTGTTACTGCATGTTTTTTGATCGATGCCATGTCTCACAGTTATAGGCTTTAGTTTTTTAATCTTAATCATGTTCAGTCTTTGTCTTCTTGTGCTATCTTACAGCTTATATCTTTCCATTACTAATTCTGATTAAAATCCTTTATGTTAATGTCCTTTCTAGCTCCTACTCCAACTCCAGCTCCCATTTACGGTAAACTAATATGAGTCTTCTTTCTCTGTTTTCTGTTAAACAATTTCACATTTGCATAAAAAATTCCTTTCTTTTCTTTAGCACATCATTGTGTTTCTTTAAGGAAAAGAGCTCTGTTAAATGTTCTGTTGTGTTACCCATTTGCTGCCATAAATCGTCTCTTCATTATAACTCTATAACTTTTAACTGAATATATTGCTGCTCGTTTCTAAATATTTCATGTTATTGTAATGTCATTTTGCTTGATAAATGTCCCTCTTTGACATAATTTTCTTCTAAAGTAGCACAGTGCTTTTTCAAAAGCTATCATTCACATTTTACAGAATGAAAAAGCTACTGCAAAAATCACTCCACAAATTAGGCTTTTATTTCAGTCTATTGAAAGTTGTTTTGGAAAAATAGATGTTGTTTGGGATTCCTTTTCCCGGAAACTTACATAGGAAAACAATGGATATTTAGAACGACATTTGATCTTTAGATCAGAGAAAACAAACTCACCGTGCAAAAGATAAATCACTAAAGAAAGACCAAAAGGAGGGCCCTTCCGGGTTGTGTGATTTTTTTTCTGCAGCTGGAAAATTAATCAGAAATTATTTCCAGAGATCTTTTTGATTAAAGAACCCTCATCTTTATTCAGCATATAAATACTCCATTCGTGTAATTTTGTGGCATAAACTCAGGTGGATTTTACATAGTGTCATTAGTTATGCTAAAGAAGACCTATCCTTTGCAGACATCTATTGCTTAAGAGGAAAGAGTAAAAGAACTAATAGGAAAAAAAGTCCCAATATTTGCATTTATTTATATGGCCTCTGGTTCCCCAAGAGCCACAGCCAGTCCCAGGAGCAAGGCCAGGAAAAGGCCCAGGAATGTTAACTCTGGATTTCAGACACACCATTAGAAGAGGCAGACATGCTTCTGGGACACATTGGTCCCCACAGGTGTCTGTACCCTGGTGTCTTGTGAGAGTAAATGCACCATATCCCCATGTACCTGGCTGTTGTACTGAGAATCTGCAGAAAGTATGCATGCTGAAGACTACTTATATAGCATCAATTTTAGAATTCCTTTAAGAATATAAGTATTCTTCAGGAGCCCCCAAATCTGTAATTCTGCATGTTTCAGAAAGAACATTTGAGTTTGCCTTACACAGCACATCTATCTGCCCATTTTTGTTTTCTCAGCATTTGCTACTGTCTATTTCCCATTTATTAGAAATGAAACTTCAATAATATTTTTTCTGTCTGTGCTCCTTCATGTTTAGAGAAGACGCCCACCGAGAGTGCTGGTGAACCGTGCACGCCCCCTTCACTGTTTGCTTTACAAGCTGCTCGGCTTCACTTGAAAGAGAATCAAGTGGCGTCAAGTTCATTGATGGGCTGTGTTGGGTGTGCCTGTGCTTTCCCAGCAAGCTCGGTCATTCCCATCTCATTGTGGTTGCATGCTCGCTGGCCATTCAGTGTGCTGTGTCTGTAAGATGCCCCCTCTGTGAATAATACCCCAGCCGAAGGAGAGCTCACAAGGATGGGTGATTAATTGTGCCATGTGTGCTTGGTCTACAGATGTCCCAAATGCTCCCTTTGATTTAGAATTGACAGATCAACTCGACAAAAGTGTGCAGCTCTCATGGACCCCAGGCGATGATAACAACAGCCCTATTACAAGTATGTGGTGCAAGTTGCTTTGGAACTGATAAACTTAATGCCCGTTTAGGACGGACTTCATCGTATGCAGTTGAAATTCTTCACAGAGATATTTACTGGCATTCTCTGCTTCATTACTAATAGAACAAAAACATTTATTCACGGCTCTCTTCCTCTCAGAGCTAGAGTTATTCCTGGTTACAGTTTCTGGTATGGGATGCTAATTAATTGCTGAAAATGTTAATTAAGCAAGTACACTATCATTTTGCATTGAAGATTCATAAGAATCGCCCTAAGTTTCTATCACAGCAGGAAGATATAGTGTAAGTTACTCATTTTACCCATTAATTTGGGAGAAAAAGACAGGGGTACCAGGTGCAGGAATGCCCAGTCTGTGTATTAGGAAAGAGTCCTAGTGAGTAAAACAGCTTTTCAAGCCCACAGTTGGTAAGAGAGCTGGGTGTAGACATCAGGTCTGCTAGCTTCCAGTCTCTTTCCCCCATCGGCCCTGCTACAAAGTGGTGCCTTCAACAATGTCAGCTCCTTGCCTTGAGGACAGAAGCCTAGGGAACAGAGTCAGTTGAGGGACCATGTGCCATAAAGATGCTGGAAGGGCTTAATACGGTAAGACCATAGATAACCCGGAAGCATTAAGACTGAAAAGGCCCTTCAGAGAGTAGATGCGGGCCTGTGATATATTATTACCTTCAGGCAGAAGGTCTGATGTTCCTTTCTGATGACTACCTAAGACTATTCTGAAATGATGTGTGTGTTGACTTCTTGCACCTGCTGGTAAAGCAGAATATTTCCAGTGAAATTCAACCAAAGCCTCCTCTTTTCATGTGTTATTTAGTGGTGGTCCTTTCTCAACTGAGTTTTCAGTGTTTGATGGGAACTCTCATTCATTTACGCTGAGTCTTCCGGTGGCTGGCATCACTGCACTAGCCAGATTTAGCTGGTTAGGATGCCTGGAGACTCGTTTCACCTGTTTAAATGATACCATTACATTTCAAGGCATTTCTACTCTTTCATTCATTCACTCATTCATGCAACAAACACTGAGTGCCTGTTATGCACCATCCATTGCTCTGAAATGAAACGCCAAAAATCTCTGTCCATATGGAGCTTATATTTTAATGGACACAAATAAGATAAAATTACTATTTATCCTGTTATTGTGTATAATATAATTACATAAGTGTATATGTGTATCTGTGTACACACACACACACTCCTCAGATCTCCCTTCAAGAGAGAACCTGCCACAAAGGGTGGTAACAGCAGCTCCTTCCCTAAGAATCTGCTGCAGTGTCCGTGGGGCCCACTGTCTTCCCAAGCTGCTCTAGTAGCTGCGCGCAGGGAGGGGCCAAGAGCTCAGCCATCCCCGTGCAGAGCTTTCCTGGGGCTGACCTGACCGAGACTGTCTGGGCTGCCACCAAGGTTTCCCCCACACGCTCCTCCTTCCTCCCCCTTCATCTTTCAGACATCAGGCCTGCTTCGTGGTTTGCATATCTTCCCCGCCTACTCCTGCTCTCTGTCCCTTTTACCTTTCATGGGTGTTTCCCCCAGATAAATCTCTTGTACTTCTAATTCTGTCTTAGCATCTGCTTCCTAGAGGGCTCAGACACATCCATATCTTTACACATGGTTGTAAGAATGTGTGTGTGTGTGTGTGTGTGTTGAGGCTATGCAAAAACACAAAGCAGGAGAAGGACATTAAAGAGTATGAGGTCAGGGATGTAATGATGAGTAAGGTGGTCAGCAAAAGCCACTTTAAGAAGGTACCTTTGGGTATGTCAACAAAGACCTGAGGAGGGCAGTAGTGAGCACACTGTGCAGTTGTCTGGAGGAAGAGCTTTTCCAGGCAGAGCGAGAAAAAGAGCACAGGCCCTGAGACAGAAGCTTGTGGGCTAGGAGGCCAGCATGGCTGGTGTGAAATGAGCAAGAGAAGGTGATGTAGGAGAGAAGGTCAGAGAGATAAAGAGTTGGTGGGTGGGCATGACGCATGCACTGTGCGAAGCCTTGTAGGCCACTGTAAGGGCTGGGAAGCATTGGAGGGATTTAAGTAGAGAAGGGATTAATGTATCACTGTGGCTCTTCTGTTGAAAATGGTAGGACGAGAAGGGAAGCAGGGACACCACGTAGCACCCCAGTTCTCAAACTGGGCATTCAAGTGCCCGGTTGGACCTCAGCAAACTCACAGAGGTGCCTCGGGATATTTTTTAAGTTTTTGATTTTTAAATTCTGATATTTAAAAACCATGGTGACATCTGTCAGGCACCACGTGAAATATTAGCTTGAGGCAGTTTACTGTTCACCATGACAGTGCTATATCGTATCGTGATGATGTCATATCTGCAAAACCTTTGCTGTGATAAAATGCAAGTGCCAGATGAAAATCAGTGTGCGACAGGAAACGAGGAAGGTGGTGGCCAGTCTGTTTACACAGTTTGAGGAGTTATTTGGTTCAAACCCAGTACGTTTTTTTTAAGTTGTTAACACATGAATAGCCATTAAGTTGCATGGACCGTACTACTTACAGGAAAATGTGAGATATTTCTTTTGGCCTATGGAAACCATGAAAAAAATTACTGGGACACTAAATCCGCTATGAACTGAGAAACCTTGTGAGTTAGGTAGTTATGCAGTCATTCACATTTGGAATAGGCTGAGAGGGATGGAGGTGCTGAGAAATGGGTGGACTTGGCATAAATTTTAAAGGTACAGCCAACAGGACTACCAAGAGTGTGAGAAAAGGAGAGAAGCCAAGAAGGGCTTCAAGGTTCAGCCTGAGTTACCCCTCCCAAGTGAAGGGGGCAGACTGGTATCAGGCTGGGTCATAACCAGCTTGAGATGCTGTAGCAGAGAAACAAGTGGAGCTGCTGAGTAGGTAATTAACTATCCAAGTCTGCAGTGCAGAGGAGAGGTAGGAGCTGCAGCAGTGAATGTGCAGCGAGTCATCAGTTCAGGAGGCTTGAGACCACCAGCAAACTGAACGTAAATTGAAAGAACTCAAAGTATTCAGCTGCGGAGCACTGCAACACACAATATTTTGAGGCTCATCTTTGCACCTTTAATTCCTATCAGGGTACATGGCAGGGAATCAATGAATATCTCAATGCCTATTTTTTACAAGAGTAAAACATGTACTCCCACAAAACTTTAGCAGATGCAAGAAGGGAGGCACTGAAAGGTACATCTTCCTCCTTCCTGTTTCCCAGTTCCTCTGGTGGCACCTGTGTTATCAGGATACACCTATGTATCCTCGAAGAGGTTAACACATGTACATTCAAGCATAGACATGTGTGCGAATGTCATAGGAAATCTTTTTACTTGTACACAAATGTGCAGCACACACTGTTCTATATCCTACTTGATTTCACCGAACCGTGTATTTTAGAAATCATTTCAGTGCATACGGAGCAGCCTTATTCGTGTGTTACAGCTGCAGAATATTCCATTACGTGCCCGCACCCACGTTTGTTTCATCAGTGTCCTGCTGATGAGCACTGAGGTTATTTGCCATTAGCTTGTTTTGACTGCAAACAGTGCTGCAGCGTGGATGCCTTTTCATCTGTCTCTGAGCATATGCATGAGCACATGTATTCGAAACAAGTCACTCGAAGTACAGTTTCTCAGTGAAAGCGTGTCTGATGTTAAATAAACATCGTTGAATGTTCTATATTGTCCTCCACAGAAGTTGTACCAATTTACACTTCCTGCAAGTACTTGTTTCCCTGCAGCACAGTTAACAAAGTATGTTAAATTTTTGATTGTTGCCCATCTGTTTAATGGAAAATGGGTGTCTCACTGGATTTAATTTAACTTCTCCTGTTATCAAAAAAAAGGCTATCTTTTCATATATGTAAACTTTCCTAGGGATATGTGGATCACTTCTAAACAGTTTAAAGTAAACTCAGCGTGCTGGAGAAAGAACACCAAATATTATTGGGTGTGCTGACGCACTGAGGATGAGATGATAGAACTCCGAAATCAACATATTCTAATGGAATTTTTCTTGAATGTGAAATAAGTTATGTCTGGCTCCTCTTGTATATGAGTTATTCTTGTACATGAATTATTTCCTTATCCTATTAGTTACCCCAGCCACCTGCTTCTTGGGCAACTGAATTTGAATTCACTATCTTGGGTTTGTTATGTATGTGTGTGTTGTGGCCAGAATTCATCATTGAATATGAAGATGCAATGCATGAGGCGGGGCTGTGGCACCACCAAACTGAAGTTTCTGGAACACAGACCACGGCCCAGCTGAAGCTGTCGCCTTATGTGAACTATTCCTTCAGAGTGATGGCAGTCAACAACCTGGGCAGGAGTACGCCCAGCCAGGCCTCTGAACAGTATCTGACTAAAGCCGCAGGTGAAGTGGGTCTTCTGTGATATGAAATAAAATAGAATAGTGTTCCATTGTTTGAAAAAGGCCAAAGCTTATACATATGTGGCTGTTTAACTTCTAGAACCGGATAAAAATCCTGCAGCTGTGGAAGGGCTAGGATCGGAGCCTGATAATTTGGTGATTACGTGGAAGGTAAGCTATGTATGAAGGCTTCAACTTTCCTCCATATACTTAAGAGTGGGAAAAAGTCTTTTTTAAGTAACATCTATATTGTGGGGTATTATGTTTAGTACACATGGTGTGGGGATCACGGGGAAAACAGTGTAGCACAGAGAAGGCACACAGTGACTGTGGCATCTTACTACACTGATGGACAGTGACTGCATTGGGGTATGGATGGGGTCTAGATAATATGGGTAAATGTAGTAACCAAATTGTTTTTTCATGTGAAACCTTCATGAGAGTGTATATCACTAATATCTTCATTAAAAAGTTTAAAAACATCTATATTAAAGTCCCATTTTACCCATTTTGGGGAAAAAACATACATTTTTAAATAAATATATTTATGGGGAAAATATGTATTTTACATGTATTATTATTTAAGACACACTATTATATAGTAATTAAAAGTGTGGTTGGTCCTTGAAGCAAAAACAAATGGGTGCAATTCCCAGTTTTGCCACTTACTAACTGGGTAACTTTAAGCCGGTTGTTTTATATCTCCATTATGTAACTGTATGATAGGAATAATAATAGCATCAACCTCATAAGATTAAGGCTTTAATACACATAAGGCACCCAGCACAGTGCCTAGTACATACCTGTGCTCAATAAATGCTAGCTAGTACTACCATCATCATGGAGAACCATCTAGAAGACATGTACCAAGTTATTCCCAGGAGTCAGCTTCTTTTTTGGCTTATCTGTATTTTTCTGGACTTGGAAGATTAACATATATTTACTTGTGTAATATAAAGCTTCTTTTAGATAGATTCATACATGCATATTTATATGCATACATATTTGTACCTACTCATATACATACATACATGCACCAACAGGATAGAATGATGACCAGCCTTTTTTTTTTTTTTAATAAAGAAAGAAGCAGTTCACAAGTTTCAGTGTCTAAGTAAAATAGATCAACAGATCTATATACTGTCAGATCAACATCTATATACTGTTAGATCAACAGGAATGTATAAAGGAAACTATGTAACTGAAATGTTTGAATTCACCAGCCCTTGACTGTGAGCCAGAGTTTGAGAGGCTTATGTGGTATTTATTTCAGGATAGAAACGAGCAGCCTTTGCACTGTTGATTGTAAACAGACTTTGGAACTTGTCACAAATGAACAAACGATAAAAGGTCCCTGGAGGAGACTGTGAATAGCTTATATTTTAGTGTGTCAGTGCTCACTTTCTCTAAGTCTGGGAATTAAATTTGCTATTCCAGTAAAAGGCTGTGCAGTGTATCTGTTTATAAGCCCAAATGATTTGGCTTTTCTCATAGCCCTTGAACGGTTTCGAGTCGAATGGGCCAGGCCTTCAGTACAAAGTCAGCTGGCGCCAGCGAGATGGTGACGATGAATGGACCTCGGTGGCTGTGGCAAATGTGTCCAAATATATTGTCTCAGGCACGCCGACCTTTGTTCCGTACCTGATAAAAGTTCAGGCCCTGAATGAGGTGGGCTTTGCTCCAGAGCCAGCTGTAGTCATGGGCCATTCTGGAGAAGACCGTAAGTGTCTGCAGCTATTTCTTTTATACTTTTCCCTTGCAAAAAGGACTTGCCAAGATGTAAGTCAAAGCCATTTCCAAAGGTGCTTAGATTGGGAGGAAGAGAGGCAGTAATTATTTTGCTCAACATTTCTTAATTTAAACAGCCTGCTCTGTAAAAAGCAGGCAGAATATTAAAGGTTATTACTTTTAAAAAAGATATGTTATTCTCACAAAGTCAAATAAACAGATATCAAAAAGTCGGCTCTCAATCCTTGATAATCCATAGCGTGGGGCTGGGTCATGCTTCAAGCTAAAATTATCAGCGACAGTTTTGCATGAAACTCAAAATAACAGTGATACTTTTCCCCCTTCCCTGTCATTCTACAGTCCCAATGGTGGCTCCTGGGAATGTGCGTGTGAATGTGGTGAACAGCACCTTAGCCGAGGTGCGCTGGGAGCCAGTACCTCTGAAAAGTATCCGAGGACACCTGCAAGGCTATCGGGCAAGTGAAGGGAGAGTCTCACGCTCTTTCCTTAGGAGCAGGCCAGCAGCGAATGCCTAATGCACTTCTCTTCTTCAGGGGAGGAGGCCTTGAGAGTTCTTCCGGTTTACCACTCAGGCCACATCTAAGGAACCCCAGTTAGAACTGAATCAAAATCACACTGCATCCAAAGTGAGAAAAAAAATGTTGTCTCAGTTTTTCCCACAGATGATCAAGCATTCCTCCAACTGCACAATTAACATATGCACACTGGGGAAAACTAATGTTTAAAAAATTAGACTATAGCAAAATGCACCTAGCTTGAAAGCAAAACTGACCATATGTGACAAACCCACAGAATTATCCTGAAAATAATGTACTTTTTTTAATAACTCAGATTATATTTCACAATAATATAGTCCCAACCAAGTCAGTCTCATGAATATCAATTACCTTTATTTAGGGAATCACAGAAAGACTGATTTATAGAAATTTTTGATCTATCAGTGGTCAAGGAACTTCTTTGCACATACTTTGAATTCTCACCCCGACCCCTAGAGATCACTTTTTGTACTGCATCATGTTCGATTCTGGATTTTTTTTCTCTAATGTTGCCTGACTGTATTTCTATGTTGACTTTTCTTTAAAATGCCTTTAAACTCCTAAGAAGAATTTAAGAGGACTTAATTAAAAAATCCTGGGTTTTTAAACTAAAGCTAATCAATAATTTGCTTATTGATTGCTACAAAACCTATACCCACAATTTAATACAGACAAAACTCAGTATTTGTAATAAAATGATGCAGTTTGGCTTGGTGAGAAAGCCTAGACTTGAAGCGGAGGGTCCATGGTGGCTCTTGGTTGCCCTGTTACTTTGGGCAAGTCACTGGGTAGCCCAGAGGCTCACCTGTAGGAGGAATAATACTAAAAAAATCACTGTGGTTTTTAGGATTAAGCTAAATGGTCTATTGCACTTGAAGTTATATTAACTCTGGAAAAAATATGGAAATGTTGGACAATAATTTTAATTTTTTGAATATTTTATACAAATAAGATACTTAATCCTTCTATTGCCTTCCATTCCCTTATGTTAAGAGAAAAACATATAGGTGTCATACTGTTTCATTTATTTCATGTGTATTCCTCCAAAATAGTATAGCCCAGCTTCATCACATATTCTTAATTTAATTTCCCTCATTGTCTGGGGGATTCTATTCTCTTGCCTCAGAATCAATATCTATCCGGTTTGCCAACAATCTTCTAAAATGTGCCAAGGGAATTTTCTGGGAAAAAAAAAACATAAAACTTTAATTTTGTGAGCATGAGGAATCTTGTTTGCTCCCTTCTGTTCCTGACTTCTGTTCTTGCTGGTCCAGATTTACTACTGGAAGGCGCAGAGTTCATCAGAAAGAAACAGACGCCACATTGAGAAAAAGATCCTCACTTTCCAGGGCAGCAAGACTCACGGCATGTTGCCAGGGCTGGAGCCCTTCAGCCACTACACAGTGAACGTGCGAGTGGTCAACGGGAAAGGCGAGGGCCCGGCCAGCCCCGACAGAGTCTTTAAGACTCCCGAAGGAGGTACGGGGTGGACGCGTCTTTGAGAGCCTAGGAACACGTGGCACATCCGGAGAGGCTTTGCATGACCGAAGGGCCCCCAAATAAAGTACATTCTGGAAGCCAAATGCAATTTCCCCATAGATGAACACAGCTGGCAAAATGCCAGCGCATATGTGGCTTTGAGGATATGTGGAAGGAAGCCTTCAGAACCCAAAATGCTGCCCTAAAACCCCCCTCTCAACTTAAAAATTTTCTCCACACCTAGTTACACTGTCTGAAACCTTGCTGATTTGATGTTTATTTGGGTCATCAATTTTCTGACCTAAGGCAAGTTATATAAAATTTCTCTAAGCTTCAGTTACTTCATCTGAAAAACATGAGCACTGATGTGATAACCTAAGAAAACACCTGGCAAGGAAAACCATTCTGTACACCCTAGGGCACCTTCACAGTGTGCGCCAGAGTTGAGCTGAGTTAGGAGGTTGCAAGTCTTGCAAAGTGGGCTGGGAAGAGAAGGGGAGAGTCGTTTCAAAGATGGACCACTGGCACGGGGACAGGGCAGCCTACTGGCTGCAGAAGAGAGGGCCGCTGGAGAATGAAAGACAGGGATTTGAAAAGGCACTAAAATGGGCTTTACCTATTTTGAATTTTGCCCCAAGCCAATATTAAAAATGAGCCAGACAACTTCTGTGGATTCCTTAGGTCTTTTAGATCAAAGCACTTCACAGGTAAACACTGCCCTGGCTCCTGGTGGAGGAGCTCATGCTGGCTGCTGCCCGGCAGCCCCTGTGGGCCATCCTGTGTCCCAGGTCCCATCTCATTATAATTGCTCGTCCTCAGTCTCATGGCACCTTAGAGGTCAATGGTACCTGTCACTCAAGGCTTGCACCAGTGAGACCCCAAACCAGTCCTGCAGATGGTTCTGGGGAAGATGTAACAGAAGATATGACCAGAGGATTAAAGAATAAAAAAAGAATAGTAATAAGTCCAAAGACACAAAGGTATGAAACAGCAAAGCTCCCTCAGGGAGCTGCAGGTCTCAGAGCCAGGAATAGTGAGAAGAGAGAGGAAGGTCAGCTAGGGAGGGCCCGTAGGCTGCATGGTCTTAAATGCTGTGGGTATTAACCTGTAAGCCAGAGGCTCTTAACCTGGGGACTGTAGTCTCTCAGAGGGGTCAGTGAATGGGTTTAGGTTGCTCAGTGAACCGCCCTGATACTGTCTGTAAAATGTGTATATTTTCCTGGGGAGAGCTTATGGCTGTCATCAGACTCTCAAAGGGGCGGCTTGGGGAAGCCTAGAACCATGTGCCGGGACTGGCCTAGGCCCGGGCAAAGACCATTCGGGGCCTGAAGGCGAGTGGGGCAGAGAGCAGAGGAGGGACCGGATGTGGCTGGGATGAACGTGGGGCAGCTGACAGGATGTAGTGTCCCAGGAGATGGTGGAAATGGGGAGAGGAGGGAGCCACTGTGAGGGAGAGCTGCCACCGTCCGTCATCCTCATGAGGAAGTGAATAAAGGAAGACTGGACATGCTTCCTCTGGTCATTTGCCAGCTTCTGCCACAGAGAACTTGACGCCCCGCAGGCCTGCCGCAGAGCCAGGGGTTTGCCAGCAGTGGGATTTTGCCCATCGCCTTGAGGTTCTGGGCGTCTGCCAGCATCCTGGATGAAGCCACTCTGCGCCTGGCAGACTGGCTCGTGCGCACAGCCCAGCAGGCCAGGTGTTCTGAGTGTGGAGACACCTGGTTTTTTGGGGAAAACAGTCTTTAATAGCCTGAGGGGGCACAGCAGCTTCTTCCCGAAGGTCTGGTTAGAATAGTTTCACTTAGTCACTAGTTCACTCTTGTGAAGACACCATTCATGAATCAAGTGAGTACTTTCTTGGCCTTTTTCTTTTTAAACCTTGGCTCGGGTCCATATAAAGGCAAAGTCTTTATGTATTTTTGAGGGGACTGTCTTAATGAATCTAAATGGAAGTGGGGAGAAAAAAAGAAGGCAACTAGCTAATCAGGTTCCCATCACAAGTTTCTGTTCATATATTTCCCGTTGAATCAGGGGCAAGAATGAATTACAGAGAACAAAAACGTTGCTGAATTCTGTGAACATGGTGAAATATGTCATTTCATACATTTTGAAATATTGAAAATTCTTTCGTTGACTCTGTTCTTATTAAAAGTCCCCAGTGCTCCGTCCTCTTTTAAGATCATTAATCCGACGCTGGACTCCCTCACTTTGGACTGGGATCCACCAAGCCACCCAAACGGCATTTTGACGGAGTACACCTTAAAATACCAGCCAAGTGAGTTACTGGGAGAAGGAGAGGGGAAAGTCGGTTTTAAAAGGAAAAAAATGTTAACTATTATCTTAGAATACATACTGGTCATTTGTTTATAGCAGCAGGATATATATATATATATATATCCTTCAAGAGTTATTCCAGAAGGAACTACAAATTGGTCTTTTTAAAGACATATATGCTATCGAAAGTTAGGTAATCTGCAGAACAGTACAGATCTGTGGGCTTGGGGTTTAGGCGGGTTCTATCGGTGATCAGATAGGCATTATCTGCAAGTAGATGATGCTAAGAGTTCCTTTGGCACAAAGCCTCTGAAGAAGAGGTCTGGGGTTATGACTCCGCCTGCAACAACAGAGACAAAAAATGCTGTTGTGATTCAACTATAAAGTTCCCCTAGTTTATAGGCCAGTTGAGGATATCCTTCCCCTTGTTATGCCATATTATAGAAGCTGTAAAAGGTTATCAGTTATGTTGGGCCAGAGTGAATGGGGATTATAAAAGTCAGTGTATTTCCAAGTCTAGGTCTTTGGTTGACACATTTATTTATCATGAGCATTCTTCTAGCAGCTAATGGGGAATGAACTTCTTTATTTCTTGTTGACAGTTAACAGCACACATGAATTAGGCCCTCTGGTAGATTTGAAAATTCCTGCCAACAAGACAAGGTGGACTCTAAAAAATTTAAACTTCAGCACTCGGTATAAGTTTTATTTCTATGCACAAACAGCAGCAGGACCAGGAAGCCAAATAACAGAGGAAGCAGTAACCACTGTGGATGAAGGTAAGACGGGTATGTAGAAAAATCCACCTATGCATCATGAGACAAAAATCCGTAACCCAAGTTCATGCTTCTCTTCCCCTCTTAACAATGAGCATTCATCTTACCCAAGTAATACAAATATTTATGTGTAAAATCCCATTTTGATATGTATATATATATAATCAATTATTTAATTCATATTGGAATAACTGTTTGCTTTTTGTTTTCAAAATCCATATTAAATTATAAACTTATATTAAAATACTGAGGTAAGGATAGGAAAGTATAACATTCTGCCACACTTGAATTCAAAGTTTAAGGCAATGGTTTTTCCTGTCTACAACTTTCATGTACATACAGAGACACAGACACATACATGCAATACACATATGTGCATGCACTGGCATACACATCTATCTACAAATAAATAAATAAATGTAATTCTAGTTCTGGTTTTGATGCACTGGAAAATAATTTGCTAGTCCACATGCGAATTTAGGTTTTCTAGCAAGGAATACAGAACAATTATTAAATAGTGCCTTTATTTTGTGTTTGAGCATGGGACTTTATATTTTGGTATGCCATCTTATACAGAGAAAGCAAAATAGCCCCATTAAAGTATCTAGAAAAGGAATTAACACTTCTTTTCATACCTCTAAAACTCACTTTGAAAAAAGTTAGATTCAATGAAAATGATCAAAAATATTATAAAAGATTTTCTGGTTGGCATGTCTCTAAATTGTAGGATTGCTTAAGGATTATTTCATTATCTTGCATAGCATAATAAATTGACATTTCTACCTAAAAATTGGTTTAAAATACCCTAAGCCTTCATACAAAATAGGCATCTGTGAATAATGTACCTTAAATAATGTGTGGATTTGATTACTGGGTAAGTTTGGGGACACCAGCTTATCTTTGTCCCCTGTGCCTGATGTGGTACACCTCATTCTCCTTGCATGCTTTGGCATTTTAATAAGTATTTTTATATCTCTTTAAATGCTCATGGGTGTGTTACATCTAACTATATAGTGTCCTATTTCTGTTTCCCTTCATTAAAGCTGGTATTCTTCCACCTGATGTAGGTGCAGGCAAAGGTAAAATAATTCATCTGCATGACTTTATACATGTGTGAAATTTGCAATGTTAAACATGGGGAAGTGCAGCATGGGTTAAAGAGAAAATAAAATAAGCTTTGAAGCAACAAAATAAAGAGAAGATCTTGGCTTTAAAATTAACGTCTAGTCTTTCTTATAAGTAGAAAGCCACACATTAATTCTCCTAAAACTTTTTCTCAAGACATCCCTGGCACAAATCCTAATCATAGCTTTTAATGATACGACTGTGGCTGGATCAGACAGAACCACAACTGTGGATCTGTCCCACATCCTCTCTACGGCCATGCCACATAGTAAGGTTCAGAAACGTTAGTCCTGTGATGAAAACAGCCTGTGAGAAATCGGATCAGCCCAGCTTTCCCTTCTAATCCGATTCGGCTGTACTCCTCAGGACACAGTGAACACCTTGCTGGCATCACACTACACTGTCCACTGGAATTCCAGCGTAGCAGTTCTCTCTAACTGGTCTCTAGCTAAAGAATCTCTAACGGGCCTGAGAGTCAGTCTCCCCACCACAGTCCCCTCTGAGCAAGTCTTCCAGTCGGCCTGCACGCTCTGCTCCGTCCTGTGTTACTCCATCCTGTCCTCACCAAGTGCTCGAGACCCCCCACCCCAGGTAATAGCCAACGATTGCTGTGGATTACTTTTGTTTTCCTCCATTTCTCACAGCTCTCTGGGGGAGGAAGGCTGGCGGGGGCAGTGGTGTTTGAATAAGTCGTCCCACGGCTCCCACCTGGGGCCATCCCAAAGACACCGCCCCCATCTTTGGCCCTCAGCCGCGGTCCGTCTGTTGGCTTGTTACATGGCAGCGGACCCCTGTCAGAGGACCCTGTTCTCCCGTGGGGTGCCCCCCGCCAGGGCTTCTCTTGGACTTCAGCAGGCTAACAGAGCATAAATAAGAAATGAAGACAAGGAAAACCAAGAGAAATAAGTGCTTTGCCTTAAATCATTCAAACTTTGTGAGCCTTGGCCTGATACGTATCTTCTGTCTTCTTAGAACTCTGCTTATATAAAGAGTCATGGCAAATTATAAAATGTAGATCAGATAGATCTTGGATTGAATAAGAACTGTAGCCATTTTTAGTAATCTTAATGACCCAATATATGTGTATTTTAGACTCAAAAGAACAAAGTTATCAAAATTCAAAGTTTCCACAATCTTGTAGACAGATGAAAACCTTTCTTGTATATATTCAGGTCTTTCCTGAGATAATTAGGTGTCAGTTAAAAACCTGATTTGCTTTACAATAATTTCCTGCTATGCTCCCCTGGTAACCTTGGATTGAAGCATTCCAGAGAGGGCCTGGCCTCTTTCCCTCTGCCCCGCACCTGTCCCTGCAGCTCCGCCTAGAGTCATTGCGGAGTGATTGTGCGGGCTTCTGGGGAGAGCATCTGAGTTTTCCATTGATTTGTCTTGTTAGAAAAGGACATACATTCCACGGGAAAAAACTTCACCAGCTGATAGTAAAGAATTAAAACTAAAAGAAATCTTCACATTAGGTTTTTACGCTACATTTACTGCTACTAACTTGAATTGTGAATTACTTATGATTATAGAGACAAGGAAAAAATGGAGTGTCGGAAAGTTCATAAAGACCCTAATGTTGAAATCTGATGGATCTCAGATAATAAGAGAACTAGTGCTTAAATTTTTTTAAAGCTAAATCGAACCTTATTTCCTATATTGTTTCTTCTAATAGTGTACAGTAATTAACACTGCTTGCAAAAAATGACATTTTAATCATGATAAGACTTTAAATTGCTCAAGAACAATTGATTATCTTGGGTTTCCCTTCCTTAAAAATATTTCTTTTTCAACCTAAGAATGAATTCATCTTCTTCTCTGTTTTCCTTCTCCAGGCAGTTTAGCTACATGTGGGAGGAGAGAAAAATAAAAGTTCTCCATGGCCCCTCTAAATTTTAATATTTTTGTCTATCTTTTATACTTTAATTTAAAATGGCGAAAAGAGAATAAATAACAGCTGAGTCCCTGAAAGAAAACATGTTATGATATCCTCAGTTAAAGAAACATCAGCCTCTAGAGATTTTAATTCACTTCCGATCAAAGAGGGGAAAAGAGGTACACCTGAGTTTACATTTTTAAATTTTCTTACAGATTTTAAGAGATGTTAAGCAAAGCCAAGCTTACACATATATAATTACAAAAGATGATTTAAGCCACAGAGCAGAAGCCAGGATGATTTGGTTAGCTGCATTATGCCATATTAATGCTGTCCTTGCCACCCTCCTGAATTTGAGCATGGAGATACTCTGGGGACCTTCAGGCATCACTTGCCACAATCTGTGTCCTTGCTTGGTTGAAGCCTTCAATATCTGTGTAAGAATTATAGTTGTTTGGTTGTATTTGTTCAATTTCTCTGTCCCTTTAAATAGTTTTGGGGTCCAGGACTCTAGGAATACACCTGTGTAGGCATCTATAGAAATAGGGAATGGATTTGTGTTTATGGTCCTAGCTTTGGATGGACATTCCTTTATCCATAGCATTTTACTCCTTTTCCCTTTGGATCCGTCGCCAGAACACTTTTGTGTTTGACTAGTTGGAGTACAGGAAAAAGGAGCAGCTAACTGGCAGGTCAGGAACTGAACCTGGATCTTGACCTAGTTAGCCGCTGACTGTGGTCAGCCAGTTAGGACTGAGCAGACGAGGTGAGAAGCTGGTGATGAATCCTCCCTGTGGTCAGACTCCCACTTATAATGACACCAGAGTTGGTCCCACTGATACCAATTAGGTAAAGAAACAACCAAAAGCTATAGAACCAGTAAATAAAAGCCAAGTTTAAAGTTCACAGTTTTATTCGGCCTAAGACTACAGTTGACCCTTGAACAACCCGGGGGTTATGGGCACTCCCCACGCAGGTGAAATCCACGTATAACTTTGACCCCCCCACAGCTTAACAACTAATAGCCTACTGTTGATCAGAAACCTTACCAATGATATAAACGGTAGATTAACACATTTTGTAGGTTATATGTATTATATACTGTATTCTTACAATAAAGTAAGCTAGAGAAAAGAAAATGTTTTTTCAAATTATTGCAAATCTCAAAAAAAATTTCCAGTGTATTTATTGGAAAAACTCCATATATAAGTGGACCAACCCAGTTCAAACTCATGTTGTTCAGGGCCAGCTGGCATACAGAAGGTCCAATCAGTTCAGCAGTTCATGTCTATCTGGCATGTAAAATGTGCCAGGCTTTTTTAAGGCACCATGTATCAAGATAGTAAGACAGACCCCTGCCTTTGATATGCTTAAAATATGGCAGGTAAGACCAACACACAAAAAAGAGTAAAAATAGATGCTAACTAGTAATTTGAATAAAATGTTATCTGAGCGTAGAGGAGTGAACCTGTTTTTGCTAAACAGGTTCAGGAAAAACTTTCCAAAGAAAGTAGTATTAAACTAGGCCTTGAAAGGAAAGTCGAATTTTGGCTGATGAGTCAGGGCTTGGGGTGTGTAAATTCTTGGTAGGGGAATAAGCCAAGGTATGGGGTTGAAAACCCTGAACATTAGGGTTATACCCAGAGATGTAGCTGAAGAGGTAGGTGAGGTCCGGTGTGAATGACCCTTAGCAGCAGGGAATGCCTTGCTAAGGAATCCGTGTTTACCTGTGGGCAGAGGCAAATCCTCCACGTCCTACACAGGTAAGTGACAGGGCCAGATATGTAGCTTAGGAAGCTAACAGTAGATAACTGCGTTCGTGGGGGCCACAAAGAAAGGCGCGAGTAGGGAGAGGGACGAGGGGCAGACTGCAGGGAAAGCCCACGTGAGAAACGACACTAGCTGCCCCCCGTCATGTCATAGGTGACATTCGAGTATTTGTTCAATAAGGAAGTGAGTAAGTACAGAGTAAGACCAAGCAGAGAGAGGGTTCTCAATCTGAGAAGTGCCCAAGTAGCATCACTTAGGAAATCACGTGTCTTCTCTGGGTGTCTTTAAGCTTGAGCTAAATGCTCTTCTCTGATAAGTACTTCACCATGGTCTGCCTTGAACATCTTCACCATTACACCAAGACTGAATTCCTCAGTTCCATGATTCCAAAAATGTTTTAAGAAAATTAATGTTTCATCTGGGTTCTTTGCCATGAATGTTTTACCCCCATGTTCCTATTTACCATCTCTGTTGATTGATCATATTCCTATCATTATCTATTCCTTTAAGAAGAAAATCTCAAGACAGTTGACATCAGTTAGGTGCACAGAAGGACCCTACATAATTCAGTAATCAGTTTTGCTCTCAGCTATTCCCCACCCTCAGCGCACACAGGCACACACCATACGTGTGATGGCGAACTGTATCTCAGAGACCAAGTGCATTATTTAATTACTGTAATATACAGATCTTCCTCGATTTATCATGAGGTCACATCTCCATAAAGCCATCATAAATTGAAAATATGTCAAAAATGCATTTAATACACCTAGCCTACCGAACATCATAGCTTGGCCTCGCCTACCTTAAATGAGCTCAGAAGGTGGGCAAAATTATCAAACACAAAACCTAGTTTATACTAAAGTGTCAATATCTCATGTGATTTATTGAATACTGTGCTGAAAGTGAAAAACAGCATGGCTGCGCGGGTACAGAATGGTTGTAAATGTATCGGTTGTTGACCCCCGGAAGCGAGTAGCTGACTAGGAGCTGTGCTCACTGCCCACCTGGCATCATGGGAGGGCGCAGTCTGCATATGGGCAGCCCAGGAAAGGGCCCAAATGCACAGCTCCACGTGTGGCTTCTATCGAATGTGCATTGCTTTCACACCATCATAAGGTCAAAAAATTGTAAGTCGAACTATTGTTAAGTCAGGGACCATCTGTACTTCTCTTTCTGATCCTAAGAAATGTCATTTCATTACATTTGTTTCAGTAGAGCCTTTAGCTTCTAAATTATATAACATAATTTGGAATTTAGTTTTAGAGTCTAAGGAAACCCACTGACACTTCTGATTTACTATCCTAGGATGCTTTCTCTGGAAGAATGAATTGATTGTACCATTTTTTAACTACTCAAGCTAATATATCTGCAAATATGTCATTTTTAGTTTAGGCTGTTGCAGTCGGGCTGATTGAATTGTCAGCCTTAGACAGCCAGATCTTTTAATGACTAGATGTCATCTTTACGGAGTCGCAGGCACATAGCTCCAGATGGCAGGCCTGTAGTCTCCATAATTCGGTGTTCTAAGGAGCTATTGAGTTTCCCCTCTGATTTTTCAGAAGGTGATACGCAGTGAACACTTAGCAGGTAAGGCTGCCTTGCTCTCTGGAATGTGTCAAGTGAAATAGGTTTTATTCCTTTCATTTCTTCTTTCTTAAGTTATTTGGCAATTCTTTTTCAGCTTCTCTTCCAGCGAACCCTAACCATCCAAAATACTCTAAAGTCCCTAGAGTAAAGCTCCTCAGCTGGAGTCCCAGGACTTCCCAAAGGCAGATTCTTAAAGCAGTTTGTGACTCAAAGCAGTTCAAAAGCCACTACTCTAAGGAGCATCCTTTCTTACCCCAAAACACTCTTTTTTAAGACCCACACTGAGATAATAAATAGAATTGAAAAGCAGCTGCCTCACATTTTTTTTCCTGATCCTCTGTTCCTTAACATGTCTTATTGACCAGAACTGAGTCACATGCCTCTTTCCAGATCAATCTTTATTTTGGGGAATTTTTTTTTGCTCATATACAATTACATGAGCAACATTATGGTTATGAGACTCCCCCTATTATTAAGTCCCCCCCACATACCCCATTGCAGTCACTGTCCATCAGCGTAGAAGGATGTTATAGAATCACTACTTATCTTCTCTGTGTTATACTGCCTTCCCCATATCCCCCCACCCCACCCCAACCCTGCTACATTATGTGTGCTAATTGTAATATCCTTTTTTCCCCCTTATCCCTCTCTTCCCACCCATCTTCCCCAGTCCCTTTCCCTTTGGTAACTGTTAGTCCATTCTTGGGTTCTGTCAGTCTGCTGCTGTTTTCTTCCTTCAGTTTTTTCTTTGTTCTTATACTCCACATATGAGTGAAATCATTTGGTACTTGTCTTTCTCTGCCTGGCTTATTTCACTGAGCATAATATTCTCCAGCTCCATCCATGTTGTTGCAAATGGTAGGATTTGTTTTCTTCTTATGGCTGAATAATATTCCATTGTGTATATGTACCACATCTTTATCCATTCATCTACTTATGGACACTTAGGTTGCTTCCATTTCTTGGCTATTGTAAATAGTGCTGCAATAAACATAGGGGTGCATATGTCTTTTTGAAACTGGGCTGCTGCATTCTTAGGGTAAATTCCTAGGAGTGGGATTCCTGGGTCAAATGGTATTTCTATTTTGAGTTTTTTGAGGAACCTCCATATTGCTTTCCACAATGGTTGAACTAGTTTACATGCCCACCAGCAGTGTAGGAGGGCTTCCCTTTCTCCACATCTTTGCCAACATTTGTTGTTGTTGTTTGTATTTTGGATGTTGGCCATCTTCACTGGTGTGAGGTGATATCTCATTGTGGTTTTAATTTGCATTTCTCTGATGACTAGTGATATGGAGCATCTTTTCATGTGCCTGTTGGCCATCTGAATTTCTTCTTTGGAGAAGTGTCTGTTCAGCTCCTCTGTCCATTTCTTAATTGGCTTATTTGCTTTTTGTTTGTTGATGTGCGTGAGTTCTTTATATATTTTGGATGTACTGTAGGATATATTTTTGTTCTACTGATGGTATCCCTTGCTGTACAGAAGCTTTTTAGTTTGATATAGTCCCATTCGTTCATTTTTGCTTTTGTTTCCATTGCCCTCACACTGGTTTTTATCTTGCAACTTCTGAGATGCTGTGACCTTTGCCCCCAGCATTGTTCAGCCCTCCTGGCCGAGCATCAGTAGATGAAGACTCTGATCAGTTTCCTGGGACTGTGGCTAATGGACCACAGTTTACATTATTCAGGACTCGCATAATAGAACCCATAGATTTTAATATCGTACATCATTTCTGATTATTCATTTATTTCCCAATGAATACGGAATTCAACCATTCCTTTCCAAAAAAAAAAAAATCATTTCCTTAGTGAAAGTGAAGTATGAATGAACTCTAAATTTCAGCAGCAAATCCTAATATTTAATTTTATCTGCATGGTCCCAGAGTACTTAAACTTATTTTGCATTTGTGTGCATGGCACTGTAATTTGATTGCTTGTTTTGTTTTTCTATTGTATATTTATTTCAGGCAGTAAATCCAGGGATCCTCAAACTTACAGCCACAGATGCTGAGACCTATGTCAGTATCAGCTGGGAATGTGAGAGATCGGAGCATGTGAACTTGAATGAGTATGGTGTAGCTGGCAGAAAGAAGCGATTTCATTACCCGGGTTTCATTTGGGGATATTCCTTAAGAGATTAAAGACATTTTTAAGGATTTACTATGGATCATCTTGATAACTTGATCCAATTGAGGGAGTCAGATTTATCTAAAAAAAAACTATAGTGAACCATCAGTCAGTATATTTTATACATAACTAAAAATCTTTTGTTTGTATTATTAAAAAACAAGAGACATAATAAGTCTCTTGCCTGTGTTATTTTCATATCATCGTACTTAAAACTGTTCTATACCAACATCACATCAACAAGAGTAATACTGAATAATTGTGTTTGTAAGTGCAAGTAGGGAGGAAGAAAATTTGTTCAAATTGCGTGTTGAAGTAGCAGAAACCAAACTGACTTCAAAGTAGAACTTTATCAGTAACTGCAGAAAATTAACACTAGGGGGAGCATACAGTGTGTTTCGATGTTTCATGTACTCCCACGTCAGGCGCTCTACTTACGTCCTGGCCACATCCACCAGGAGAGGGGCCGCTTTAATTTCCAGCAGGTTATGGAAACAGCGCGCTTCCTTGTGCAGGTCGCTGTGGCCCATCAAAGTGGCAAAGTACTGAACGTAGTGTGGCTTTCTGGTTAGGCCTTTATCATGAAAGTGAGTATTTTGAGAAAGAACTGTCCCTTTTAGGAAAACCAAGACTTGGGAAAGGTGAAATCTATAACTTGAATAAATTTACCAAAAGATTCATCTTGTTATATCTTAAAAAATAATTCTTCCCGTACTTCATTTAAGCTACTAATGTATAACAGTTCTTTTTAGAAACATCATTAGAGAAACTCAATATTTTTATTAGGCAAGGTGCAGATAAAGAAGCTTCTTTTGCATTAGAGAGAAGATTTAATGCAATGGAAATATATGCAATTAATACACCATCTGGGTATCTAGTCAATTTTTCTTTGAGGATATTCTCTTGCAATTCTTCATTTTAATTGGTTTATCTGACATAATAATTTAAACTGACAAGCCTAAGCATCCTAAATTTTGTCTTTATCTTATAAAGGATTTGCCTCTCTTGAAGCATCAAGTGACTTCTGGTCCCTTAATATATTCAAACTTGTGGAATGTAACAACGAAACAAAACTGAAGGAACAAAATAGCAGCAGACTCAGAGACTCCAAGAAGGAACTAGTGGTTACCAAAGGGGAGGGGTGTGGAAGGGCGGGTGGGGAGGGTGGGAGAAGGGAATTGTGGGGTATTAGGTTTAGTACACATGGTGTGGGGGGTCACGGGGAAACAGTGTAGCACAGAGAAGGCAGTGAATCTGTGTCATCTTACTACACTGATGGACAGTGACTGCATTGGGGTATGAGTGGGGACTTGATAATATGAGTAAATATAGTAACCACATTGATTTTTCATGTGAAACTTTCATAAGAGTGTATATCAATAATACCTTAATAAAAAAAAACTCTCCCCCCCAAAAAATATTCAAACTTGTTTTTGCAAAATTTCCATAGGCAAAGAATAAGGGAGGAAAGAAATTGTAAATGGTTCTCAGAGCTTTGGGTTAAAGGGTCTAATGTCAGGAAGAACATATGAAGTTCAAGTTGGTGTGAGGGGGCCTCTGATTTTGAGTTCAGATAGTGTACTTGAGACAGGCCCCAGAGGGGTGCACCCCACACCAGTTGTAGCTCAAGATGAGAGGTGAAGCCCGGGGCTCTCCAGCTGGAAAAGGCTGGTGGAGCTGGGTTAGGAGCAGGGCCGGGAATGTCTTTCTCTGGGACCTGAATGGGCAGGGAGTTTGGGGTTTGTCTTTGGGTTTTTATATCAAATATATCACAGAATTGAGTAAATCATCATCTAATCACATTATTTCCAAAAACCATTACCAAAACAGAGGTAAACATGATTCTTAACTTAGCTTGTTTAGGTAACTCAATTTTTCACATCATTTCCACATATAAACTTTCCCTCAGCTTTCGGTTAGAATTTTTGAAATGATTTTGAGCTGAAATAACTCATTGATGACGTTAAATTTTTTATGTCAAAATGGACTATAACCCAGAAGAACCCTGTAGTTTGGTTAGACAACCGATGAAAACATTATTAAATTTATATAGAACAACAAATTGTTCAATTTGTGTATTTCATTGTTACCAAATTTGCCTGTACATATTTGTTATTTGAACATTTTCAAAATCTGCAAGTAATGATTAGTTTCTAAAAAAATGTTCGTGTAAGATGCAAGAATATTCATATTTACTCACAAGATGGAAAACAACCCCTGCCTACTAAAATTTAAAGAAGGGTTGTGTGGTACATGTTCACTGATCATACATTCATGTTATTATCAGTCACTTCACGCATTCTTGAAGAAATGTTACATTTCCTGTAGAACCCATAGGCAAAATGTATTTTCTGTGTGTCTTTCATTACCCAAGCATTATGATTTTTAAAATCCTTTCTTATAAATTAGAAAATAAACAATCATGATTGGTTTTTTAAAAAGGAAAAAACACAAAGATAATATTCGTTAACTTTTTAAACTACATTTTTAAAACATTCATGTGCTAAAATCATGTTTAAAGAAAAACATATTTTTCTGCTTCTCCATTCCTTGTAGTTTTGAATCCACTTGTGTACCAAGTTCTAGAAAAATACTGTCTGCAACTTAAAGGAGGACTATCTGTTCCTAGTATTACAAGGTGTTAGTTATTATCAGTAACTTTTCATTTCAAAATACTAAAAGTTCAAGTAGGTGTTCCGTCCATTTATAGCTAGAATGCTGATAATACAATAGCGCTAACATTCAATCAGCTCTAGTCTGTACCGAGTGAATGGTTTTCCCGGCTTCTCTCATTCAGTCGTGACAACAGTCCTACGGAGTGGGCGGTGTTCCTACCCACTGGCACATCGCTTTGGTGGGGTGTGAGGGGAGCTGGGGGAGCACGCTGCCCCCCAGCCGAAAGGGGGCAGAGCTGGGCCAGAGGCTCAGCCTTCATCGCCAGAGAGAGGCTGCCACTACCCCACCGCACCGGGTCGCAGCGGCCCGCACCCCGAGGGGAACAGGTTGCCTCAGAAGAGACCTCTTGGTTTAGGACTGGGTACATCTTTGGCCGTCCTGAACCCCCGGAGGCCCCAGTGTCCTCCCAGCTCACAGGTCTATCTAGAATTAGGTTCCACCCACAAAATCAAGTTGTGGCCTTTTTTTTTTTTTTTTTTTTTTGTCTTTGTCTTTTTATAGGGCAGAAGGCAAACGCTTTCAAAAGATTTCTTTTTCTTCAATGATGCTATACTTAAAATTCCAGCTGCAGCAGACAGGTAGCTCAAGGTGTGCCAGTGACGGAGGGACAGGGCACGGTCCCCAGGTATTGTCCCCTTTCATATATAAATCTAACTATGACCAAGAAGAAATACCGATTAAACCCTAGTTAACGTATCACCTTCAGGAGCAAATGCCGTTGATCCCGTTCCCTTGTTCCTCTAGCGTCCATGGTCTGTCCTGCAGGGCTGACGGATCTGCTCTGTGTGCAGCATTACGTCCCGCGGCTCTTGCTTCTCCACGCGGCCCCCAGACCCCACACACACGGGCAGGCACACGCAGGCGCACACGGACACACGAGGTGGCATGCGGGCACGGGTACTTGCCCGGGAAGCACCCCATCTGGCCAGCCTTTCCGACTCTCCGCATTAATGAGCTGCTTCTCCCTCTGAGTTCCACTGATTTCAGGAACCTAGACTCAGCTTCCATCTACACCTGTTTAATGAATCCTCTTAACATGACGCCATCTCTGCCTTTTATAGTCTGAGTTTTTAAGACATGTTTCCTTATTTTTTCCTATGGTACATACTGAAAAACCAGTCAAGACAACAGGGGGTCTCCTGAGGCTGTTAGACGCACTCCTGGTAGGACCCCACCTCCTCTTCTCGCTTCCTCACCTCTTCCTTGACTTCCAGGCCTCTCCTCTCATGTCACAGAAGATCCAAGCAGATGTGCTTTAATGGGACAAACAGGGTTTTGTTTTGTTTTGTTTTGTCTTGTCAACCGCCTCCAGTCTTTGCCAAGGTCATTTCTTCCCCCATCTATACATTTCTAATGACTTTAACTGAACAGGACATTTTTATACATAAAGGATTCTTCATAAAGAGCTATACATCTCACTCTGCCTCTTCCACGTCTACCCTATTTTCCTAAGTACCTGGGAGCATTTCCCCAGAGACCTACTGCCGCAGGGCACAGTTCACCCAGGAGAGAGCAGGAAGTGGACAGCAGAAGACTCTTGCTAGAACTAACTTCTAGGAACCAAAGCAAGTTTCATTCCTCTAGCTCATTTTCTTTTTTCATATTCTTTATATTTGTCTATTTGTTTAATGTACTGCTTTGTGACTAACTCAAGTAGTACCTGAATACAATTATATTGGATAAGTTCCAGATACAGTGCAAATCCTCTTTTACTCTCCTAGCCACTCCTACAAATACCCAGCCATTGAAACTCAGATTCAAGAAGAAAACCCCCACTACCCTTCATTCTGTGTGTGTGAATATGCACGTGTGTGTGTGCACACACACGTGCCTGTTAACATACTGGGTCTGCCTGGCCTTAAATATTGGTGTAGTGAAATATTTGGTACTTTTTTCTTAAGACATAGAGGAAAAAATTCCAAGTCAGTTCGGACATTCCTTTTTCAACTGTCAAAGAAACATTTCCACTTTTTGCATAGTTGCGTGGTAGCAAGCTGCCAGCAGGCAGTCCAGTTTGACAGTCACCATCTCTTTTAGACAACGTCCATGCTAGCACTTGAGTATGTTACTGCGTTCTGCCCTTCTCGGGTGTGTTTAGCTGAAAATTGTAAATGCACGCACTATTTGTGACAAGGCTATAAATCATGGAGCGTACTGAAACCAAGGGCTCGAACTTCAATCAGATGCTCAATAGCCTTCACACCAGTTGGTTTTTGGTTCAGTTTTGAAGAAAAAGCACACAATCAAAGACCATATGTGAACCGACAGAAATATATTACCGAAGGGTATGTAATGTTGAACTTTGAAAATATTTTTACCTATCTCAGAATGGAGAGGCCCTATAACATTTTATTCTTTGTGAATGCTTCTGCAGATTTGATGTCTGGGCATGTTTTCAGGAATGTGTTTCAGCAGTAGAGCACTGGTGGCTAGCACCAGGTTCTCTGGAGCCAGACAGACACGGGTCAAAGTCCATCTCTTGGGCAAGTTCTTCCCCCTCTCTGGGCTTGGGCTGATTCCTCAGGCCGTCCTCAAAGGGTTGCTATGAAGACTAAATGCGATTCTGAGCACAGTGCGCAGCAGATCAGAAGAGCTTCAGAATGTCAGCTCTCGTGATAACTGTCATCTCCACCACCAGCATCGCCGTGACTCTGGTGTGTGTCGAGAAGGGGTGCCCGGCCAAAATGTGCGCTTTGCTTGTAAGCCAAACCCGATCCCCTGACCGCTGAGGCCCAGGGGGCTCTGGGAGAGGACTACTGGCCTTTGGTTTGTAGTCCAGATAAT
Source organism: Phataginus tricuspis (assembly GCA_029783875.1). Taxonomy (NCBI): domain Eukaryota; kingdom Metazoa; phylum Chordata; class Mammalia; order Pholidota; family Manidae; genus Phataginus; species Phataginus tricuspis. The sequence goes on along the minus strand of JAQQAC010012171.1, from coordinate 3,443,692 downwards.
ATATTCCCACTTCTCATTTTATTTCTTAGAACACACATCTGCCCATTTTTTCACATTCTTCTTCACACATGATTTTAAACATTTTCATTTTTCTCCTTATACTTTGTATGGGGGGGGAAAAAAGGCAAGGAGGTTCTATTTTTACAACATAGAGCAGAATCTGGGATACATATAGCCATCTTTATTTTTGCATCTAGAGATCACATACACCCAACCCAACCATGTTAAATGTATTCAGAAGAAATTCCATCATCAAATTGAAAAGCATGATATAAACATGCTTATGAATCAAAAGAAGAAAACTTTTTACCTTGATTTTGGTCAAAAGAGAAAAAATAAAGGCCTATAAAAAATTCATACCAGTTTATTTAAACAAATCCTCACGGGCATGTCTGAATAGCCATTGATGCTGCACTTTGTCCCATTTGATTGACACTTTTGAATAATACCAGAAATGCTCACTATTCTGTGTTTTTCTTAGATTTGCATACTGTGACTGGTTGAATAAGGGGTTTCACATTTGTTGACTCAAACAGAACAGATGAAGATTTAAAGATATGTATACATGTGAATGAGTATTTTCTCTTTAAACTGGTCCCTTATTTGCTTCAAAGTCTTTTGAATGGACCTAAGAAGCATGGAATACTGAATATTGAACCTTGGGGGAAAAATTAGATTTTTAAGAAATTTGCACAATTCATTCAGAACCAACTTCTGTAAATGCGATAAACAACAGTAAGGTGAATGACCAATCTGATATTTGGGGTGCAAATTGAGATATTATAGAAAATAATAAGACTGGTTATCTTGGGTAGACAAATTTCTTGTGTGGAAAGTTTTCTTTTTTAATAGAAGATTTCCAAAGCATTTTGAAAAATGGTAGCAATGACATTTTAGCCTCAAAAAGTGGTTCCTTGAAAGGAAAAATACTCCATTAGATGTATACATTCTGTTCTGTTTTAAAATGCAGTCCTATATTCTTATCATTGCACTTAATGCACAATTCATGCTATAAATAGTAAAAATTTTAATTGGTTTGGAACTATGCTTCTATTAAGAATATATAGTTAAAACAGCTGTGAACACATTGTTCAGCAGGGTGTGTTAGCATTTAATGGTATTAGCAATCAGATTTCTCTATCTGAATATTTCTGATTAATGCAGATTTTCCAGAGCTAAGTATTTATATAACTCCTGATTTAATAACAGATTCCAATTTGGGGCCACATGTAAAATATATAAAAGTTCCTATACGATGGCAAGTTGTACTACAAAAACCTGCAATTCTCATCTTCCCCTTACGCATTCCCACCAACCCCATGGATTTCTTTTCCAGCAATGGCAAGCCGACAGGTGGATATTGCAACTCAGGGCTGGTTCATTGGTCTCATGTGTGCTGTTGCTCTCCTTATCTTAATTTTGCTGATTGTCTGCTTCATCAGAAGAAACAAGGGTGGTAAATATCCAGGTAAGAAAGGAAGATTAAAATTGCCTTATAATGCTGCATAATTATCCATTAAACAAAAAAAAAAATCAAGGATAGGTTGATCAATGTAGAGTGTAATACGTGTATCTTCCCAGAGCCATACATTTGGACTTTCTGTTCAAACAATTTTTGATCTCTTTTTATATGATGGGAGCCTAAATGTAGTCAAAATTCAGAAGAGAACTGGAGGAGTAAATTGATGTGTTCTCTGAAGGTACTGGTGATACCCCGAGACTCCACATAAGTCGCCCTGCCTCCTCGGGCTCCCACGGGCAGAGGGGGAAGGTCCATGAAGTCTTGCATGTACCGAGGGAGTCATCCACGAACTGAGTCTTGCTGCTGTGATGTAGAACACTGCTTTCCCTTTATAGTTAACGTTTTGTTCAATTTAGTGGCCCCGGTGTTGTTTTCTTTACCTGGCCATGTCCCCTTCAGCGACAAGAAAAAATCTGCAAAAGAATAGATTCACAAAAAACTATTTGTAACCACGAATATAGATAATAAATTGGTAAAATAGGGGAGAAATCTTAGACCCATAGAATTTATTCCTTCACCAGGTGAGTAAATGGCTTCTACCAAAATGCTTACATGAAGCCAGCCTTTTTGTTAGCAAATGTTCATTCTATTAGGTTGCCTCAGAGACATTAAAACATCCCAGTGTACACATGGCCCCATGATACATCCAGTTGTATAACAGCTGCTGTAAATAAAACTATTTTCCACTGCTGTGTATCTCAAAGAATGCACTCCTAAAACTTTGAATAAGGAAACAGCCTCAATAGGTAATAACATCATTTTGAAATTTTGCAGTTAAAGAGAAGGAAGACGCCCGTGCTGACCCTGAAATCCAGCCTATGAAGGAAGATGACGGCACTTTTGGAGAATACAGGTGAGTCTGCTTCTCACCTGCCTTCCGCCTTCCCTGCCCCACGCAGGGCCAGCCCTCAGTCTCCCTAGCCCGGGATCCAGCCAGCAACATGCTCGGCCTCACATCTCATGTTTTCCTCTAGTATTAGTGTAGAGACACTCCCATGTCTAAATGTTTGCCTGTCCCTCATGGCTCATGTATCCTCACTTTTCATTAAAGAAACAAGTTTCCATCATAGTTATAAATTTGGAGACACGGTGTCTTCCATTCGGTCATATTTTCCCAAGCCCTTGCTGTGTTCATCAGCCTAACAAAGCTGGTGTGTTACAGTGAGAGTTAGAACAACAATAAAGATCTTATAAAACCTGCATTGTAAAGGGAACTATACCTGTCATTTTCTAAACAGGACTTTTGTGAAGTCGGTATTGCTCTCTCTGATCTTGGAGCTTGTTTCTCCAAAACAAATACCTTATCCTCTGCCCATTAATCATGAAATGACAACTAGGTTGTTTTAGAAGCTGTTAATTGCTAAGAAATACCCCAGCCCTGGAGGCAGTGTGTTAACTCACAGGACTTTGATAATACATTCTTGGCTTGTCTCCATCATTAAAGACCAATTTTAACATAACCTATGTGCTAAATAGTTAGAGAAACTCTTGAAACATATGTAAAATATATATTTAATATAAAATATTATATATAAATTATATATATAATTGAAAATAATATAAAATTATATTTTATATTAAAATTATATAAATTATAACATATAAAACATAAAAATTATGTATAAATAAAATATATATTTATTCATTCAAAAGATTGTGATTTGGGTGTCCCAAAAGAATACTCCTACTCATAGAAAACCTTTATACCTTGTTTTTTCTTTCTATAAGCCTCTGGATTTTATAAAATATAATCTTTTAAATATACACTGAGCCGATACCAAGGCTTTTTTTGCCAGAAGAAAAGGCTTTTAGATGAAATAAAATATTTTGTTCTTGTGATTGCCAGATGATATTTGTGCCAATTTTTACCTGTCTCTAGAGCACATAGTTGGTATTTCCATGTCAATGGTAAGAAATAAGAGAATTGACTAAGAAAAACCATATATTTTTGACAAAAGCAGTTTCTGTGCAGATACAAGCGTTTTGCCTTTGTGTCTCAGCACCTAAGCCTTCATATTCTGATCTCCTCAACAGAGATGACTATAACTTCTAAAACTCAGAATTTCTGTGTCATGAGGTACAGAAATCTAGTGAGGGTTGTCTTGATGTCAAATGTTGACTGCAGGCTGAAAGTATGAAAATCTCACGCAGCACCCCCACCCAGTCCACCTAAGAAGGTTTCATAACACGTCAGAGCAGCCTGCAGATGGCCACCGCCTAGGGTAGCCGCGTCTTACACTGGATGAGTTGAAATCTGTGCCGAGTTAATTCACCCTTCTATGTGTTTCTCCTGTAAAGCAGGAGAATTATATGTGATTATTAAATTGCAATTAACTTCCTATTTTTGGAGTTCTTGTAGCGAGAATTCCACACAGGATATGCACACCACTGCCTTATTTATTGTGATGAAGGTAAATCTTTTATATAGCTGGATATAGGTATACATATATTTGCCCGAATTGGAAATAAACCATTGCACTTCATACATTCCTCACATGGTGATGGATTCCTGTTCTACACTATGCTTAAATGAATCTGGCAATGTACTGCTTGCCTCGTGGGTCTCAGATGTCAACTGCTACTGCAGTGCTGTGAAACTACGATTTGACGTGATGTGACTTTCTCAGGGTAACTATGCTACCCTCTCCATTAAAACTTGATTGAAAGTGAGGTTGGATGTGACAAGCTTGGAATCGAGAGACCATCAGTGTCACTGTTAACTCACCCGTTACCCTTGATTCCCTTAGATATGGCACTGAATTTGTCTAGAACTCAATTTTTTTTACCTATCATATGAAACAGTTGTTCAGATATTAGATGATCTCTGAAGGTTTCTAGTTCTAAGGTGTCCATGCTTCTCTATAAGCTATCTGCTAACAACTTTTACTATGATTTGGGTTCCAGAGCAGTGCATAGCAAGGATGTGGTTACAGGCCACCTTATCACTGTGTCTACGTTTATTTGGTCATATTCCTCTGCGTTACTTCACAGTAATATGTCCGTGAAGCTTTTTCAGATGGCTGTCTCTAGCTTGTGCCGTGAGTTTCTCAGAAGAGGAAGACTTTTTTGGGGGGCCTATCGAGTACAACCCATTGGCTCATGTGTGAAGACAAAAATGCTTGTCACACATGTAATTACAGGGACCTGGGAGGTGCCAGGGGAATGTGGTTCTGATGGGCGTCTTAAACTCGAAACACTACTCAGTGATTTTTTTACTGACGCTGCAAGTTCATAAAGACAATCCTGCAGGTGCGATCACCTCCCCAAGACAGAAGCACCCTTTGCTACAGATGTGGCTTCATCCTGTGACTTCCTGACGTGACCTCAGAATTTTTCCCCTTAGTTTCTTCTCTACTTAAAAAGACCAAAACACTTTTGGTTTCTTTGTTCACAATTAATGAAAATGATTCCAATGCTTGATTACAGAATCTTTTTTTTGTTGTTACACTTAAGCGTCATTCTCCTCCCTACACCACCAGGCCCTTCTCTGCCTTGCATCTTCTGGAAGTTTTGGGCTCTGTATTAGGTATTGATTCTTATTCTTTTTCAGTCTAAGAATAAGTTAATATGCTGATCACACACAGACACACACAAAATTAGGGCTATTGCCTAAACGTAAACTAATTCTGTTTATGACTGACTCGTCCTCCAGCTTGAGGATGAAGCTGTTTCTACATGCTTGGCTCTGAGCCAGAGGACATTTCAGTGCAAAAAGGGACGGGACCTCAATGGCTAAATCTGGCTTTTCTTCCATATGCTATGCCCTTGTGCCCTCACTCCAGCACCCACCCCCAAGCAGTTACCCTCTGGTGGAAGCCTGCAGCTTTCTTTGTTTGTTTCTTTAATTAAATAGACAGTAGGATCTGCATCCTTACTAGCATATAGAAAAATCAGAGAAACAATGAAACCAACCGTGTAAGTATTTTTCTTGTTCCTTAGATCCATTCTCTTAAAAACCAGAATGAACCCAGGTCACAGGCCATGCCGTGGTACCTGAACCACAGCATAAATGGAGGCTCTAGGCCAGGGACCTTGACATTCATGTGAACTCGGTCCTGTTGCAAGCATGTTGACCCATGCTCATAAAGCTTGAATGATGTGAAGGTGTGCTTGTAACATGCTTTAGATTTATTCTGCTCACAAATATAAACCAGTGTGTGAGCCATGTCAATAATGGCAGACTTTTAGAGGGAGTGCTTGGGTCATGAACATCAGCAAAAACGCAGCATAGGTTTGGCTGTGGCAGGGTGTGACCACAGGAAATGAGGACGCACGGTCACAGATTTATCCATTTGTTGCTGAGTTTTAACCAGTAGGCATTTGGTGGGTACCTTCCCTGTGCACAACCCCGAGTGAAGTGCTGCTGGGGGGAAAAAAGAAAAAAACGAACTCCCTAAAATTCATTCCTAGGGTAAGAGAGAGGAAGAACTATATCCTAATGCTTTGTCTGGCATCTTAAATTGATTCAAAAGGAATGAAAAATTTTAATGTAGAATTTTGAAGAATGTCTAAAATGCCCTTTGTCTCTTCCATCATTAGTTTTTACTATTATAAAGTCACTCAACCAGTACTTGCGTGCCTACTGTATACTAGGCTGTGGGGATATCGAAACCAATAGAAGCTAGTTTCTAGTCTAGTGAGGGATGCAGGGAAGTAAAAACACAGTCTGGGCATCGTGCGACACGTGCTCTGAAAGGGACACAGCCAAGGGGCCGCAGGAGCGGCGGGGGCGTGGGGGAGGGTCTTCCCCGAGGAAGTGAGGCAAGAGCTGAGTTCTGGGACGTTTCTTTCCACTGCACAGCCAACTTCATTCTTGGATATAGGTATCCAAATATATTTTATAGCTATACATACTATTGTATGACTTACTTTGAAATTATTTAATCATTGGGGACACGGCAGCAAATGAAATGGACTAAAACCCTGAACCTCATAGAGCTTACCCCTAGTAGGGGAAAAACACAGACTGTAAACAGTCAACATATTAAAAAATGAGTCAGAGAGTGTGTCAGAAAGGGATCAGTGCTATGGAAGATAGAGATTGGAGTAAGGAGGATGCAAGGTGTCAGGGAAGGGTGTGGAAGGTTGACGCTTAAATAGGGTGTCAGGGAAGGCCTCGGGAGAAGTGGCATCCTGTCAAGGACTTGAAGGAGTTGAGTCAGCCGGGCGGTTGGCTGGAGGGAGCGTGATCCCGGCAGGACTAACAAGCTGTGCCCAGCGTCCTGAGGTGGGGGCAAGCCTGGCATGTTCCAGGAACAGCAAGGAGCCTGGGTGGCTGGAACCGAATGAGACAGAGAGAGATTGGAGGTAAAGTGGGAGCGGTGGCAGGGCTGGCTCAGGGCCTTGTGGGAAAGCGTAAGGATTCTGTCATGGACCCTGACTGAGATGGAGGCCACTGGGGGGTTTGCAACGAAGGAGCGACATGATTTGACTCTCATGTTGAAAGGATCGCTGTCCTCAGTACTGAGACCAGCCTGCCCTAGAGGGTGGGGGTGGGTAAAGGACAGCAAAAGGGGGCCACGGGCTGCAGAGACCATGTGGCCTGTAACGCTGAAAGCATATGCTATTGGGCTCTTCACAGAAGAGGTTTGAAAACCTTTTTCAAACTTTATTGACCAAAGAACCAGAATATGTGTGCATCTTGAAATATTTGGGTCTTGACTAGAATAAAAGGCACTCAGAAGCAGGGGAGCAGTAAAGGCCTGGTGCAAATTACCAGGGCGAGTACAACAGCTAATGTGACCTCTTTTTTACATGAAGCCTTTTGATTTTTTACTATTGTTTATATTTCCTATTTTGCCTTGTATTTTTGTTCTGTGCAAGAAGTCACAAAATACTGTCATTGCCTCTGTGTCTGCTCTTTCTTCTCTTGAAGCACATGTTCCCTGTTAAGGAACAGGTCCGTGTGCACACCTAGTTCCAGGACCTGATGAATGGATGCTCTACAACAGAACGCTTACCCTTCTGCTTCCAGATATTGTGCTGAGCGGTTCAACAGAGAAAGAAGCCAAAAATGTTTAAGTCCTATAAAGTTTTATTAAATTACATTCTTCAGATTCCCATCCAACATGGACAGGCTACATAGCACACTTGAGAGAAGGGGATAGTCGGGTGAAGGTGACTGGAGGAGATGTTTGCCTTTTTTTGGAATCACTCACACTCTTTAGAATATTTCAACATGCCATTAATAGTACAAATGTAGTGTTTTGAAGTTAAACTGTGTCTCTTTCCAAATTAATAAATCTTTACCAATTAACTGAAATTTGTACAGAAAAAAAAATAGTGTAAACTACCAGTATAAGGATTTTGCTTTTCTTCTTAGGCTATTTTCATTTGTTTCTTCTGCATCCTTTTAATGGAATTTGTAGGTCTCTTGAAAGGTAAGGCTAAAGTTTACAAGTCTGGCCTCCACTCAATAACAAAATTATTTGAAATGCAGGATTTTGCTTCTCCTTTTTGCTCAGAAAAAAAAATCCATATTTCACACTTAATCAGAATCATTCTTCATTCATATTCAAGGAATCAGAGATATTATGCAGTTTAACATACTAACTTCTCTACTTGCCTGAGCTTTTACCCTCCTTTGAATTCAAAGTAATGATGATTTTCAACTTTGCTCAATTCTTCTTTGTTTAATGCTTGCGATTATTTTTGAATTGTTTCCAAATCAAGAGACAGAATCCGTCATTGATACTGACATGCACAATAAGAAGCCATCCATCCACCTACTGAAGACTTCATGATTAAACCATTTCTGCACCTGACTTTCACTCCAACCACATCCCAGCCAACCTGATGATTAGATTTGGCAAAGCTCAGGACTCCATATGCTTTATCATAATTTGCATGCATGATCTTTCAGAAGAAAACATTTTACCTGAATGCCAGTCTTGATGAAAATGTTTCCTCTTCTTTCCAGTGATGCCGAAGACCACAAGCCTTTGAAAAAAGGCAGTCGAACCCCTTCAGACAGGACTGTGAAAAAGGAAGACAGTGACGATAGCCTAGTTGACTATGGAGAGGGGGTGAACGGCCAGTTCAATGAGGACGGCTCCTTTATTGGGCAATACAGCGGTAAGACAGAGAAGGAACCGGCTGAGGGCAACGTGAGCTCCGAGGCGCCTTCTCCTGTCAATGCCATGAATTCCTTGGTTTGAAGCGTAAGCTCTTTGCCAATATCCCATTTCTCTAGAGTGTTTATCTTAAGCGCTTGTTCGTCAGGCTTCTCATACTATGAGCATAGAGGCAGGAGGTATGTTCTGCTGTGTGTTAATATGATGAGAACAGTTAGAACAAGAGCATGACTCAGTCATATGATATGTTAATGTGAACTGCAGTGCAAAATGCATACTTTCTCATTCAAAACATGCATTCTTCATTTTCTCGGTACTGATAAAAACAGTACAGTGTCGTCAACAGATCATGTTATTTTCTCTTCAGGATACAGTTCAGTACGATGCATGAAAAACGCTACCCATTTAAAGGATATGCCTGTGTATGTTATTACAACATGGTTTGATACTTTGTTTATACTGTCTTCTGCTGAACCCTGAAATATGAATTCCGTTTTCACTGTCAAGAGTGTTGCTGTAGTATACTCTAGAGCTTCAGTGTCTTTGCGGACATTGTTGTGAAACTGGTGACTCTATGTCTAGCTGTTAGTCTTTTTGGGAGACTGTTAGGAACAATCTGTACAGTATGTACTTGCTAAATGACCTAATCATGACAGTTGCATTTGCTGATTGCTTACTGAGACCCTGTCACCTGCTCTTTGCTCCTGTTACATTGTAGCCTTCTTAATCTTCCAGGTGTTACAGCAGTACAGTGTTTTACTTTTTACACCATCTCTACCTTCTTGTGCTTAGGCATCCACGAGGTGTATTGCAATGCTTTGGCACTCATGCCATACTGAAAGAGTCAAAAAGAAGTCACTCCACTTAAATTTCAAAAGTTATTTCAGAAAGCACAGGGCAAGATACATGCAGTGCCTTCAGACACTAAGCATTCCAGAACATGCTGCCTTCTGTATCCGTCAGCACAGTCAGCTTGGAGTCCTAGATCACTGTCAACGTCTAAAAGAAGAGATAAGGAAAGACTACACTGCCGAAAAAGGAAATGTGAAAAGATAATGAGTAAGACAGTTTGTCTTAAGGAGAATTTTTCCCATATGTATAAAAAGAAAAGCTTTATCACCAACTGGAGCACATGATGATTTTGTGGTCCTTTATGGTTTCTGTTAAACAAGTTACATTCCGTAAGAAAGATGTCAACTTGGTAGAAACATTTTTTTAAAAACAAAGTATTCCAGAACTAAATGCATATAATAGCTTGCCGATGGGCACATATTATTCTCTAAGTCTTTTAACTATGTGGCAGCTTCTGAAACTCTCCAAAGCATTAAACAATATGTATGCAAATTGCTACAGACACATTTCAGAATCTAAGAAATCTGACCAGTGCTAGCAAGGCCAACAGTCAAAGGGATTACATGTGCAGTTTCAAAAATAAACATATATATTCCACCATATTTGTAAACAATATCTATCAAATGGTTTACTTCCAAATATGAAATTCTATAACAGCCTATGGTTGAAGGAATGCTCAGTTTCATTTGCCAATAAATTGGTTTCTCATAACTTGCATCAAGTTTAATTTTAAGTAAAGCTTTTTATATGTAGATATTTTGTTGAATTTGTAAATACCCTTAAAGTATAGAGGCTATATGCTCATAGGCGTTACCTACAAATAAACATATAATGTTTATGTTGTACTGTGTAAGAACTTAGCTAATTAATACAGTGTGTGGGATTGAAAGGCATTTACTTAAATACCTTTTGGGTTTTTGTTTTCCTTTTTTGCTGTGAAACTGCAGTAGTGTACTATTCTACATTTTGGCAGCAAATTTCTAGATGGACTCTCCAGAGTTTTGCCTATGGGGTTCAGCAGGCCAGGCCTAGTCACCTGGCAACTTTATATATGTACATAGGTAAAGCACAGTTTGAAGTAATCCCAGGTAAAGATGGCCCTAAATACTCTCATGTCTCCAGATTCACTGTTCACAGATCAGCCTTCCTAATGGAAATACGAAAAGGCAGAACAGCCTTGCCCTGGCATCAGAGAGCACAAAGGTAAAAGTTACTTCAAATTTGCCAGTGTTTGAGGGAAAAATAAAAGTGCAGTTTTTATTCTTCCACAATGGTAGATGCTAAATTTATCTGTGCATGAAGAAGCCACTTCTGTAATAGTGCAACAGATTTTGTATTAAAAATGAAATGTGATTTTCAAAGTTCCTCTCTCTTTTGTAATATATCATGTTCCTAGTGGAGTATGAATGTCCAAGTAACGGTGTATGTAACAGTAGAGGCCAATGTGATTGGATTTCCATCAAAAAGTAACTATTAAACAGTCTTGATCTCATTGTGATTTTTAACTTTTTCAAACATATATTTTTTAATGACCTCTAAAATAGCACAAATTAAGATTTTTGCTTTAAAAAGGCTATTTTATGCTGAGAAAACACAATATCAAACAGAGCTAATAAAACGCATATCAACTTATTTGGATAAAAACCTGCTAGGTAACTCACCTGGAAAACGCTGTGCAGACCTTAGTAGTTCTACCATGGAGAGCATTCGCTCTGACCAGCAAATCAGGACCTCCACTCCACTCTGTGGGCCAGATTCACAGTCCAGAGTCTCAGGTCACCGCTCAGGTTAGCAGCAGGAGCTGGTAAATTGTAAGCCGGGCCACAGAAAGCTTCGGTCCATTGATGCCTTCTTGTTCAGGTGGTTTATAATGGCTGTGCTTTACTTTTAATGGCTTATCTTGGAAATGGCTTGTGGAGGCAAGGGAAAGAAATAACAAAGAACTGAGCATTCGCCTCACCCCAACGAAGTAAATCTCTCCCTCTCCTGACATTTTTCTAACAATTACCACCAGAGGGCGCCCGTGCTTTATTCAGTGCAAAAGAGCGGCGGGGAATGAAGCCTCTGGAGAAACAGTGCAAAGCACTTCTGATGATCAGACTATGTGTGGTCTGATCATGCGCAAGGTGACTGCCTGCCGCCGCCGGGGAAATGGGATTTGCAACTTTCCCTGACGAGTCCACAACTTCCAGGGAGTAAGTCTGTGTCACCCGGGCCTTGCTAATCCTCCTCTTGCTGTGACGGAGGGGCTGGGTGGACAGCCAGGCATGGGGGGGAAGGAGGAGGAGGCGTGTGTGTCCGGCTCCCTCCGGACACCCCATCACGGCCGCACGTGGTCTGCCACCAGTGGTTCGCTGTTCTGCGATCAGATGGCACAAAAGCACATTTAAGCACAAACTGCTTTTATTTTTCACTTTAAAAAAGCAGGAGAAAGAGAATACTACTGAGTATTTACATTAAATAAACCACAGTTCCCAAGATAAGGTAGAAAGAGCCCAGACTCGCATCCAGCTCTGCCGCCAACTAGCTGTGCGACCGGGCCTCCCACTTCTCCAGACCTCCAGTTCTTCAACTTGGAGACGACAGAAAACAGTGATTTCTAATACACCTTTCTGCTCGAATCCTGTCGTCCCCAATCAGCTCCTGGAAAAAAGACATCTGAGCACTTGCGACAGCCAGGTATCTTGTTAGGCGGGGAGAGGACGAGATGAGCAAACCCAAGAGATGAGCTCCTGCTCTCAAGTGCCTAGAGTCCTGCAAGAAGACAGACATCAGGGAAATAGCTGCCTAAACGAGTGTGCAATTCCAGACTGCGATGCCATTCCCCGAGCAGGCAGCAGTGGAGGCTGACCTGTGTGGCGGTCAGGAAGGCTTCCCTGAGGGGGGTGAGCTGAGAGCCAAGGACGGGTGGGACCGAGGAGGAGGAGACAGGACCGAGCTGCTGCTCCGCGAAGGCCAGGGGGCCTGGAGCAGACACAAGGGCCAGACCAGGATGGGGCCTGAGGACCGCAGGACAGACTTTGTATCTATTCAGGGAGCTGTGGAAAGTGGGGAGTAAATGAAGGGGTTGAGATAAAGAGTTAGATGATCAGCTTTGTGTTGGGGGAGGAGACAGAACTCACAGGGTCCCGTGTGGGGACTGGGCCGGAAGGGAGCAGAGAGGTTGATAAGACGCGGGGAACTTCACAGTAGTTTAGATAAGAGATGGTAGAGGTTGGGTCTGGATCTTACCACTGAGAGAGAAGGCGGTGGATTCTAAGTATTTAGGAAGAAAACTGATGTGAATAACAGATTGGATATGGCAAGTTGAGAAAAAGGCACGTAAGAAAGATGGCTCTTAGATTTCTGATTTGTCTGACCAGCCATGAGGTGTACTTAGGTGGGGACATCAGGAAAGAACCAGATTTGGGGATGAGTTCAAGTTAATAAATGAGCGGTTTGAAGAGCCTCTGAGACATCCAAGTGGAAATGGCTAGTCGGAATTGGGTATCTGGGCTTAATGCTCAGAAGAAACTTCTACAATGATGGGTAGTAATTGAAGCCATGAGGCAGACGTGAGATTGCCTAGGGAGAAAATACAGACAAAGCGCTGAGGATTACACTCTATAAGAAGCTGCCCTATGTAACGGAAGAGGCAGGTGGACCTCTAAAGGAGACCAGTGAACAGGGGTCAGAGAGGCGGGGAAGAAATGAGAGTGTGTTGTCTTGGAAGCCAGTGAAAGGGACCATCTCAAGAACAGGGAATGGCTTACAGTGTCACATGTTGCAAAATCAAGCAAATGAGGACTGGAAAATATTTTTTGGATCTGAAGACATGGAGGTCACCTGAGACCTTAGTAAAAGCTATCGGGCACGGTGTGGTAACAGGTGAGGAAATGGAGGCAATGAGATTTGCCATTTCCCGCATGGACAGCCCATCCAGGGCTCATTCATTTATATCTCTACCTCCATAATCATATAATCCAAGTATCCCACTCTCTGCACACAGTCTCTTCCAACCTACTGTCCCTCTGCTTCCTCTCAATCCTTCAGTTTGTTCCTTTTTTCCATCCCCTTTCCAGCATGGATTTGAAGGCCCATTATTTTTTAAACACTCCTGCATTACCCCAAAGTCCTTTGCCTTTCCGTCTTTTCTAAATACCTGTGGAGGCTTACTGTCTGCTTCCTCCCGCCTGCCCCAAGCAGCAGAGAGATAAAACAGAAGTCAGCATCATTATAAGATCATGTCTTCAACTCCTCACGCTGCCCATTAGGCCTGCTTGTTTTCCTCATGTGAACACAGTCTCGCCCTAGCAGTGACTATTTCATATCCTTTCTACTCTCCCCAAACATTCAGTCCTACCCCCTCTCCCAACCTAGTGTCAATAAATCTCTTTCTACAAAATGACTTTCCATCACAATTCACTAAGAAAAGAAAAAAAAAAAACACAGATAGGCGTCCCCTGATCGTCCAGCTAGCAAACCAAAATGCCTGCCTCGATATGCTCCCATCCTCTGCCCCCGTGAAAGTAGAGGGGCCATTCTTTCCCCACCTAGGCCAGTGTTTCTGTCTGGGAACCGCTGTCCTCCTTGGTGGATCCTTACCCACCAGTTATCCTTTCTTCTGCACAACTGGACTGTCCATTGACATGGAACACTCACAATCTCCCATCTAAAACAGACCATTGAACTTAGATTACCCACCCATACACCCATATCAGTCATCATTTTCTGTCCTTGATGGTCAAAAAGGTTGAAATAATACCAGGAAAAGTAAATGAGAGTAATCAGAAAAGCTACCGTTGGCCAGACACTGCGTTCTTTGTTCCTTCTATAGCGTATGACTTTTCCAGTCTCGTTCAGCTGGTCCTAGAGACACTGTCTTTCTTCAGCTGTGATTGTGTAGCTATTTCTCAGTGATTGGCGCAATAAAAAAAATTTTTTTTTTAATCTGAAGTTCTCAGCCTGCACATTGAAATCACCTGGGGAGTTTAGGCATCTTAATGCCCACCCACCCCCACCATGTCTCAGCTGTAACTGTCCGAGACATAGCCTGGTATCAGGACTTTTTATTTCCGTGCAGCCAAGACTGAAAGCAGTGGAAAGAAGAAAGGTGTTTCCACTTTCTTATGTGCGCACTTACAACCTTTAATGAATGGTATTTCTGAATACATTTCTTCACACAGGTTGATCTCAAAATCTCTTGTATTCCTCTCATTAAAAAAAAATATGTCTAAGGAAAATTGACCCCACACTGTTGGTACAACTGTAACATGGTACAGCCACTTTGGAAAACAGGCCGGCAGTTTCTTAAAGTGTTAAATATAAATTTATCATGTGACCTAGAAATTCCACTCCCAAGAGAAATGAAAAACATCCCTCCACACAGAGACCTGTACATGAAGGTTCAAAGAAACGTTATTCATAATCACCAAAAAATAACCCAAGGTTTCATGAACTGATACATGGATAAATAAAATGTGATCTATCCATTACAATGAAATGTTATATCCATACAATTGAGTGGAGTACTGTTTTGTAATTGTTTTGAAGTATGTGGTAATAATACCTGCTACGACATAGAGGACCCTTGATAATCTTAGGGTAAATTAAAGCCAGACACAAAAAAACACAAGTGTGATTCCATTTACTTGAAATGCCCAGAAAAGCAAACCTATAAAGACAGAAAGTAGGTGAGTGGTTGTCTGGAATTGGGAGTGGGAACAAGGATTAACTATAATTAATAGGCCAGAAGGATCTTAGTGAAATGATGGAAATGTTCTAGCACTGGAATGTACTGATGATTGCACACCTTGGTAAATTTACTAAAAAATCATTGAATTGTATACTTAAGTGAATTTGTGGTGTGTAGGCTTCACCTCAATAAAGCTGTTAAGACAAACCATCCCTAGGTTTCTGGGTGTCTGAGAACTGATCAGGGCTGCGTACAAATGAGGCTTATGAACCAAGGAAGTGAAAGACCTACACTCTGAAAACCACAGGACACTCATGAGAGAAATTAAAGAAGAAACCAATAAATGGAAATACATCCCGTGCTCATGGATAGGAAGAATTAATATTGTCAAAATGGCCATCCTGCCTAAAGCAATCTACAGATTCAATGCAATTCCTATCAAAATACCAACAGCATTTTTCAACGAACTAGAGAAAAATCATTCTAAAATTCATATGGAACCACAAAAGACTCCAAATAGCCAAAACAATCCTGAGAAGGAAGAATAAAGCTGGGGGGATTATGCTACCCAATTTCAAGCTTTACTACAAAGCCACAGTAATCAAGACAATTTAGTACCGGCACGAGAACAGACCCATAGACCAATGGAACAGACTAGAAAGCCCTGATATAAACCCAACCATATATGGTCAATTAATGTATGATAAAGGAGCCATGGATATACAGTGGGGAAATGACAGCCTCTTCAAGAGCTGGTGTTGGCAAAACTGGACAGTTACATGCAAGAGAATGAAACTGGATTATTGTTTAACCCCATACACAAAAGTAAACTCAAAATGGATCAAGGACCTGAATGTAAGTCATGAAACCATAAAACTCTTAGAAGACAACATAGGTAAAAATCTCCTGAATATAAGCATGAGCGACTTCTTCCTGAACGCATCTCCTCGAGCAAGGGAAACAAAAGCAAAAATGAACTCATGGGACTACATCAAACTAAAAAGCTTCTGTAAGCAAAGGACACCATCAGCAGAACAAAAAGGCATCCTACAGTATGGGAGAATGTATTTGTAAATGACATATCTGGCAGGGGCTAACATCCAAAATATATAAAGAACTTACTCGCCTCTACACCCAAAAAGCAAATAACCCAATTAAAAAATGGGCAGAGGATATGAAGGGACAGTTCTCCAAAGAAGAAATTCAGGTGGCCAACAGACACATGAAAAGATGCTCCACATCACTAATCATCAGGGAAATGCAAATTAAAACCACAATCAGATATCACCTCACACCAGTAAGGATGGCCACCAACCAAAAGACTAAGAACAACAAATGCTGGCGAGGATGTGGAGAAAGGGGAACCCTCCTACACTGCTGGTGGGAATGTAAGCTAGTTCAACCATTGTGGAAAGCAATATGGAGGTTCCTCAAAAAAAACAAAATAGAAATACCATTTGACCCGGGAATCCCACTCCTTGGAATTTACCCAAAGAATACAAGTTCTCAGATTCAAAAAGACATATGTACCCCTATGTTTATTGCAGCACTTTTTACAATAGCCAAGATATGGAAGCAACCTAAGTGTCCATCAGTAGATGAATGGATAAAGAAGAAGTGGTACATATACACAATGGAATATTATTCAGCCATAAGAAGGAAACAAATCCTGCCATTTGCAACAACATGGATGGAGCTAGAGGGTATTATGCTCAGTGAAATAAGCCAGGCAGAGAAAGACAAGTGCCAAATGATTTCCCCCATTTGGGGAGTATAACAATGAAGCAAAACTGAAGGAACAAAATAGCAGGAGACTCACAGACTCCAAGAAGAGACTGGTGGTTACCAAAGGAGAGGGGTGTGGGAGGGCGGGTGGGGAGGGTGGGAGAAGGGGATTGAGGGGTATTATGTTTAGTACACATGGTGTGGGGGGTCACGGGGAAAACAGAGTAGCACAGAGAAGGCAAACAGTGAATCTGTGTCATCTTAGTACACTGATGGACAGTGACTGCATTGGGGTATGGGTGGGGACTTGATACTATGGGTAAGTGTAGTCACCACATTGTTTTTTCATGTGAAACCTTCATAAGAGTGTATATCAATAATACCTTAATAAAAGAAATTTTAAAATAGGCTTATGATGAGCACAGCACCATGTGGTAGGCCACTTCATTCCCTGTCTTCCAAGTTCCTCAAGACCAGTGGTTCTCAAAGTGGGGTTCCTGGAATAGCCACATCAGCACTTCTTGTTAGAAATGCAGATTCTGGGCTCTCTCACTGGAGGGTCTCAGCCCCAGGCAAGTTCACTCTGGGCTTGGTGAGACCAAGTAACATCATTACAGCAATGGAAAGTTGTGGGTCAAAGGGTTTATACCAAGCTTTATTCTCACAGTTGCAGATCAAGTGTTGGAATCATGTCTGCCTCTGGCAAGTCCACAATCCGTCTCCATCTCTGCCTCTAGGTGGCGCTCTTTAATACAGCAACACCGGCAATAATGGCTCATTGCCAACAGGTGTGTAAGCCTTCGCCTGTGCAGCAGGCCAATGACATCATCAAGCAGATTAAGGTCAGGTGAGGATTCTGGCCATAGGAACTTCCATTTTCCCTACATTCCCTTCCCCTCGCCCCTCCCTTGCCCCATCCCCCCATCTGCTGGATCAGAAACTCTGGGGGTAAAGACCAGCATATGTGCTTTAACAAGCTCTCTGGTGACTCTGATTCTGATGTCACGAATGTGTGAGAAACTGTACTCCATCTGTACCCCAGCCTCTCTCCTCTCCCACTTGTAAGAATAGGAGTGATTATTGGGATTAAAAGAAGAAACTAGGCTCTTTTCATAATAGCAAAAAACTTGAAATAACCCAAATGTCATCAACAGGTAAATGGATAAACAAATTTTGGTATATGTGGATAAAGTGAACAGTCCTATGGCCAGGATCCTCACCTGAACCTCAACTGCTTGATGATGTAACTGGCCTGCTGCTAGGCTACTGCTTCCACACCCGTAGGCAATAAGCTGGTATTGACTGAATGACTATATAAAGGGCTCCGCCCAGTGCTCTGGGCGGAGGCAGAGATGAAGGACAATTGCGGATCTGCAGACTCTTGGACGCAGAAGTAATTCTAGTGCTCGACCTATCACTGGGAGAACAAGCTGGGTAATAAACCCTTTCACCCCAAGAATGTTCCATTGTCATTCTTCGGTCTCACTGAATCCATAGTGAACTTGCCCGGGACTGAAACCCATCGGCAAGACAGTATTCATACCACTGAAATGCTAATCCACAATAAAAAGGAAGAAACTACTGATGCAGGTAACTCATTCTGCTGAGTGAAAGAAGCCAAACAAACAAACAAAAAAAACACTGAAACAGGCTATGGAGAAAGTGAAGGTTCCTACAGCCTGGATTCTGACCTGGCCCTGGAACGCTGTCTCACTACACACATGTGGGCAATACATTGTTATTGACTCTATATAAAGAGCTCCGCCCAGTGCTCTGGGCTGCACAGCTGCAAGGCTGCAGGAGAGCGGAGACTGGAGTGGTGGCAGTGCCAAGGACAGAGACCGAGATGCCTGTGGGGGCAGAGACTGGCTTGCTGCGTGCAGACTCACTCTGAGTGGATGGGAATCTAGTGATTGACCTGCCACCGTGGGAATAAAGTTGGGTATAAATCCTTTCATCCCAAGAATGGTCCACTATCATTTTTTCAGTCTCGCTGAATCCATAGTGAACCTGTCCAGGCCTGAAACCCATTCGCAAGACACAGGCAAATATAATCTATGATGACAGAACGCATACCCTACCAGTGATTGCCTGGGGGTGGGAGCATGGGAGGGATTTACTACACAGGCTGAGAGGGCTTTAGGGGATGCTGGAAATGGTCAATATTTTGATGATGGTGGTGTTTACTGAGTGTATTAATTTGTCAGGACTCAAAATATATACTTTGAATGGGTAGGTAAGTTATATCTCAGTAAGTATGGCTTTAAAGAGGAAAAAAGGGACCTGGGCCTATGTGATGCCTCTCTTCGTTCTCTGGTCTGCCTGTCCAAAGAGGGGCAGGGCAGGGGCTGCAGGGGGCATTTGGCCCTGCCCCCAGCTCCACGTGGTAAATGCAAGGGGCCAGGACCCAGGCCTGCCTGGCGGGGAAAGGCCTGCTGGAAGCCCTCTCTCCCCCATCCCACCAGGGCCGTCAGGCATCTGAGTATTTATATTGGCTCCAGCACACACCCAGACCTCCCTGGGCGGGCTCCCCAAGGTCTGGGAGACAGCCCCTTCCTAACTTATGTGTGCATGACAAGGCCACCTGCAGGGCTTTTCTGAAACCCTGGGATGTTGGTCGCCAGCCTGGCACTTCAGGCCATCCCGTCCCTCTTCTCTCTCTCTCTTATTTTTCTCCCTCAGGCTATTCACTACCTTCCTCACTCCTTCCTTGTGTGTATCTCATTTTTGTTCTCCTGGGCCTAAACAGCATCCCATTTCCTAGCTTTCAAATCTCCATTTAAATGAGGTCTAATTGACATCTCAGAATTCAAGATGCAAATCGTGAGCCATCTTACACTGTCTCTCTTCCCCTCCCCAGGGCCCCCAGTCTCCTGAACAGCACCAGGCTGGCTCAGGGCAAGGCCCCAGGAGTCACTGTCCCTCCTCCCCACCCTGACAAACCCAAGAGCCAATTCTCTAGGTTCTTGACAAAACGTATGTCGAATTCATCCACATCTATTCATCCCCAGTCTCAACTATATTGTCTGCCCCTTGTTAAAAATGGTTAAAGAAGATAATTCAGATGGCACCAACTTTAACACTTCATGAAGTCTCCTACCAGAGAAATGCAATGTGGGGTGGCAGGCAAGACGCTTTTAGAGGATAAAGAATGGAGAACAAGGAAAAGACAAATAGAAAATATCTGATTAGCTGAGGCCACCTAGTCAACCTTCTTCGGAGGGAGAAGGCCTGGGGCTGGCTGGCCACACGCACTGCATTTCTGGTCAGGCAGAGGGACCGGAAGGAAAGTGAGTTTCCTTGCCGATGTGGTTCCCTGCACAGCAGCAGCTCCGTCTTGGGCTGAGAAATGTATTTCAACATCCCGTTGCCCTCCTGCCAGCCAGCTCCACACAATAGAGCAGAGTTGGCAAACTTTTCTTTAACAGACCAGATAGAAATAATTGAGGCTTTGCAGGCCCTGTGGTCTCTGTTGCAATTACTCATATCCTGCTGCTGCGGGAAAGCAGCCCCAGACTTAAGATTTCAGATGCACGACATACTTAAGCAAACGGACATGGCTGTGTTCCAGTAAGACTTCATTACGGGACAGACGCTGGTCTCAGCCTGACCACGGTGATGCTACTACTGGCCAGACATACCTGGGGCAAGAGTTCATCCATTCTGGAGATCCTGGGCCAGAACACAATTTTAGGAGTGTCTCTTTAAGAGGACAGCCCTCGCCCTGGGCAGTGACCCGGATGGAGGTGTGCCCTGGGGCGCAGTGCTGAGGAGGCGGGCGCCCTGGCCGGGGCTAATCACGCCTGGTGCTGCCAAGGAAGCAAGAGTGTGTTCAGCGGGGAGACAGCTGACCCGCCTGCAGGAGGAGTTGCAGGTGGCGCCCCTGGTAAGCGTCCGTGACGGTGGCGCCGGCGTCCCCGGGAGCGCAGAGCGCGCTGGTCCCGCTCAGGCTGCAGGGCGGGGCGCCCAGGGGAGGCCCTTCGCCCGGGCCCCCGCTGCTCAGGCAGGACTCCCCGCCGCCCGCAGCCGCGCTGCCTTCCGGGCAGGACGCTGGACCCCTGTCCGGCCCGCGCGGCTGGTCCCCAGGGGCTCCCCAGGTAGCCCGGGGAAGAGGGGCGCTCTCATGTCCTGCTTGAGGCCTCTCCTGAGGACACCGTTTCCGCTTCACCCAGGAGGCGTCAGTGGCCCGGCTGGGCTGCTGCTCGGAGGCGTCCAGCCCAGCCATTAGGGGACCGTGGGTCCCCAGTAGCACCAGGTGGGAGTCAGGAGGGGTTCGGTTCCCCCAGAGCTCAATAAGATGCCCGAAGCGGGCACCCAAAGGGAGCATACGGGGCTGCCGCGGGGGCGGGCGCGTAGTCCAAACTACCCACCTGGGAACGGGTGGACCCCGGTTTGGCCCCGACACGCCAGGAGGCATGGGCAGGTGTGGCCGTGGACTGGAGCCAGGGGGCGCTACACACCTGCTCGTACCACCTCCTCAGAGGGACCTCTCAGCATAGACAGTACAATGCCAGAAACAGTACTTTGCAACTGTTAAGTGCAACACACACTACAGTTAAATCCTGGCAACAGAGGTTATGTTTATGCAATTGCAACAAATGTACGCTGAGCTCCTTCTAAAGAGAAAGCAAACTGAGCCCAGGATTCCTCTGTGATAAGAACGAACAGAAGATACTGGCCAAGTCAGTGACTTCAAAAGATGCCCGTTAAGCCCATTGCATGTCTTCACCTAATTCCATGATATCAGGAACTGGAGCACCAATCAGGAGAGCCTGAGCACTGAGGCCTCAGCAGCCGGCAGTGGGCCTCCCTTCCTTCGTGGCCGGCTTGTGGCCGGCTTAAGTGCCCGCATAGGGGCTGTTGGAAGGGGAGATGGTGGGCTCAGTGCCTGCTGTCCGAAGCATGCCATTAATGGCAGGGCCTAGGCCCTCACCGCTCTAGGTCAGTCCGGGGAGCGTTTCCCATCCTGACGGGAGGAAGAAGGTCACCAGTGTCTGTTCAGTGAGTCCCACCAGGTAGACTGAGAACCTGGGCTTGCTCCCCGTGGCACAGCGTTTGTCAGGGCATCCAAGCCTGCGAGAGGGAGGTGAATGATCCCGTTAGTCACATCCCCATGGGTTTATGCACCTTGCTTTACCAGCAATGTCCTATAGGTAGAAGGGCTTCCCTTTTGGGAACTTAGAGGGATTGCTTCGAATGACAGTGATCCTGGTGTCTAAAAGGGCCAAAAAGGCCTAGGTACTTTTATTGTCCCATGGACTGCCAGAGTGGTATAGGGGTGATTGTCCCTGGGAGGTGGGACAGGCCCCCAGAAACTGCCAATTTTGTAGGTTAGGGGCTTAGGTGGCTGTCAGTCCTGGAGGTTAGGGAAGGGGGCCGAGGGAGTAGCGGGGACTGGCTCAGGCCAGAGGGGTCAGCACCTGTGTGGCCAGAGGATGGCCAGCAGCAGGGGGCAGTAGCTGGGAGAAGGGCTGATGGCCGAGTCATTATGGCAGCAGTGACATTTTGGGGACAGATCCTGCAGGCAGCACCCCACAGAGGCGATATGCAAGAGCACATCGCACGGGCCCCTGCTGGTGGTGGTCCTTTCCCCGCTGGTGTTACCTGCCTGTGTTAGCTGGGTAGTAAGCCGGTTGCGACTCAAGGGCATTCCTTCCGCTAAGTGCAGCCCTGCAGGCAAGGCCACCTGTGTTGGGTTACTGTCAGCCAGTCCTTAGGGATGCTCGCAGCTAGGAATGTCTGAGGCACTCCCCTGGGCCTAGTGCTGAGGCGGCCCCCCCAGTCATCTCCCCGACAAGAGTCAGAGAGTCAGCTCTGCGGCTGGACCCCCCCCCCCCCGTGGTTCATATTATGATTGCAAGACTCACTTCAGCGATGACAGTCAGGGAACTCTGAAAACACCAAGTTTGTGATTCACAGGTCCTGGAGGGTACAAAGTGCTACCAGGGTCACGGGGCAAGGTTGAAGGTAGGGAGAGTATGGGCCCGGGATTCTGCATTAATTGGGGCCAAGGGTAGGGGCCTGTGGTTTAGTAGGTTAACCCTTTATTGGTGAATTTAAAACAAGAGTGGGAATTAAAGCTCGCGAAAGTGGTCAGATGGTCAGTTATCCAAGTCAACCCAAGCTCTCTAAAAAGGGAACTTCAAGAGTGGAGTGGCCCGGCCTTTCTCAGTCCTGCAGCTGGCACTGTTATTCGAGATGGATGTCTTAGAAGTGGGTGCCTCAGCCGTCAAAAGCTTAGCATCAAGCACTTAAATTACAATAAAAAAAACTGATTGTCAGGCTTACACTATAACGTGGCTGGCCAGATTTGGTGGCCACTGGCCAGTTTGCTAATCTGTTCAATAGAGAGATGATGTAACTCCGTGCCTGACATACTTCCAGACCTCCCACTCCACTGAAAGGAAATCCGTATTTCCTGCTATAGCGCATCCCTCCCTTCACTCTCTTCTAAACACACTGGCCCCTCTCTTTTCCTCCTCTGCATCTCTCTGCAAATGCTCAGGGCTGGATCCTGGCACATGAAGTCACGAAGGTCACCTTAGAAGTCCCGTTTCATTTGCAGCGAGCCATGGGAATGCCCATGGAGCGCGTGCATCTCCAGTGCTGTGGGGAAATGCCAGAGCATTTCCGGGGTCCTTTCTGGCCAAGTCCAGAAGCAGAAAAGTAGGGAAGGAAGGGGTTCTGCATTTATTGGGGTCAAGAGTAGGGGTCTTGACACAATTTAACATCCTCACGGTAAAATCTGAAATGTAAGGAACTGCCGAGTATAAACATGACCATGTAATCTGTTACGGACTGAATGTGCCTCCCAAAACCTTTATGCTGAAGCCCCAGCTCCCGAGTGGGACTGTGTTTGGAGATAGGGCTGTTAGGGAGATAGGGCTAAAGGAGGTCATATGGTGGTGCCCCGATGTGACAGGAGTAGTGTCCTTATGAGAAGAAACACCAGAGAGCTTGCATGCTCACCTGTGCTCCCCCCACCCCCACCCCCACTGCACTCCACGGCACCACGTCAGGATACAGAGAGAACACAGCCATTTACAGTCCAGGAAGCAGGCTGGCACCTTGATGGGACTTCCAGCCTCCAGAGCTGTGAGAAAATTTCTCTTTAAGCTACCAAAATGCCAAGTCTACAGTATTTCATTATGACAGCTGAGCTGGCCAGGATATAATCCTTTGCAAATTGCATTATGTCCCATTCTGTCCCCCGAATCTTTGTGGTATTTTCCTACTTTGCAGATGTTTTCAGCATTTAATCCTCATTATTTAGTAAGAATTTGTTTAACTGAGGACAGACAAGAAAAAAACGAACCCACCTTTAGTGGCTGTTAAGTGCCAGGTGCTCTATGAAGCAGTGCATACACATCATTCCCATTTAATATTCTCATCAGGCCTCTAAGGTGCCACTGCTTTTCTTTCCAAAGATCACACAGCCGTAGAAGAGATCTAGCATGTGAGCTCCAGTGTATCGGCTCCAAAATACAAGCTCCTTCCTCACTTAAATTATTTCTCCTTAAAAATAACTACATAAAATAAAACTGATGTTCAGAATCAGTGGGGAGTAGGCCTATAGATGGAGGTCTGTCCAGTTGTAAAAGACTAATATTTAAAAACGAAAAGCCTGCTGTTCTTAAAGGCTAGCAAGGGAAAGACACCGCTGGCTGGGTTTGGGGCTGTCTGCCCAGGCTTGGACCCACATTTACGTAAGAAAGGAGAACCCCATCTTACTCTTTCCAGATTATAGCATAAAGAGCACAACTTCAGGACAGCCAGTTTTTCAAGAACCGTCCAGTTCTGCTGGTTGTGAGGCTGCCAGACACTCTGGAAGGCATAACCAAAGCTTTCTCAACTTCCCTATATGTACAAGTGCTTCACAAAGTCTCTTAAACATTGTTGGAACTCGTCTGAGGTTGTCAGGGATGCGTGTGATGAATATTTTCCATAGAGATGGGAAGGACACATGAGAATACGAAAGTCATGCCTAATGCCTACCAGCTCTACTCTGGGGGACAAGTTCATGGGGAGGCGATGACTTTGGGGTCTCAGCTCTGCTGTCTGAAGGGAGCAAAGTAGAGGAGGATGAGGGCAAATTTGGAGGTCCGGCAGGCAAGCTAGAGGAGTATAAGCAACAGTGTTTGCGCTCAAGGCACCTTCAGAGCAACTAGAAATACTAGACAACCTCATGTCCAACAGTCAGGGGTCTAGGACCAGTTGCTAAGGTAATATATCGACCATAATTACAAAGACAGATTTTACTGTGGGCTGAAGTGGAGTCCCAGAGGATGACCTTGAAAGATGAAGAGAATTTGAAAATAATGAGGATGGGAAGAGGCGTGGTAGTCAGAACAATGGCCCTCCCCAGGATGTCCCTGTCCTGATCCCTGGAACCTGTAGGCATGTTATGTTAGATGGTAAACATGGCTTTGCAGAAGTGATTAAGTTGAGAATCTTGGGATGGGGAGATGATCCTGGGTCATCCACGTGGGCCCAGCATAATTAATCATAGGGTCCTTGTAAAAGGGAAGTAGGAGGGTTAGAGCGAAGAGGAGGAGATGTGATGACAGAAGCAAGAGATTTGAGAGAAGCAGGGAAGGGGCCCCAGGGTGCAGGCGGCCTCTAGAAGCTGCAAAGGGCGAGGAAATGGATTCTCCCCACAGAACCTCAAGAAGGAGCCATACCCCCTGACCGCAGCCTCGTGAGACTGATGCGGAACTTGTGACCTCCACAACTGTAAGATAATAAGTCTGTGTGTTTTAAGCCGCTGAGTTTGTGGTCATTTGTTACAGCAGCCGTAGGATACTAATATAGGGGGCATTCGATTGGGAAAAGCAGAAAGATCAACAGACCCAAAAGGCAGTGGGGCTTTTAAGTGATAATAAGCCCCCAGTCCCAGTATGGGAGTCAGGGAGAAGGATGCACGTGCCATGTCGTGATGTACTAGTTTGCTAAAGCTGCTGTAACAAGGACCGCAGACCGAGTGGCTTCCACGACAGAAGTGTATTGTCTCAAAGTTCTGGGAGCTGGAAGCCCAAGATCAAGGTGTTGGCGGGCCATGCTTCCTCCGAGGGCTCCAGGGAGGCATAGGTGCTAGGCGGCTCTCCTAGCCTCTGGTGGCCCCTCGGCCGGTGGCAGCATGGCTCCAGCTTTCACGTGGTGTTCTCCCTCTGTGCAGGTCTGTAGGTCCAAGTTTCCCCTTTTTATAAGGACACCAGTCATATTGGATTAGGGATCCACCATCTCCAGGATGACCTTATCTTTGTTAATTACCTCTGCAATGACCCCATTCCCAAATAAGGTCACATTCTGAAGTACTTGGGGCTAGGACTTCAACCAAGGTATTTGGTGGAGGGGAGAACACAAGTCAATCCATAACACGTGGGTAAGCGGGAATTTAGTCCTGCCCATGCCAACACCTCCTGTTGCTCCCGCAATGTACTAGATGTATGAGGGCAGCACGGGAGTAGAGAGAGTCACTGCCTTCAAGGGACTGACATCTGTGCCTTGGCTTGTAGCTTGAGGTGGCATCAAATTCCACATGGTCTCCGAATTCCCAGGTCATCTGAGTGATGACAGATCCTGTAACAGGACAAAGCGAGCAGTCTGCAATCCAGGCCAGAAGACTGGGAAAGAGAAATAGATTCAGGCAAGACTTCATGGCCGTGTCGAGGGCACTTGAAACAGTTCACTGCTTAGCTCCTTAAAATTGCTTAGTTTTCTGCAAATCTTGTTTAACCATATTTTCATTCCCTAAGTCATTAAAATTACTTAAGTCCTATATTAATTATTGAACTTGATCCCTTGGCTGTTATCACCAATAGTGTTTTCTGAAAGTGAATATTGAAAGCAGTAGAAAGAAATGCCAGAAAAAAACAAAATGGGACTCTGGGGCGTGTTCAGCGCAAACGGTGATTCCGGATGCCACAGAAGTGAAGGAGAGATTCCTCACATGGCCAGGACAAAGCAGAGACACCACAGAATTAATGGAGATGGAGAGACAAGTAGGGGAGGCTTGGAAACCCACGGATAAGTCGTTACGTGGAAAATAACGGGACAGGTACTCCCAGAAGTTGTGCAGCCCGCCCCAGCCCGGCCTGTCTTCCAAAGGCTTTTAAACCTGTGCCCTTCGCCAGGCACATTTGCCTTCACAGAGCTTATCCACCTGTTAAAGGCCAGGACCACCTAGTCTTCACTACTTCTGCCTCCACTGCTTCCTTGCTATAGCATTTAATTTCAGGGGAATTAAAATAAATTATTTCTGTCATTGTGTTTTACAAATATGTTGTTTCTTGTTGCTTTAACTGTAAAAAATAAAAATAGGTTGATAGCCAATTATTAAATACTCCAAATGCTGTGATATTCAGATGCTCTTATTATCCAGCATAAAGAGAAGCATTCATTCAGCAAACACGGAATGCCCATGATGTGCTAGGTGCACTATATGAGACGCTGGGAAAGCAAAAGTGAGCAAGACACAGTCCATGTCCTCAAGGGATTGATAAGCTAGGTATGAACGCATAAAGGAGAGTCAACAATCCCAACACAGGCAACTGCTGTGGTAGACACACCTACAGGGTGTTCTGTATACCCAGTGGGGGGACCTGCCCAGACTGGAGCACTGCCCCCAGGAAGTGCCCCGGGGGAGATGCTGAGACAGCAGTGGCACCAAGTAGTTTATGGGAGTCCTGGTCCATTCAGCTGCTGTAACAGAGCACCACAGACCACGTGACTTACCAACAATACAAACTCCCTTTTCACACTCCTGGAGGCTGGAAATCCAAGATCAGGGTGCCAGTCTGGTCAGGTTCAAGTGAAAACACTCTTCCCTGTGGCAGACTACCAGCTTTTTGCTGTGTCCTCACAATAGAAAGGGGCATTGGAAGGGGCAAGGAAACCCTGTGGGGTCTCTTGTAAAGGCCCTAAGACCATTCATGAAGGTTCAGTCCTCATGATCTAAGCCCCTCTCAAAGGCCCCACCTCCTAATATCTTTGGGGTTAGGGTTTCAACATATGCATTTTGGGGGGCCCCACGCACGTATGTCCTATAGCAATGGGTTAACAAACGTTTTCTGGGAAGGGCCAACTAATAATTATTTTGGCTTTGCAGATGGCATTGTTAAAAAACAAAATTCAACCAAGTAAATTTAAAGATCTAGTTGGACTAATTAAGTGATTCATCATTTGGGCAGCATCCTGTCTAGTAAGCAGAGAGGTGCTCTGTTGAACTGCAGAAAAGGAAAGGTTTTTAAAGGTAGAAAGAGAGTTGAAAAAGGGAAATGATTAGCAGAGAATCCATTCTTTTGGACAAGGTCACCCTCCTAAGGGGAACAGAAAGAGTCTATCAGTAAATTTCCTGGTGATAACCAGGAGATTCCATGTTGACTGATTATAGGTTACATTCCTGGAGACTGAAATTGCAGTTAAGTTGGATATTAAGTCTTGGTTTGCTGACATAGGGCCATTAACATGAGCGACTCCATTTTTGGGCCTATGGTTCTCTTTCTAACAGCATGTTCTCTTTCATGACTCTCCTTGACTCTGACACTGTAGTGTAGACACTGCAGCTATAAACAATATGTGCACAAGTCAACAGGGGTGTTTCTAGTATGCTTTACTTGTGAACCCTAAAATGTGCATTACATATCATTGTCATGTGTCACAAAATATTATTACTATTTTGATTTTTTTTAATCTTTAAAATGTAAAAGCCAGTCTTGTAGGCCATTACAAAAGCAGCTGGTAGGACAGAGAGGGCCTATGGTTTGGAGATTTCTGATCCCTCAACTAGAGAAATGAACAAAGCATTACATGAAGAGGAAATAGCTTCTAAGAAGGCACACAGGCACATTCAGGAACCACCAACAGTTGTTAAAGATTAATGTTTTGAAGGTAAAACGATGACTCTCATACAAATATAAAACATATGGCAAGGATTTTTTTAACTCATTGCGGGAACCAGTAAAAGGTATAACCACTTCAAGGGAAAAAAATTTTAAAACACATAAGCCATCAGAAATGGTGGAATCAATAGGTCAATATCAGGCAATAGTCAATTACACCTCCTCAGCACATAGTTTGCATCTCTTGGACAAGAATCATTTGCGTTACTATCATATTCTAAGACTTACAGGGTTGTAAATAGCTCAGAGACTCTGATACAGAGATAACCAGGAAGGGTCCATTACATGGGACACCAGTAATTTTTTTATCATTTCAAAGATTTTCACTGTTTTTCCTTGCGCAGTGCAGTGTGATTGGAGGGAAGAGCTCTGGGAAGATTGGTTTTGTTCCGTTTTGTTTCCCAGAATGTTCTAGAGCTGGCCGAATTTAATTTAGAGAGTTTTGGCTATTAACATTCAGGTTTAAGGCACATGATAGTCGTGATGGTTACTGTGATAAGCTAGTCTTTATTCTACTTCCTCTGCTTCCTTGTTATATCAGTTCATTCCTGGGGATTATTTATAAAGGAAATATTTATAACTGTATAACTATGGGTAAGTTGCTTAACTCCTTTGTGCCTCAGTTTCCTCATATGTAAAATGAGAATAACTTAGTACCTACAACAAAGGGTTGATGTGTAATTAAGTGATTTAGTATGCCTCATTCTCCTACAAAACACTCCTTTTCCTCTGGATTCACCCAAACCCTAATGTGTGCTAGTATGACACTGCCACAAAGCCACCACGCCAAACAACAAAATAAGAAAAACATGGCTATCCACTACAGGTGCTTAGAGTCAGATAGATAGAAATGACTGGGGACCACCATGTGGCTTTAGCTGAGTCATTTCACTCTCTAAATTTTAGTTTCCCAATCTTTAGGGTAAAGAGAACTCTAGAGTTGGAGAAATATGGCGACATGAGAAGTGAGGCAGAAACCTCCTCCCAAAACTACGTAGAACACAAAGTACAGCAAATACAACTAATCCTCAAAGAGCGACCAGAGGATGGCAGAACAGACTGCCTACGTCTGGGGAAAAGAGTAGACCTCAAAAAAAAGGGCAAAGTAGCAAAGCTGTGATCTGACAGGACCCAAGCGTTCACCCCACCCTGGCCCACAGGCAGGAGGAAGACAAACAGAATGGGGAATGAATAGAAGCCTAGGACTACTGAACAACCAGCCCTGGAGATCTGCTTCAGGAGCACAAATCCACATTACATGGTGCTCTGGAGATAATTAGTGGAGCTGTAAAGCAAAGACTGGAGGAATACTGGGTGAGACTGAGATTCCAGCCACTTGTGGAGACCATGTATGCACAACTGGATACCTGGGACAAAAGAAACTGAATTGGTAATCAAAAAACTACCTAAGAACAAAACCCCTGGAACAGACAGTTTCACTGCTGAGTTTTATCAAACATTTAGAGAAGACCTAATACCCATCCTACTTAAACTTTTCCAAAAAGAAGAAGAGGAGGGAATACTTCCAAACCCATTCTATGAGGCCAGCATCACACTAATACCAAAACCAGACAAAGACCACAAAAAAAATTACAGACCAATATCCCTGATAAACATAGATGAAAAAATACTCAAGAAAATATTAGCAAATCAAATTCAAAACTACATCAAAAACATCATCCATCATAATCAAGTGGGATTCATCCCAGGTATGCAAGGATGGTACAACATTTGAAAATCGGTCAACATCATCCACCACAAAAAGAAGGACAAAAACCACATGATCATCTCCATAGATATTGAAAAAGCATTTGACAAAATTCAACATCCCTTCATGATACAAACTCTCAACAAAATGGGTATAGAGGGCAAGTACCTCAACATAATAAAGGCCATATATGACAAACCCATAGCCAATATTATACTTAACAGCGAGAAGCTGAAAGCTTTTCCTTTAAGA
This sequence comes from Phataginus tricuspis, assembly GCA_029783875.1. Taxonomy (NCBI): domain Eukaryota; kingdom Metazoa; phylum Chordata; class Mammalia; order Pholidota; family Manidae; genus Phataginus; species Phataginus tricuspis. The sequence goes on along the minus strand of JAQQAC010012171.1, from coordinate 3,412,986 downwards.
TCGGGAACAAGACAAGGATGCCCACTCTCCCCACTTTTATTCAACATAGTTCTAGAGGTCCTAGCCACGGCAATCAGACAACACAAAGAAATAAAAGGCATCCTGATTGGTAAGGAAGAAGTCAAACTGTCCCTGTTTGCAGATAACATGATATTGTACATAAAAAAAATTTCCACTCCAAAATTACTAGATCTAATATCTGAATTCAGTAAAGTTGCAGGACACAAAATTAATACACAGAAATATGTTGCATTCCTATACACTAACGAATTAGCAGCAAGAGAAATCAGGAAAACAATTCCGTTCACAATTACATAAAAAAGAATAAAATGCCTAGGAATAAACCTAACCAAGGAAGTGAAAGACCTATACTCTGAAAACTACAAGACCCACATAAGAGAAATTAAACAACATACCAATAAATGGAAACACACTTTGTGCTCATGGATAGGGAGAATTAATATTATCAAAATGGCCATCCTGCCTAAAGCAATCTACAGATTCAATGCAATCCCTATCAAAATACCAACAGCATTCTTCAATGAACTAGAGCAAATAGTTCTGAAATTCATATAGAACCACAAAAGACCCGGAAGAGCCAAAGCAATCCTGAGAAGGAAGAATAAAGCCGGGGAAATTATGCTCCCTGACTTCAAGCTCTACTACAAAGCCACAGTAATTAAGACAATTTGATACTGGCACATGAACAGACCCATAGACCAGTGGAACAGACCAGAGAGCCCAGATATAAACCCAAGGATATATAGTCAATTAATATATGATAAAGGAGCCATGGACATACAATGGGGAAATGACAGCCTCCTCTTCGACAGCTGGTGTTGTCAAAACTGGACAGCTACATGTAAGACAATGAAACTGGATTATTGTCTAATCCTGTACACAAAAATAAACTCAAAATGGATCAAATACCTGCATGTAAGTCATGAAACCATAAAACTCTTAGAAAAAAAACATAGGCAAAATTTCTTGGACATAAACATGAGCGACTTCTTCATGAACATATCTCCCCAGGCAAGGGAAACAAAAGCAAAAATGAACAAGTGGGACTATATCAAACTAAAAAGCTTCTGTACAGCAAAGAACACCATCAGTAGAACAAGAAGACATCCTACAGTATGGGATAATACATTCATAAATGACATATCTGATAAGGGGTTGACCTCCAAAATATATAAAGAGCTCACGAACTTCAACAAACAAAAAGCAAAAAAAAAGGCCAATTAAGAAATGGGCAGAGGAGCTGAACAGACACTCCTCCAAAGAAGAAATTCATATGGCCAACAGGCACATGAAAAGATGCTCCACATTGCTAATCATGAGTGAAATGCAATTAAAACCACAATGAGATATCACCTCCCACCAGTTAGGATGGCCAACATCCAAAAGACAGACAACAAATGTTGGCAAGGATGTGGAGAAAGGGGAACCCTCCTACACTCCTGGTGAGAACATAAATTAGTTCAACCATTGTGGAAAACAGTATGGAGGTTCCTCAAAAAACTCAAAATAGAAATACCATTTGACCCAGGAATCCCACTCCTAAAATTTCCCTAAGAAAGCAGCAGCCCAGTTTGAAAAACACATATGCATCCCTATGTTTATCGCAGTACTATTTATAATAGCCAAGAAATGGAAGCAACCTAAGTGTCCATCAGTAGATGAATGGATAAAAAGATGTGGTACATATACACAATGGAATATTATTCAACCATAAGAAGAAAACAAATCCTAACATTAGTAACAACATGGATGGAGCTAGAGGATGTTATGCTCAGTGAAATAAGCCAGGTGGAGAAAGACAAGTACCAAATGATTTCTCTCATTTGTGGAGTATAACAACAAAGCAAAATTGAAGGAACAAAATGGCAGCAGACTTACAGACTCCAAGAAGGGACTAGCAGTTACCAAAGGTGAGGGGTAGGGGAAGGTGGGTGAGTGGGGAGGGAGGGAGAAGGGGATTGAGGGGTTTTATCATTGGTACACATGGGGATGGGTCACAGCAAAGACTGTGTAGCACAGAGAAGACTAGTAGTAACTCTGTGGCATCTTACTACACTAATAGGCAGTGACATCAATGGGGTATGAGGAGGACTTGTTAATATGGGTGAATGTAGTAACCACAATGTTTTTTATATGAGACTCTTACACAGAAAAAAGAATCTCTAGGAATAAAAGAATAATATTAGAACTGTGCGACCAGTCCAAATGGAATGATATTCACATTATAGGGATACCAGAAGAAGAGAGAGAGAAAAAGGAATAGAAAGTGTCTTTGAGGAGACAATTGCTGAAACCTTCCTCAATCTGGGGAAGGAAATGGTCTCTGAGGTCATGGAAGTGCAAAGATCTCCCAACACAAGGAACCCTAGGAAGATAATACCAAGACATATAATAATTAAAAAAGCAAAGAACAGAGATGAGGAGAGTTTTGAAAGCAGCTAGAGAGAAAGAAAAGATCACATACAAGGGAAAGCCCATGAGGCTATCAGCAGACTTCTCAGCAGAAACCTTATAGTCAGAAGAGAGTGGCATGATATGTTTAATGCAGTGAAACAGAAGGGCCTTCAATCAAAAATACTCTACCCAGCCAGATTATCATTTAAATTTGAAATGGGGATTAAACAATTTCCAGATAAGCAAAAGTTGAGGGAATTTACCGACCACAAACCACCTCTATAGTGTATTTTAAAGGGACTGCTCTAGATGAAAGTGCTCCTAGGCTAAATAGCTGTCACCAGAGAAAATAAAAACACAGTAGAGGAAGTAGACCAATTGATTACTAAGCAAATGCAAAATTAAATCAGCTACCCACAAAGTCAGACAAGGGATACACAAAGAGTACAGAATATGACACCTAATATATAAAGAGTGGAAGAGAAAGAAAAAAAAGGGGTGAAGAAAGAATCCTTATATTGTGTTTGAAATAGCATAATAAGTGAGTTAAGACAGACTGATAGAAAGGAAGCTGCCTTTGAACCTTTGGTAACCACGAATCTAAAGCCTACAATGGCAATAAATACATTTCTATTGATTATCACCCTAAAGGTAAATGGACTGGATGTACCAATAAAAAGACATAGAGATAAAAAATGAAGACCCATCTATATGCTGCCTACAAGAGTCTCACTTCAAACCCAAAGACATACACAGACTAAAAGTGAAGGGATGGAAAAAGATATTTCATGCAACTAATAGGGAGAAAAAAGCAGGAGTTACAGTACTTGTATCAGACAAAATAGTCTTCAAAACAAAGAAAGTCACAAGAGACAAAGAAGGACATTACATAATGATAAAAGCGTCAATCCAACAAGAAGATATAACCATTATAAATATCTATGCATGTAACACAGGAGCACCTACATATGTGAAACAAATACTAACAGAATTAAAAGGAGAAATAGAATGCAATGCATTCATTCTAGGAGACTTCAACACTCTACTTACTCTGAAGGACAGATCAACCAGACAGAAAATAAGTAAAGAGACAGAGGCACTGAACAACACAATAGAACAGATGGACCTAACAGACATCTACAGAACTCTACACCCAAAAGCAGCAGATACACATTCTTCTCAAGTGCACATGGAACATTTTCAAGAATAGATCATATACTAGGGCACAAAAAAGAGCCTCAGCAAATTCAAAAAATTGAAATTGTACCAACCAGTTTCTCAGAACAGAAAGGTATGAAACTAGAAATAAATTACGCAAAGAAAATGAAAAATCCCACAAACACATGGAGGTTTCACATGCTCCTAAATAATCAATAGATAAATGACCAAATAAAAACAGAGATCAAGCAATATATGGAGACAAATGACAACAATAATTCAACACCACAAAATCTGTGGGATGCAGTGAAGGCCGTGTTAAGACAAAAGTATATTGCAATACAGGCCTACCTCAGGAAAGAAGAACAATCTCATATGAGCAGTCTAAAGTCACAATTAATGAAACTAGAAAAAGAAGAACAAATGAGGCCCAGAGTCAGTAGAAGGAGGGGCATAATAAAGACTAGAGCAGAAATAAATAAAATTGAGAAGAATAAAGCAATAGAAAGAATCAAAGCAGGAGCTGGTTTTCGAGAAAATAAACAAAATAGAAAAACACCTAGCCAGACTTATTAGGAAAAAAGAGAGTCCACTCACATAAACAGAATCAGAAATGAGAAAAGAGAAATCACTACGGACACCACAGAAATGCAAAGAATTATTAAAGAATACTATGAAAAATTATATGCTAAGAAACTGGATAACCTAGAAGAAATGGACAACTTTCTAGAAAAATACAACCTTCCAAGGCTGACCCAGAATGAAACAGAAAATCTGAACAGACCAATTACCAGAAATGACATTGAACTGGTAATCAAAAACCTAAGAACAAAATGCCTGGACCAGATGGCTTCACCACTGAATTTTATCAAACATTTAGTGAAGACTTAACACCCATCCTCCTTAAAATTTTTCAGAGAGTAGAAGAGAGAATACTTCCAAACTCATTCTATGAGGTCAGCATCACTCTAATACCAAAACCAGACAAGGTCACAACAACAGAAAAAATTACAGACCAATATCCCTGATGAACATAGATGAAAAAATATTCAACAAAGTATTAACAAACCAAATTCAAAAATACATCAAAAACATCATCCATCATGATCAAGTGGGATTTATTCCAGGGATGCAAGGATGGTACAACATTTGAAAATCCATCAACATCATCCACCACATCAACAAAAAGAAGAACAAAAACCACATGATCATCTCTATAGATGCTGAAAAAGCATTCAGCATCCCTTCATGGTACAAACTCTCAACAAAATGGGTATAGAGGGCAAGTACCTCAACATAATAAAGGCCATATATGACAAACCCAAAGCCAACATTATACTTAACAGTGAGAAGATGAAAGCTTTTCCTTTAAGATCAGGAACAAGACAAGGATGCCCACTCTCCCCACTTCTATTCAACATAGTACTGGAGGTCCTAGCCATGGCAATCAGACAACACAAAGAAAGAAAAGGCATCCAGATTGGCAAGGAAGAAGTAAAACTGTCCCTGTTTGCAGATGACATGATATTGTATGTAAAAACCCTAAAGAATCCACTCCAAAACTCCTAGATCCAATATCTGAATTCAGCAAAGTTGCAGGATACAAAATTAATACACAGAAATCTGTGGCATACCTATACACTAAGGATGAACTAGCAGAGAGAGAAATCAGGAAAACAATTCCATTCACAGTTGCATCAGAAAGAATAAAATACCTAGGAATAAACCTAACCAAGGAAGTGAAAGACCTGTACTCTGAAAACCACAAGTCTCTCATGAGAGAAATTAAAGAAGATACCAATAAATGGAAACACATCCTGTGCTCATGGATAGGAAGTATTAATATTGTCAAAATGGCCATCCTGCCTAAAGCAATCTACAGATTCAATGCAATTCCTATCAAAATGCCAACAGCATTCTTCAACGAACTAGAGAAGATAGTTCTAAAATTCATATGGAACCAAAAAAGACCCAGAAAAGCCAAAGCAATCCTGAGAAGGAAGAATAAAGCTGGGGGGATTATGCTACCCAACTTCAAGCTCTACTACAAAGCCACAGTAATTAAGACAATTTGGTACTGGCACAAGAACAGGCCCATAGACCAATGGAACAGACTAGAGAGCCCTGATATAAAGCCTACCATATATGGTCAATTAATATATGATAAAGGAGCCATGGACATACAATGGGGAAATAGCCTCTTCAACAGCTGGTGTTGACAAAACTGGACAGTTACATGCAAGAGAATGAAACTGGATTATTGTTTAACCCCATACACAAAAGTAAACTTGAAGTGGATCAAAGACCTGAATGTAAGTCATGAAACCATAAAACTCTTAGAAGACAACATAGGCAAAAATCTCCTGAATATAAGCATGAGCGACTTCTTCCTGAACGCATCTCCTCAAGCAAGGGAAACAAAAGCAAAAATGAACTCATGGGACTACATCAAATTAAAAAGTTTCTATACAGCAAGGACACCATCAACAGAACACAAAGACATCCTGCAGTATGGGAGAATATATTTGCAAATGACATATCCACCAAGGGGTTAACATCCAAAATATATAAAGAACTCACACGGCTTAACAACTGAAAAGCATATAACCCGATTAAAAAATGGGCAGAGGATATGAAGAGACAGTTCTCCAAAGAAGTTCAGATGGCCAACAGACGCATAAAAAGATGCTCCACATCACTAATCATCAGAGAAATGCAAATTAAAACCACAATGAGATATCACCTCACACCAGTAAGGATGGCCAGCATCGGAAAGACTAAGAACAACAAGTGCTGGCAAGGATGCGGAGAAAGGGGAACCCTCCTACACTGCTGGTGGGAATGTAAGCTAGTTCAACCATTGTGGAAAGCGATATGGAGGTTCCTCAAAAAACTAAAAATAGAAATACTATTTGACCCAGGAATTCCACTCCTTGGAATTTACCCAAAGAATACAACTTCTCAGATTCAAAAAGACATATGCACCCCTATGTTTATTGCAGCACTTTTTACAATAGCCAAGATATGGAAGCAACCTAAGTGTCCATCAGTAGATGAATGGATAAAGAAGAGGTGGTATATATACACAACGGAATATTATTCAGCCATAAGAAAGAAACAGATCCTACCATTTGCAACAACATGGATGGAGCTGAAGGATATTATGCTCAGTGAAATAAGCCAGGCGGAGAAAGACAAGTGCCAAATGATTTCCCTCATTTGTGGAGTATAACAATGAAGCAAAACTGAAGGAACAAAACAGCAGCAGACTCAGAGACTCCAAGAAGGAAGTAGTGGTTACCAAAGGGGAGGGCTGTGGGAGGGTGGGTGGGGAGGGTGGAGGAAGGGGATTGTGGGGTATTATGTTTAGTACACATGGTGTGGGGGGTCACGGGGAAACAGTGTAGCACAGAGAAGGCAAACTGAATATGTGGCATCTTATTACACTGATGGACAGTGAGTGCATTGGGGTGTGGGTGGGGACCTGATAATATGGGTAAATGTAGTAACCACATTGTTTTTTCATGTGAAACCCTCATAAGAGTGTATATCAATAATACCTTAATAAAAAAAAAAAGCAAAACTGAAGGAACAAAACAGCAGTAGACTCCCAGACTCCCAGAAGGGACTAGTGGTTACTAAAGGGAAGGAGTTGGGGAGGGAGGGAGAAGGGGATTAAGAGGCACTGTAATTCACAATCACAATATAGGCAGGTCACAGGGAAAGCAGTACACCACGGAGAAGAGAAGTCATTACTCTATAGCATCTTACTACACTGATGGTGACTGTAATGGGGTTGTGTGGGGGATTGATAATATGGGTGAATGTTGAAACCATAATGTTCATGTGAAATGTTCATAAGCTTGTATACCTTAATTAAAAAAAAATAATAAATAAAGCATATTAATGCAAAGAAAACTCTAATTATCCATGACTGTTAACAATTTTGCATAAAAGTGACATAGCTTCTACACCTTTATCAACAATGTAAAATTTGAGACTTCCGGGAAGATGGCGACATGAACAGACCAGCAGAAAAATTCCTCCCAACATTATATTTATTCACAAAAACACAGCAAATACAACTATTCCTAAAAGAGAGACCAGAATACACAGGAAAGCACACAGCGTGCAGCTACACCTTAGAGAGGCCTCGGCATCCGGCGAGGCGGTCATAAACAGCCCAACTGACATATGTGGCAACTACCAGCAACCAATTCTATAGCCATGAAAAGACAGAGGAATATGGTACAGACAAAGCTTCAGACCCAGACAACCCCAGAGAGGGAACCTGAAGGGATAGACATACACAGTCTTCCTGAAAAAGAATTCAGAATAAAAGTCATAGCCATGCTAATGGAGCTACAGAAAAATGTGCAAGAGATGAGGGAGGAAGTGAGGGAAGTGAGGAAAGAATATGAAGAAATGAGACAAGCCATCGACGGGCTTAACAGCAGAGTGGATGAGGTCTCAGAGACTGTTAATGGATTACAAAATAGAAAACAGGAATACAGAGAAGCTGACGCAGAGAGAGATAAAAGAATCTCTAGGAATGAAAGAATATTAAGAGAATTGTGTGACCAATCCAAACGGAACAATACTCACATTATAGGAGTACCAGAGGAAGAAGAGAGAGAAAAGGGGATAGAAAGTGTCTTTGAAGAAATAATTGCTGAAAACTTTCCCACGCTGGGGAAGGAAATAGTCTCGCAGTCCACAGAAGCCCACAGATCTCCCAACACAAGGGACCCAAGGAAGACAACACCGAGACACATAATAATTAAGATGGCAAAGGTCAAAGATAAAGACAGAGTATTAAAGGCAGCTAGAGAGAGAAAAAAGATCACCTACAAAGGAAAACCCATCAGACTATCATCAGACTTCTCAACAGAAACAGTGTAAAATTTGGTGATTTTTAGCACTTTCCTATAAGTATTGAATGCTTTTAAAAATTCTGATAGGAATTATGGAAAGTCATCAATGGCCCTGAGTCCCCCAGCTGTCTCCTAAATGCTGTGTGAGCTCCTCCTCAGTCTGGTAACTAGAGCACTCTAAAGCAGATTCTGAGGTGCAAGATGCCAGGCTTAGCTCAGGCCCAGGTCACCACGTGCTGTATGAATCTTTCCATCTTCCTCTGTTGGGAGAGAAACTAGGAAAGTTGGTTATAAAAGAAAACAAAGGGTAAGTCTACTGGGATTCTCTCCAGCTGCCAATGGGCTATCTGCCCCGGGTCATCCTGAGGTAACAAAGCAGTTGACATCAGTCCTGTCAGGGCAGTTTTGGGTCGTCCTCACTGCCTGAGGACCTTGTAAGAGCCCTACGCCCATCTGGCCGTTCAGAGCTTTGGCAGCATGTATCAGCTACATTAAACATTGTGACCTTAGCTTCATTCAGGTTCATGGAGCCTTATTAAAAGGTGGTGAGCTCTCTCAGTGTTTCCTGACAATTAGTAATCCTCCACACATCCCGTCAGGACTTGCAAGCTTCCTGTACGCAATGAAGACTTCTTTGCTCTCGTGAAGTCTTGAGTCTGGGCAAGTCCCCATCGATGCTGCTTCCTCAGCCCTGCTGTTCATGGGGCCACCAAGGGGGAAAGGCAGGCGAGGCCACCACCAGACCAGGCTCACCGAGCAATTCTGGCTAAGCTAAGCCTACACCAAAGGATTTCTTCCCGGGCTGCCTTCCCAGGAAATACCCTGTTCTAGGCAAACGAAATGTTCACTTCTTTTCCCACATTTAGCTTGAGCTCAACTCAAAGCATTGACTTCTACCCTTAAAACAAGTGGATTATGGAAATTATACCTAATGGAATTTGCCTGTTTGAAAGTTCGGTGGCCGAAGCGATAGGGTTCCGCACTGCTGAGTCCGGGATTTGCCGCTGCCCCTCAGCCTGCCTGCCTCTGCGTCTGAACGACGACAGCAGCGGTGAGAATGAGAGCAAAATGGGAGTGATCTGGAGAGACATTCGCAGGAGGACCGGAGGCTTGCAGAAGACTTTTATTTTCTTCATACTTCTTTATATTGTCTGGTTTGAAGTAAATGAGCATATATTATTTTTCAGGAAAAGCCCTAAATCTGTTTTGTTTTTGGAAAAGAAAACAAGAGCAGCAAAGACCTTTGTTTAAGAAGGGCTGTATGAACAGGCTGCTTCTGATTCACTGATAGACGGCTTTTTGTTCAGTGGGCAAACTGTTTTTCTTGAAAATACCTCCTGTCTAACAACGCGCTCATCCTCATCTTAATCTCAGGAGGTAAATATTTAAACCACTCTGAGACAATGGCAGATATTCTAAGAACATGCCACCAATTTATAGGAAAATGGCCCACAGCCACCTCTATATACATGGTTGTTTGAAAGCAGGTTTCTGAAATGTGAATGATAGTGTCCGTCCAATTTTCATTATAGAACTGGAGATACATGTATCAGGGGAAAAACCCTCAAGATATAATCACCCAACAGTTCAAGCCCTTTTAATTTACATATTCCAAAAGAAAAAAATACTTTTATGGAATTCCAGTGTTTGAAATAAGCGTAAAATATGCACAAATATCTAGTGTCTAGGGTTTTATGTTTTGCACAATAGTTTAAAAGACTACAGGGAAAATAGTATTAGATTATTATAACATCACAAGCTGATCAAATGAAAAAACTGAAAAAAGTTGCTTCGGTTTCACTTAAACCCACGGATGAAGTTGCTACCTGAACACCAAATGCTTCTCTTTGGTCTCCTACCACCTGATGCTTTGTGGAAGTTGTTGGTCTGTATGAAGAAATGAAACAAGTTAGTTCAGCGAGCTTCCTTTATGCTTTCTCCTGGAAATGGAAAAGACATGATTCCACTCTTCTACGAGTTTGCTTTCCAGTACCTCAAAGTGAACAATCTGACCTCTAGAAAACAAAAACAACAGAGGCATCAATTTAAAATACAATATATAAAAAAAGCACAGTTAAATCGGAAGACCCTTTGAAAAACTGAAAGAGCTAAAGGGATAAAATTAATGTTTGAGAAACATTTCTTGAATCTATAATCTTTCAAGGCTATGTAAAAAATGCATAGTTCTGGTTTAGTTTATAACCATTAATCTTCCACGAGGGTTTTCTCCATGCGTTTGTAGGAATCTCGAATATGTCTTTTTAAGCAACCAACAGACTTACCCACTGAAAATGCACAGATTTGAAATGGATACTTTGATATACTGACAGGTGAGTGAAATTTAAAACTCTGCCTTAGTTTCACTTCTGTCTTATAAACCTTTGTAGGGAATGGAATTCCAAACTATATGGATTCCCAAACCACTTAAATCCATAATTCCTGCAATGGTTATACCTGACAAATTACAAGGTCAACAGAAGATGTGTGAGACACTTAAGATGATCCTGCGTCTGTTGGGACTTGACAGAGCATTGAGAACCAAAAAGAAAGCTTTTCGCCTGGTCCCCTGTGGGGTGGGCTCAGCGTCTCTCATTTCTAAGAAACAAGGCCGCCTGGTTCGGCACATTTGAGACTGGTAAGTATCAAGCTTCCTGAGAATGACAACTGAAGCATGAACTTAAAAAATATCCCTGCATTATCTCTGGCAATTAAAATTGGCTTTAGAGAAAATGAGGTCCAGGAGAGGAAAACAAAGATCTAAGAGGTGGAAAAAATGAAAGGAGAATTACATTTTGTGAAGAAAGGCAGACAGTGGTTTAAAAGAAAAATCAAAGTTAAATTACCATAGAGCCTTCTTAGGGCATGAGGAGAATTTTCTACCTGTTCTAAGTTATCAGACACTAGAGAATACTGTCACTTTTGTCGTGAACATTTTACTCCCTAGACTTTCCCTTTGATTACTATCCCATGTCATCCACTCTGCTGGGTAACTTATGATGCCTCAGGAAAGCTGACCAAAGCAGTTCAAGCCACATGCCCCCAAATATTGGAATAGAAGTTCTAAATCTAAATTCAGGGGTTTCGTTTTTCTGATATAGATTCCTTCATATAATTGTGTTAGCAGTTTCTGCAATTTAATGTCAGCTTGTTCAAAAGTAAAGTGCCTACTGTGTGCATTGCACCAAGCTTGGCATTTGGGGGTAGTGTGATATATTTTATATCCTTGCCTAAGGAACTTGTGGGGTGGAAGATCATGCCCAGGTGAATTCATCGCAGTGGGGTAGGTGACAAGCAGTCTTCGCTGCAGAGGAGAAGCAGTCCCTACTCCAGGACTAGAGGAGGGGCACAGACATAGGCCAGATTCCTCTAAATTCTGGTAACAGCTCTCTGGCAGTTAGGCAGGATCCAGCGGTGGAGAATCCATGAGACTTTCAATATTGAGGATCTGTGCACTCTGCAGAGCCACAGGAGGAGGATTACGTGAGGTGACCCCACCCCAAAGGAGAAGACGGAACACCAGGTTCCCAGTGAAAAGAGAGGGCTCCGTGTCGACACAGTAAAGGCAGACTCCTGAGTAGAAAGAACGGTTCCCTGAGCAAAAACCCAGTCCTGCAGAATGGGCCAACACAGGTAGAAGGGGGACCTGCATGGTGGGTGAGGAGTGTTTGCCCCCCAACACACCCCTGTGGGCACTATAATACTCAGTGTGGACCCCTGAGCACTGGACCTTGAGTCTGGTGATAAAGAAGCCCAGAGGGTACAAAGAGTTCACCTGCCGGAACTGAGCTGTGGGCCTCTGGGCACAGGAAGCATGAGCAGTGCGGTCACCGGAGTCCGAGGAGGAGCAGTAAGGAGGGGTCTTCTCTGGGGTCCTTGCCATCGCACTGCTCAGAGTGATTAAGGGGAGGCCAGCAGCAACATCTCACTGCAGTAGAGAGCCTGTCATTCTATCAAATACTTCTGAAGAAGGAGGAACAGCCAGCTCTACTTTGAGCAGTCGAGACAAGCTTTACAAAAGGTGAAAGCTAAAGGAGAAATGGATGAGGGAGAATGGTGTCCTGTAAAGGAGTTGGGCTGTGCAAAGGCCAAAGTCATAAGATATGTATGGTGTGTCTGGGACAGAAGGAGTGCAGAGCCCAGCTTCACGCAGGGAGCATGGAAGGAGCTGCTGGGGCCAGAGGGCAGCCACGTTTTGTTAGGCCAGCCTGAGAAAGGTGGGTCCTGTAAGTGAAAGGAGCCAGTGAAGGTCTGTAAGCAATAAAGTGACAAGTGTTTATCAGTGCTCTCTGGTGACAGTGAGGAGGATGGCTCAAAATAAGCAAAGGATAGATGTAGGCGACTGGAGTCGGTTAGAAATGAAGACTGCCCCAAGTGATATGTCGATGTAAGGAAGAGTAAGTGGGGTAAAAAAGCGGACTTGACAGTATTTGGAAGCTGGGGAATTTCCTTCATAATATTATTCGATGATCTCGGGAACAGCTAAGAGTCAAATAAAAAATGTAATGTTTTAAAGTGTTCTGCTTTGAGTAATTGAGGTAGACATAACTTCGTTTTGCTCAAGACGCCACACAATATTAAATTTGGTTGGTCTTAGCACATTAGTTCAGTCAATAATACTTAGCCTTTTCCATCCAACAGCCCCCCCCTCTGCACTGTTCTTGGAAAGATCTTAGGAGTAAACACGCCAGTGAAAGAGGTAAGACCTTCTGACTAGTAATCTTAGGGGAGCAGGAATAGTGGAAATGGTGAAAGCCCTGGCGGTTCCAAGCACACAGGAACATGGAAGGCAGCGCCGTAAGAACTGAGCCTCTAGGTCTTCCCACTGGGTGACGCTTGGACTTCCAATCTTTGCACCACAACTTCCCTCTGAAGGGACCTGGGCAGCGTTCCAGCGCCCCAGGCCAAGGCCCGGGGGAGTCACTAATGCTGCGCAGACCACAAGCCACATCTGTGCTGAGGAGGAGAAACCTAGGAACTTTGGGGGAAGCAGGGGCAGCCACGGCCAAGGCTACTTGCCTCCATGCGCCATCAGTCCTTTAGGGAGGCCAGGCTTAATTCTGATCCCGTCTTGGGGGAATAGAAGGAAGAGGGAGAACTGAAGCGTCAGCTGAGGCTCCTGGCTGGAACGAATGACTGGGCAAAGGTGCTATTAACTGAGATGCAATAGAAATGAGGAAGATGGACAGGTTTGAACTAGAGTTCAGCTGTGAACACCATGTTCGACGTGCTGGTGAGTCATCCAGAGAGGTGTCAGTAGGCAGCTGGAAGCACGGAGCCGAAGCTCAGGAAGTCGGTGGTGGCAGAGATAAAGAAGTGGTTCAAGGCATCAGCCTATCCCCTGAGCTGCCTGGGGAAGACCCACAAAGAGAAAGCTGATGCTCAGATGATAAGGCCCAGAGGAAACACCGACATCTAAGGGGAAGGTTGAAGGAAGGTGTTTCTGTCTCATCCCTTTGGCATATGAAAACATAAACAGCATTGCCTGGTGACTTACCCATATATTCAAATTCATCAAAGTGAAACCGTTAAGCCTATCCCTCTCAGTCTGGGAGGCGCTCACTAGTATCTTCTGGAGCACACCCTGTACGACCAAAGTATCTGGGCAAGGGTAAAATCAGACATTTTTCAAGGCTAGTGAATCTTCAAAGACGGACCTTTTCCGCCCTGAGAATGAACACCCTTGTGCTGCAGGTGGCACCCAGGGCCCAGCCTTGATTTAGCCGCCTGATTTTTTAATGTCTTTTTTTTTTCTTTAGAATGAGACACATCTTCCCTCTGACAGATGCCAATATAAATCAGTGAAACGGGTTAATTTCATCTTAATGTTGTATTGGTGGAGGATACTTTACTATTCAAATTCTAGGAGCCAAAATATTCCATAGACCGTCTCTAAGTCTCATCAGACACCGATTCTTTTCTCCATTACCACCAGAATCTTGGTTTTTGAAGCAAAAGTTGAATGCTCGACTTTTCTTCAACAGAAGACTATTCAAGCTAGTGAATAACGAAATGGCTGTGCTTATCGACCACTCTTTTCCTGGTTGAGGGTTTACTTTGTAAAGCATTATTATTGCAAGTGGTATGTAAAATTTATGTGACTATGCCCAGACCTCTCAGCCAGGGGGATTTAGAGCCTCTCTCCCAAGCAAACGACTCCTTCCTCAGGAGGGCGCTGTGCCTCAGTTGCTTTTGCGAGCTCAGTGTAAGCCGGCTGTGACTCTTTGTGGGTCTTTCTCCTCAGTTTCAGATTGTTGGGGCAGCTGCCAGTAACCTAAGAATTTAGCTATAAGTTACATAAGAATGTTAGTTTCTTACTGTGGCTCTGGTCTCAACTCACAGCCATTGCTTTAAAAGAGTTTGGCACATAAATAGGAACATTTGCTGTAAAATCGAGCTCCCTTTCCCTCTGTATACAAGGTGTGTGTGTGTGTGTGCTTGTGTGTGTGCATGTGTGTGTGCACGCACGCAGAGAGAGAGAGAGAGAGAGAGAGAGAGAGAGAGTCAAAACCTAAGACAAGTAATCTCACAAATCACCTTTTTTGGCAGGTTTTGAAATACCTCTGATCTTTTTTTTCCTGCCCTTAGGTGCCCCAGGGAAAATGTTTTTCGCTTAAACCGACTCTCACTTTCAGGTGTGCCGTTACATGCCCTGGATGCCGCCTGCGCCTCTCAACACACTCTCGAATCCCGGTAAGTCTGGCTCTTGGTCTCACTGGCAAGTTGGCATTTTTTGGATAAAGTGAAAGTATCAGCAAGCTCAGAATTTGTTGAGTACGTGGGGAACCAGCATAGAATATATCAGCTCATAGACTACAATCATTACTTTTACAGAATGATAAAGAATCAGGTAACTCTTATGCACAAGACATGCATGTGTAACACAGCGTCCAATGGAAAATGGTGCTTAGTGCAGAGCGGATGCAGCCCGTGACTTGAGCTTTTCTGTTCTTTGAAGGCAGCTTCGAATGATGTAGTGTTGAACTGCACAATTTTAGATTGTGTATTAGTTGAAGACTTATTTTATCATTGTGATACAACTTGTGACAGCTTTTTAGAAGTTTGAATTCTATAGAACTATCCATATCTTCAAAAGGATTTTGCTGACATTTTAAGTATGTGTAAATATTAAGGAAAACATGGTGTCACTATAAACTGAAAGAAAAGCTTTATGGCTTCACATTCTGCATTCCTCACTGGTGCCATTTAGGAAACACAATTGAAATATCTGATTATTCCTGATATAATGTGAAAAAAAACATGTTGCACAAATTTAGAGAAAGTTAAACAAGATTTCTATGAGAACTGTCATTTTGGGATATATAAAATAGCCCATTTGAAATGTGCCAGTAAAAGAATTGAGGATAAATATAAATGTATTGATTATAATTATCCCCTATGATAGACATTACTGTAAATTTTTTTACAGAAGGGAACAGGAGTGGACACAGGAGTGGAATACCTGCCTTTCTTGTGGGCAGGTTGTTTGTCAAATTGATTTGCGCCTGTGGGTCTAGGTGCTGGGCAGTTTGACGTTATAACCCTCATGTCTTCATCCCTTTCATCCAAACCGTTTTGAAGGAAAAGAGGAAACTCTTTGATAAGAGTTTGAGCACAGCCTTCAAGCAAGGGCAGATGAGGTAGTGTTAGTGAACAGTCAGTAAGCTCAAATCAATTAGCCATGCCAGAAAATTAGTTATTGTCAGTTTCATACTGTTTATTACAACACTTCATATATTTTAATACCAGTGTCATCTTAAAGCATTTATTAAACAATTACCAAAATTCATCCAGCACTTTTGTAAATATATTTACATGCTTTTCATCCAAAGAAGGGTTAATACTGTGCTTATTCATCCCAGTTAACTTTTACATACATCATTTAACTCACCAGTAAATTGAGGAGAAAAAAATTTCATGTAGCCCCTTATGAGGCTTCACAAATATTATCTCTGGTAAACCAACGAAAAAAGCGGCACCAGTTAAGTGTATGGCTCGACAAATTAAGGTACGGATGAGATTACCACAACACCTGAAACTGGGCTCCATCTGCGGCTGTGGGTTTTATAATGCCTGGGTAGGTGATTTCAGACAATAGCACTTCTAAAAAAGTTGCCAGACTTGTAGCACTGTGGTTTGGGGGTTAGATTGCCTATAATGGGAATCAGAAAACTGGGAGTTAGACTGGAGCCAAATAACTTATGGAAGTGAAGGTGGGGTGACAAAGCCTGGGCTAAGGGCTCTAAAGCCACCTGCAGGGCTTCTCAAGCTCAGCGCGATTGATACTGGGAACAGGTGATTCTTTTTTATGGGGATAAGGCTGTCGCAAGCACGGTAGGATACGCGTTTAGCGCACCCCTGGCCTCTGCCCACCAGATGGCAGTAGCGTCCCCACACCTATTGTGCAGCCAGAAACATCCGCAGACACGGCGAAACGTTCTCTGCGGGCAAACCAAGCTGTTGAGAACCATTGCACAATCCAGATGCAGGGGAGCTGATGTGGGCCTAAGCAGTGCATCAAGGATCAGCCACAACCCATCCTCCCCGAGAGGGATGAGAAGGAGGGAGAGGATTGTTTCAGGAGGTGGCACTAAGAGAAGATACACGGCATTGATTAATTGGTAACAGGAAGTCGAGTCCACTTTCAAGGTGACATAGAGAAATAAGACAATTGGGATGACTTAAGCCCATCAACTACATTTTATTGTATCATTTCAGGGAGAATATTTTTAATAGCTTGAATTGACCAGTCATTCCCTGTGCCCCAGGGATTTCACACATAGCTGGATTAAAGGATTTTAAACCTCAATGGTGGAGTTCCTTTGAGGCCACTCCCATTATTTGGGTGGAGTAAAGGAAGCCAGGGACCCCAGCACTATCCACCCATCATGCCGCTGGAACTCATAGTGCGAATGCTTTGGGCCAGTTCTTCCGACCTGAAAGCTGTAAATCCTTCATAGGCTGTGGCTCAGGACTGTTTCACAAAGCATAGTTCTAAGATCAGCTCTAAATGGAGGCAGGACTGGGAATGAATGACCTCCCTTGGAGTTTCTCCCAACTGTGATATAAAAAAAAATGTAGGACTATTGATAGATGATTACATTATAGCCCTCTTTACCTCCCAAGTGCTTCTCATTGCAGTATGTAAATCTTCAGATTTTAAGTCAGCACTGCTTTCTCCCTGGACTCTGGGAAGCAAAAAAAAAAATACAGAAATGGGGAGAAAATCAGGAATTATAAGGCTGTTGGGGAAGAGGGACGACCCAGGATGGGCAGTTGACATGGGATTTTGAAACTGAGGCCAGCGCAGCCCCAGCAGGGCGCCTCCAGGGCACAGCAGAGGCTTTAAGCGAGGCCCATGCAGGGAGTCAGTGGCAGAGCCGGTAAATGAAACCCAGGCTCAGATGCTGGGCAGGACTCAGTGCCAAGCTTAGAGCCCCGTGTGCTTTAATACCAGGAATGCAAGCTAAATGCAGTCACGTCAACGACTCTCTCTGCTGTTTTTCTCAGTACTTTCAGGGACACATAGACGAATGCTTGCTTCATGGGCTTACAATCTATTAGGAAGATTTAGACAAGGTCATTTTTCTAAAACAGAATGTTTCCATTCCTAGGTAACTACCCAAGAGATGTAATATACAAGAGGATATAAAATGTGTATCCATACAAAATCTTGTACATAAATGTCCAGAGCAGCATTATTCATAATGGCCAAAAAGAGGGAAAACCCCAAATGTCCACAAACCACTGAATGGTGTATCCATATAATAGAATATTATTCGGCATAAAAAGGAATGCAGCGCCGATACCTGTTGTGACATGGACGAACCTCAGGCCAAGGCAGGAGGGGTCTGACCACCGGGGCTGCTCTGGCCTCAGTTTCAAAATCCCCACGGCCTGGGATTTCTTGTTAGGGTGAGGAAATGTTCTGAAGTTAGATAGCAGTGATGGTTGCAGGACTCTGTGAGTATATTAAAAACCACTCTAAGGGCACATTTTATGGTACGTAAATTAGCAAAGCTGTCACCAAAGAAATAATAAAGAGCAGAATATACTTTATACCTTAAAGAGGTATGAAAGCTGTGGAGATAAGAATATCTCCACTCAGAGAGATGAGCAGTTTCATAGGAGAGACCTCATATATGAAAGAAAACTCTCTTCTGTTTTCTCCCTAGTAGCTTATTAACAATATCAAAGGCTTCCATGCTAATGGGAAAATCACTTTTGGATATTGTGAGGCTAGAAAAGAAGCCGTTCACTGAGTGAGCTCTAAAAGGAGTGTGCACAAACAGGAATGTATCTAGGAAAGACAGAGCCCAGTGACAGGCTCTACTCACCCCAACACCATAGCCTGGACCTGCAGGTCTCAGTGGGGGACACTCAGAGCACACAGACAGCTGGGATACACCCAGCAGCAAGTGGCCTCTCACAGAGGGCTTGCTGCAGCCCCAGCTTTGATCCTCATGGTGTGGACTCACTTAGGACAGTGGCTTTCAGAGTTAAGCATACATCAGACTTACCTGGAGGGCTTGTAAAAGCACAATGCTGGGCCCCATCCTTAGTTTCTGACTCAATAAGTCCTGGGCTGGGGCCTGATAATTGCATTTCTAACAAATTCCCAGGTGACATCGATGCTGCCGATCCAGTAGGGTGGCCAGCATTTGGGTTTGCCTAGAACTCCAGGGAATTCCCAGGACCTGGGGACTTTCAGTGCTAAAACCAAAGTCCCAAGCAAACCGGGATGAATTGGTCACCTTATTAAGTCCATGAACTGTACTTTGAGAAGCGCTGTGGAAGAAGGTAAGATCAAATTTAGATTTGAAGGGTGGGAAAAGGAAGAATCAAGGGTAAATCCTCAAATTTCTGGCCTAAGCCAGTTGGTCCCTGGTAACGCTAGTGAGTCCCAAACTTCCCTGCACACTGGAATCGCATGGAATCTTTAAAAAGTACTGAGGCCAGGATACCACCCCTAGACTCGGGTTTAATCGGTATGAGATGTTACCGTGGGCAGCAACATTTTAAAATCTCCTCGAGTCTAATGTACAGCAAAGTTTAGGAACCACTGGGCATGCCCTTCTTTTAGAATGGAATCCTGGAGGAGAGCAGGTTTATGGGGGCCAGTCCATGAGCTTTAGGGGTTCATGAGCCATCGGTGGTGGTTCTCAATCCTGGCTATAAATTAGAATCCCCTGGGGAGCTTGTTGTCACATTGACACCTGGGTCCCACCCAAGTGATCTGATTGAATTGGTCTAGACTGGGCCTGAGCACTTTAAATTGGGCAGTTTAAAAATCTCCTCAGGTACATACCATAAAATGTTGTTCAGCCGTAAAGATGAAGGACACGCTCACACATGCTGCAACATGGATGAAACTTGAGGACATTATGCTGCGGGAAATAAGCCAGACACAGAAAGACAAATGCTGTATGATTCTACCCGTTTGAGGTCCCTAGAGTTGTCAAGTGCATTGTCACAGAAGGCAGAAAGGGAGTTGCCAGGGGCTGGGGACGGAGGATGTGGAGGTGTTTAATGGGTATAGAGTTTCAGCTGTTCAAGGTAAAAGGGTTCTGGAGAGTAGCTGAACACAACGTTAATGCACTCAACACTATGAACTGTACACTTTAAAATGGTTAAGATGGTAAATTTTATGTTATGTGTATTTTATCATAAAATAACTAAGTATTTCTTAAAGGAAGTCATTAAAAAATAATCTTCCCAGGTGTTTCTAAGGTGCAGCCAGGGTCACGCCTGCTGATCTAAGTGGAGGTTCTCAGCAGGCAGTGGCATTGACAAGCCTTGTGACTATATCATTTCCTCACTGAGAAACTGGTGATAATCCTTAAGCAATTATTAATAAGAGAATGATGTCTATTCTAATCCTGTTTGGAATCTCCTAACTCCTCCTTCTCCTCCTCTTTGGGGCAGGTCACTCGAACCCAGCTGATTTATGCTGGAAGTTCACTTCTCTATCATAATCTTTATTATTTCTTGATGATAATTCTTGGACCAACTAATAAAATTCCCAGAGGGTGATTTCATCACAGAAATGTGATGAACTATGATACTAAGGAAGCTTTCTTCCCCCAAAATGCTCTGCAAAAGGCTTTGCACGTGAGCTTTTCCTCCTAAGATCAGCATTGTGATCCATCCCCTTTTATGTCTGAGTCCTTAAGTCTCTGCCATTGCATCCCTCCCACCTTTCCAAGTAAGGGAGATTAGCCCATAGTCTGTAGGTGGGGACAGCCTTCCCGTTTGGAATCTCCCTGTGAGTGGATTCCCCATTGGAGAGACTATTTCCTATGTAGCACTTTAATTACCTTCAGCCATCCAGGGCCTCCATCATTTCAAGCCCTGAATTGTAGGCTATTCACACTAATCATAATCTCTCTGGATTCAGTTTCTTTAGTTATACAGAGAATAATATTTTCAACTTGGCTTACGTTTCCCATCCTTACTAAAAGGACAACTATGTTATTCATCTTTCTGCATTTCTGGACAGAATGAAGCATGCATCCTAGAGTTCTGAATTCAGGACATCGGGGTTGGGGATTCGTGGTATCAGAAGTGTAGCTGGGTAATTGCCCAGCACCACTTGCCCTGACTGAGGAAAAGACAACATAAAGCACCACCTAGAACAAAGTGCTCAGGTCCAGATGGCTGTGCGTGACGGACCTTCTGAAGCCTCCACTACTCTGGATTCCTGCAGGTCCTCACAAGGTTTCATGAGTCATTAGTCAAAACCGGCAGAGCTCCTTTTCAGGTGGGGAGGCCGCACGGGCTGCTTCCCAGTGAGTCATTTCCGACCACACTAGGCGTTCAAATGAAACCCAGGCTCTCTACAGTTGTTCCCATAGGCTGTTGCTGAAAATGTAAATTGGGACAGACTTTCAACGTGGCAGTTTGATAGTAACATCAAAAGTTTTATACTCATACACACACACACACATGCACACACAGACACACACACTCTTTCTATACACGTATATGTATATGCACAGACCCCAACATACATATGCTCTGGACCATTATTTCCACTTCATTTAATGATTTAATGTGTCCTGGGTATAATTAAGAAACAAAATTAAGGATATGATTTTAGCAAAAATATTTACAACAGGAAAATATTAGAAACAAAGTACATATCAACCAATAGGAGATTCATTAACTAAGTTCTTATTCCTGTATTCAGAGGAACACTATCCAGTAATTTAAAATACTGATGAGAAACAGCATTTTCCCTTCTCCCAGATCACCGAGGTGCATGTATACTCCCATCTATATGAGGCTTCCCCACAGCAGAGACTTGGGAGGCCCTCTATCTAAAGGGTACAGCTGACCCCACACAGGGGACACAGGTTTGATTTGTGGAAGCCCCCAGGGGATCCTGGTGTCCCTCACGAGGCTGAAAATTGCTGATGTAAAAGTGTATTTCTTGGTACAGAAAGGTGTCTGGGATATATTGATTGAAACAAATATACAGTATGATATTTTTGGAAAATAGATGCAAGGAAATCAGGATGGAAGAACACATAGCAAGATATTAACCAACTTTTCTTTGGGTGGTGGTAGTATAGATAATTCCTTCACTTTGCCTGTATTTTCTTCTATTTTTTTCAATAATGAGTGCATACTGTATAATTAAAATTTTTTTTAATAATAGATTAAAATAGGTTTAAAATATCCAAAGGAAATGATCTGCATTCTGTGATTTCAAAAAATAGAAAACAAGTATTTGTAAAAATTGTATACACTTTTATTTTTTAAGGAATTGGGCACTGTAGGTGTTGGGGACTGTCCTCTCTGGGGAGGTCTGCCCTGCACACTAGGTAAAACCTCAGCCCAGAGGAGGGAGGGAGGGAGGGCTTCTGACCCTGATGGGGAAGAACTGGTGAACAGGTGAGATGAGAGCAGGTAAGAAAGGAATTCATTAAAGTGAAAGTAGTAGCAAGTATCAGAGTGGTACAGTGCCAGGAAAAGTGGCCCATGCAGGCAGTGGAAAACAAGGAAGAACAGAGGAGAAAAGGATATTTCATTGAACTCCTGCTCCGCATAGAGCAATTCCCTTATCAGCTCCTAAAACCAGGGTCACCTGGCATCCAGTGTCTGCTTGAATTTGCATTGCATGGGAACTATGTCCCTGCCACCCCAGGATTTAGGGGAGCTGCAGAGCACTGGATGGAGTGAGTTTATATTCTGAGAACCTCCCAAAGCAAGGGAATGGAGATTTTCAGGCAGGCTGCTAAAGAGTGTGATGGAACTGCTGCGAATCCGCGTGGATCCCCCAGGTGATGGGAAGGTGCGAGCCCCTCCCTACCCAGAGGGTCCTACAGCCACTTCCCGACTTGTTGGAAATAAAACAAGGAGAGAGAAATAAGGATTGCGGTTAAAACTAGAAAGCTGAATGAAATAGCAAAGTGACAAAGACACTTACCACCTGGGGTGGATGTCTTGGAGTTCCTGTCTTTTTTGTAGCAGAGAATTCTGAAACAAAGTATCATAGACTTATGCCGCAGAAGATTTTATTTAAAGGGACAGTACACACTCAGATGGAGTGCAACCTCAGAGAGATGTACTTCAGGATTTAGTGTTTGGGGTTTTATAGGGCCTTTTGGGTAGGGTTGGTATAAGGTATGATGTATACAGATGACTAATATTTCCTTTGAAGTTTTGTCTTAAGAATAGGGTTATTTAGGTCACTGTTGATACAGCTGTCAGCATTCCGTTACCCATGTAGGTTCATTTACACACCAGAGGTCTGTCTCCCTTCCCGGCTGCAATGTTACTTAATTGATTAAGGTGACTGGAAGAAGGGAAAACAGCATAAAGGTTTAGTTAAAGAATAAGCTAGGCTTTTATCTGTATGCAGGCTGAGTAGATTTTGTAATGGCGTGACCCTTGTCCCATTTCCCTGCTCTATCTCATAGGTATTTTATGACCCTAAAGGATAAGAACCATCAGACAAATTTTCAAATCATTGAAAATAGATGGCAGTTATTGAGTCTATCAGTGACTGAATTAACCTCCTTTTTTTTAACTCAGCAGAATTGAATTTAATCATTTCCTGACAAAAGAATGCAATTTCACCTGACCTTTTTTTTGCACCTTGGTGAGTATTGGTTGTTGTCTTGCCATTGGGTTTCAGCCCCGGGCAAGTTCGCTATGGATTCAATGTGACCAAAGAAATTGACAGCAAAACGTTCTTTGGGGTGAAAGGGTTTATTACCCGGTTTGTTCTCCCGGCAGTAACTAGTGTCTCTGTCTCCACCCAGAGCACTGGGCCAAGCTCTCAATATAGCACAATAATAGCTTTTTGCCTAAAGGTGTGGAAGTGGTAGCCTAGCAATAGGCCAGTTACATCATCAGGTGGTTTAAGTTCAGTGAGGATCCTGGCCATAGGAATCCCAACTCTCCCACAGTTGTCAAAATCCATTTTCTGCTTTTATTGTTCTAAAATATTTAGTAGACATATTTTTAAACATACCCTCTTTTTTTCTACACTGTTATATATTTGCATAACTCTTCTGTTGAATAGTTGTGTCAAGCAACTCGAAATTACACCCAAACATATTTAGAATCCACTCATAGCTATTTCTATCATGCTTTAATGGAATATTATCAGCAGTTAAGTAAAGGAAGATACTAAAGAAAGTAAAATACTTTCAGATTATTAATTTACAAATACATTTTAATTTTTGAAACTAGCTCTGCTTTGAATATAGCACTTGTCCCTGTAATGTGATCTTATGAAGTATTTATAGGCAAAATTCCCTCTTCTAAGTAAGCAGCAGCTCAGTGCTAAAAGGCCCAGTTTTTCATGCTTCTGCTGTCTTTAATAAGCTACAAATAATTTACATTGGTTGTAGAGAAGATGTTTCCAGCAATTGCTCTCTTCGATCCTGACTTTTCTATAACAGCCCTGCTTTTGGTTTCTGAGTACTAACTAAATTGCTTACAATCCCTTCAAAGATTCAAGCTGAATTCTTCATAACAGCAAACTTCAAGAATCTCATCTTTTAATTTTGCAATTCCCAAAGCCTGAGGCAATTTCCCAGTTAAATTTGCTGGTAATGGAGGAAAGAATAGCTCTAGTGGTAAAGGCTCTTTTGTCCTCTATTGAAAATTCTCTGCTGCAGAGAGGAAAGGCCAGACGGAGCAGAGACTTATTAATACTGCACACCCAGGACTAGGAAGTCAAAAAAGAGTTGTTTAAATCTATATCTGTCTTGGGTGTTGTCTCTGGGGCTAAACCAGTATTCACAGTCAGTGGTAACCACGAGATCACCAAACCTTCTCTTCAGCCTCTCTATAAGGTAACCTAACACCTTGCCAAAGTTCTGAGCCATCCCAGCTGCTCACAGAGCCCTCCTCAGTCAGGGGAACCCTCTCTCAGCTAGGGTTCTTCAAAACTAAATTAGCTTAGGCAGAAAAGCCCTCACTGCAATAGTCCCTGGATTTCTAAGTCTGTGCTTCAACCCTCATCTAACCCAAATCTCTTAAACTTGCCTGTGGTTGAACTAGCAACCCAGTTAATCCCACATCATCAACTTGGACATGTTCTGGCTGTAGATCAAACATAGGAATTTGTGTGTGTGTGTGTGTGTGTGTGTGTGTGTGTGTGTGTGTGTGT